>CM035818.1:15227856-15827856 GCA_020458035.1 Magallana ariakensis | reverse complement strand
ATAGTATTACAGCCAACTTAGATAGAGCAATCTATATAGTTATCTTGTAAAAGTTCTTGGTTTAATTAGTTGCCATGCTTCGTCAATGTTTGCCCTAAAATAACATTCTTTCCCACAAAAAAAAGTTACCAGCCAACATCAGTTCAAAAATAGTTTAGAAAAATATGATTCCGTACATCATGTACATGTACATTGTTTGGCAAACCGGTAAATTTATGTCCTAAATTTTTAAGGTTCCTGAGGATGATATGGAGAGAAAAAGTCATCATTCCAAGCGCCCTGCTGTGAACCTCCCTGAACCTGTGCCAAAGGCTTCCTATACAACAGAGCCCCCCAAACCAATCATACTGAGGAACTTCACCACAGAAAAGTCCTACTCATCCAAACGCTCGTCAGACCCCAAACCCTACCTTCATAACGGGTTTGGTTCTCGTGAAGAGTCAGACATTGACAAACTGAAATCTAGCTCCATTAGTCAAAGTGACTCAGGTAGAGTGAAGTCAGCCAATGGGGATCTATCCCAGAAGCCACCAATCCAGCATCAGAAACCATTCAAACGCACCCCAGAGGGGGAAGACATGACAGACATTGTGTCAAAGAACATTCACTCAGGGGAAACCCCTGAAAACACGATAACTGCTGTTAGGAATGAGCTACAGAACATTGTTCACCCCACAGTGGTGACCGTGAGTTCAGGGGGGTGGATGGGCTCATCTTCAGGGGGGATGGCAGATATAGCATGAGAGGGCACGGCTAGTACGGTGTACTAGAGTGCTTGACCAAGATAGGGTTCTTAAATCAAATAACATTAATGGTAAATGTTTAAAAGCATCAAGGATCAACAGAAATGTGATATACTGTCAGTATTGGAAGCTTAAATGTACAGATCATGTAAAATGTTTGTTTTTTTCTGATCATTGTATCATCAGAATAAGAACATCTTCATTGATGTGATTGTTTGTTTTATTCTTAATTGAATATTGTGCAGTTAAAAAAACAGAACATCTTTTTACATATTATGTTGTAGAATTGTAATACGTGTATTTCATTACAATTGTTACAGTAGTATATATAGACACTGTAGTTAGGTGATCGCGGAGGGGTGTACAGCGTGGAGGGGTGTACAGTGTTGACTTCATTTAATGATTTAATCATATCTTAGATTAATTAAACACCAACTTTCATCTATTTTTTGTGAAATATGACTCAATATTTTTAACTGACATATCTCTTTTCAAAAAGATCTACAATTGTTAAATTTAATTTAATGTTTTTCTTCACATTTTTACAAGTTTGCATAGCGCACACATATCAATTTTTGTTATAAAATATGGTTTAAAATTTTGTGATTTACATCTCTATGTTTTGGAAAGATCTTCAAACAGGAAACTTGATTTATTCCTTCTTTCACATTTTTACGAGTTTGCATTGACGAACTACACTTATTATTGCATTTATTTACATTGGTTGGTTGTGGTGAGACTATACACACACTTTGTTGAATTGTTGTAATTGTTGTATAGTTATTCTATAGTGGATAGGAACAGTTATTTTTATATAACTAATGTGTGGCAATTGTTAAATCATTAAACAGGTTTACATTAGATCAATATTATTTGTATATTGTATTCTTTTATTGTTTAATAGAACACGGTAAATATACTTTTCAATCTTAATTCATAGTGGAATAAAAAAGGAATGTTCTTAAGTTACTTTGATCAGTTTATGCGCATTTTATTAATTTATTTTTTATTTATCTGCTCTGTTAGTAGAAAAAAGATGTTTTGTACATTACACCTGTACATACTGTACAATATACATGTAATAGAGAGATGTATCAACATTTTAACATGAGCTTAATTGTTAGCGAGGAAATGTCCACTACATTTGGAAGATTTATTATCATAGAATACAGCAGAATTTCGTAATTTCATATTTGTTATACATGTAGATATAAATGTACATATGTATATTTTATTATGGATGGGAATGCATATGAATTAAAGTTTTAAATGTCTAATGAAAAGCTTAAATGATAATGTTTATTAATTATTTTTATACACATTATCTATACATCTAACAATATTGTCATTCCAAAAATAGTGCAGTAAAAATTTAAACCAAATCAACATTCCAATAATTTACAATCAGCCAAATATGGTTTTCAATGATATTATTCCCGGTAAATGGGTTGTGAGTGCTGAGCTTATGTGATATTTTTATTGTTTTTATCCTTGCACATGAACAAATGTTTTCTATTTAATAACGAATATTCTATAGTTATTATCTGAATAAATTATTGACTATTGTAAAAAGGTCTTTGTTGTGATTATCAATACGGTATTTGCAGAAAAAAAATATTTAAAATATCCAGAAAAAATTCGTACAAAAGTTTAACTGCCATCTGAATAAATTTAATATTTATCTGGTGTTTGTAAAAAATCATAATAATTTGTAATAACAAAAAATAGCATGCATCAGAAATAAAATATTATGCAATCTCAAGAACAGATTTCGTAATACCAACATATCAACATAAACATCTTGTAAAAGTTCATTTATACATACACACTCAAAAGGTCAGAGAAAAGTCATAATTTGGGAGGGGCGGCAATTTTATTTACATTTTCATAGAAGCAAAAAAAAACTTTTTTATTTTAAAAAAGAAATGCTATGTAAAATGAAATTAAAGGAAAGTAGTATAAAAAAAAAGTTTTCAGATTATTTTACTATGACCCATAGGTCGGAGATATTTCAGGCTATATGGTTCTCAAAACAGAATTTATGAAGAACCTACCCTATTTTCATATTCTTAATTTTCTCCCCCTAGAAGGGCATCTGGTTCTTCATTTTGATCAAGGGTGAAAGTACGTAACTTAAGGATGCCTTGAACCAAGTTTGGTTGAAATTGACAAAGCGGTAATGTAGAAAAAGATGAATGGAATATAATTAATATATTTTTTATTAGAAAACGTTGGCTCAGGTGTGCTAGAATATCAATAAAATTGGATGCTATAACTTAAGGTTTACCGGTAAATGAAAGTAAGCAAAAAGGAATATGTTTCATTTTATTCCAAACCAATTCCATGTGAAGTCAGAGAGGGGTCACCATTGTTTGAGTGCGTGTAGAGGGGATACGGTAAAATCTATGTATCCCAAAAGCATTAATGGCTGTTTTTGTTCAAGTTTTATAGATATAATAAATGCACATCATGATCGAACGAGTCTAACTTGGGGTTAGAATTAACAAAGATATCGTCTTCTGTAGAGCCAAAATGAAGGCAAGGTAATATAAGCTTATTGTTTATATTGTTTTTAATTTTATAAAACTTTGCAAATAAAAGGAAATGTGAATGATATGACCCTTGCCCTTTTGTTGTTATTGTTCTTAATAGCATGATAATTACTTAATATTTATCGATTTAGTTTTAAAACATTGCAATGCACAAAGCTTTGAAAATGTTCCTTTTATTTTGTATTTTTCCCGAAAGAATTCATATGTAATGTTCTATTTGGTCGACTGTTGACCCGTATTTAAATAGTTACAAGTTTATCTTATAAAAAGATAAGTGAGCTAGCTCTGTAGCCATCATAAAACACAGAAGAAGATTTCTAAACCATTGGTTTAATTTTCTGAATCAATTAATTATCACTAGGAGGGCACAGTGGTGCACTTAAATTGTGTTGGGAGTGGGATGCGGGTCTCAATTCAGAATGGTTAATCTATAGAATGGGTTTCACATCTGAACTGGCATAACTCATTAACTGTGCTTTAATCATTCTGTATTTACTTTAATTTCAATTTTAAGGTGAAAAAAATGGTACTGTTTTGTTACTTTTGTAGCAATGGTATCTTCTCGGGCCTTTACGGCAAGCTCGGAAAACATATCCGATGTTGTTTTCAGAGCTTAACGGAAAGACCCAATATGGTAGTTAAGAAAAGATAGCTATTATTATATTTATAGAAATAACTTCATAAGACCTAAGCTACTGTTACTTTTTGGCATTTATGTACAGGTTGAACAACAAAACACAAAACTTAAGGTATCCGATCCATATTAGGACCTAATTTTTCTAACCTTGAATATCCATAATGTATTAAATACTCTGATATTAATTTAAAACATTTTAGAGTAGTAAAAGATTTACCGAGAGAAATTTTCAAAAATATCATTAACTAAGCTGTAATTAATTAATGAAGATTGCATTAATGTCTATGGGGACAAGCACATTTTTTTAAATAAAAAAATAGATATTAAGAATTTCAATAAATGCTTCGGTGGAAAGATGCATTTCATCATTAGAAATACAAAAAACTATTAAAAGTAAATTTTATACCGTATATACATGTATATTTTTTTAGAATTAATATTTATAAATTAAAAGCAAAGGGGAGTAACTCTTCAAGAAAAGGAAAAAGTCATTTATTAGGACACATTCTGCTCTTACATACCGACACTTAAAAATGAAAATTATGTCCAAGTATACTAAGTATGAAGCCAATACATACCTGTTATGCATCCAGATTTATTGAATCTGGGGCTATTATGGATCGGATACCTTAAGATGATATGTAGATGATAAAGCGAAATTCACATGGAATAGTCTTTCTACAGAAGTATTCACAGATGTGGCAGGGGATAGTTTTTTTGGTCGAGGAAATGTGAGGCAGATAGTGCTCATATATGTGATCTAGTTTTTCAGTGGATTTTTAATTTTGCTAAAATTGGTTTGCATGCAGGGGACACATGGTCCCGACTCTTGAGAATTTTTATACATTTCAGAATAAAACAAGTACAACTTACATATAGCACTGTGTAGAATAGCCAGGGACGGTCTCAAAATTTTCTGAAAAATTGCCCTTTTTCGCATTTTCACGGGTCTAGCACCACGCTCCAGTCCCGAGCAACTGCCATAAACTACCATAGGATTTGTAGCTTAATGTATACCCATGCAAATAATCACCAATTGATGGGGGAGTCAATCACCTTCTTTTCGAGTGACATTTCGTGTTCTGAACCCACCCTACTTTTCAAGCACAAAACCGAAAGTGAAAATTTTGGCCACAGTTTCGCATTTTCATTCCATATCTGTTGAAAAGTGCTACCAGTATTGAAGTGTCATAAATCAATGAAATGGACATGAGCTCCTCTATCCACAAAATGAATGCAATAAATATTTTAGCAATTTATACCCCTCAAATAACCAGTCAAACCTCAGGTTCTCCCTTTATTTCAAAATTTTGAACGGGTCTTTCGTTCGAAACTATCCCCTGCCACCAGAATGCCCTACTGTGAAGTCGAGCATGCGTATTCCAGTAAAAAAGACTAACGCAGTTGCTAGCGCTCGAGAGCGCTAGCAATAAACTCACCATGAAATAGAAAGGGTTTTTCTTCATTTAGTATACAGGGGTAATACAAAGTTGGGCGTAACAGCAAATATTGAAGTACAATTTAATAAATGAGTAGAATCACAATGAATAATGTTTTTAAAAACAACTTTGACAAGGTCAAGGTGGACAGAATGTAATCTTCCTTGCTGAAGAATGATCACATTTCAGAAAAGGCCGGGAGGATTTGATTCCAAAACAGAATTTGATTGGTAACCGAACAATACGGCTCCTTTTAACACTGCTAAACCAGCATCCTCTGGAACTATGACCTTCTTATCTGGAAAAGCTTTCATAATGGCATCCTGCATGATTGGAGACTCCGAAAATCCACCTACCATCAGAAGAGTCGATACATCAGAGAGATTGTCTTCTGTCATCAGTTGTTGTAGGTGTTCCACAAGCATGTTAACTGGTTCTCTAAAAAACTCTTTAAACAGGTCGGCCTCCATTCTAAGGTTGTTCGTCTGCAAGGTCATTTTTCTAGCATACTGCATTTGCTGGATTACCTCTTTCAACTTTTCGCCTGTTTCTTCCTCGAACGTCGATTGTAGGGAGAACGGTAATTTAAATAGGATTTTGGAGTTGGACTCTGGTTTTACTTTCTTCTTTTTAATTTCAAATTCTCTCTGGATGTCCAGATTATCAGCCTGGAATTCATCTTTAAATTTCAGGAAGCAGCTTGCCCCGACGATCTTGATTATCATTTGATAAAACGCTTCATCGACCTTGGTGCCTCCCCAGGGCCATTCGGTGGGTTTGTGCAATTCAATATAGGTTCCGTTTGAATGTTTCTGATAAATGCTGATATCAACTGTTTTACCTTTTAAACAAACAGCACAAGTGAACATAAATTACATAAATCACCATTAAGCAGATTCAAGGAAACAAAAAAATCATATGTCTATTTTTGAGGGTCATGTAGCCTAAAAAGTAGTATTTAAGGTACCTTTGGGGGCAGTGGAGCATGCATGCACGAATTCAAGAGTAAAATTGAATAGTTCGTAAAATACATCATTGATAAATTGAAATCAAACTAGGAACTTTTAAAAGAATGAGATTTTGATTTTAAAGTTAAGTGTTTCTGTTCGAAATATGGCTCCGATATCTCGGATCTCAAACTTAAGTCTGAGTTTTTTCTCAATATTTGAGTTTTTTCTCAAATTTGAGAAAACAAATCTCTGCATTTCTCAAAAAAAAAAATCTAAGTCATGATTTATACTCAATTTGAGAAAAAAAAAACTTAATTAAGTTACCTCCATTGATGTAGCAGACTCAATTCAAATCTTAAATATAAATATGACATAAGCATAATTAATACCGAGCGCAGCGAGAGGCGGGCGAAGCCCGCCTCGCGAAGCGAGGATTAATGGTAACACGTATATATAAGAAAATCAGTGAAAAATGAGAGTTGAATCAGGGGTACTATGGGCTGAAAATTTTTCTTCCAGCCCTGGGCGCCGCCATTTTGTGTTTAAAAAGTTAGTTCGATCTTTGATTGACTGGCACTTATCGATGTTTATTGCCCCTAAACTCGATTAAAAACTTTCCAATGTTTCAATTGAAGATGATTTAAATTTTAAAAAATTAAAGTGAAGCCCAAATAAGTTTCAATAGTGCTTCAATCAAGACACACGACTGGTTCTACGTATATCTTATCAAATTATCAGATGGAGAATAAAAACATTAACATCAAGGAACTGATCTTTTAGATACTGAATAAAGTATTCAATTTTAATACCGTTAGTCGACATATGAATTAAATTGATAAACAATGTAAGAAGAAATAAATTTTTGTCGGAATCACGTAACTCTCTTCGGCTATTTCCGAAGACAAAACTATAGTACGTTTTACGTACGAAACATGACGTCATAATGTAGACTGAGCTGAGCACGCGACGTTTAGTTTAACTTTGGCTAATGATTTGAGTAGGCAACCAGGCGGATCCTACTGTGTGCGGTGAGAGAATGCTGTGTGCGATTCAGATAAATTGTTGTACAAAAATCAAACTGCACTGTGTTAAATCTGCGCTCCGTCCAACGGTCACACCGTTTACATATTACAGTATTATAGCGAGCGCAGCTCGCCGGCGCGCAGCGCCGGCGCGAAGCGAGTTCTAACGGCAAGGCGTGTGTGAATAGAAAATTCGGACCAGTTGCACATTCATTCAACGGATTTTTTTGGCGTCAGTAAATCGGACCAGTAATGCATTGTTTTAATCGTCCCAGTAGTTCCCTGTAATCATGGCAATTTTTATCATTTCACACTCTCACGAGAATCAGCAAGACAATCAAAACAATAACGATGTATACGACATACCTCTAAAGTTCACCTCAGTACACTCTCAATCAAAAAAAAATTATCGAGTGACGTCACAAAGGTTTGCACATTGATCCGATAGATTTTTTCGGCGTCAGTAAATTTTGACCCACAATTCATAGTACCAATGGTTTCCAACTCCTCACGTTCTCGCGAGAATCAAAGTAAAACTTTTGAGAAGCATATAAGATGTGTAATTTTAAGAACATCATGCTTTTTAAGTAAATAAAACAGTATACTTCGCTTACTTTTATTTCTCAGGGGAGTTTTAAAGAGTCAGACGACACTTAACCAACGTGAACTTTGACGTCACAATAAGGGGAAATTACTCTAACTGAAGTTATTGTAAATCTGCTGAAATTACCAAAATCCTCTCAAAATCTTGCAAAGCTAAAGAATGAGGACATTTCTTCAGATATAGGAAACAGCTGTAACTTGCACTCATTTGGATGAATGCTCACATTTATTTTATTCACTATAATTACGGTAATTTCCAGGAACGTACACGTAGCATCGGTTTTTTTAAAAGGGGGGGGGGGGGTGGATGACAGCCTCATCCAAAAAATCTTTACAAGCAAAAAGAAAAAAAAGATAATTCTCAAAATTCTGAAAATTCTAATCCTTCAGCTCTTTAGCAGTTCAATGGTTTCTTTATTTTCACTTCCATTTATTACATGCTCCTAATCCCAAGTGGGGGGGGGGGGGGGCAACTCCATGTCCCTTTAATATGATAAGCAAATATTTTTAAGTGTAAGTTAAAAAATAATAATAATTAATAAGAAAAAATGTCGACTGCAAAAAAGGGGATGAACTGACGTTACAATCACTTTAAAAGAGGAGATACAGTGCAATGAACATTTATATTAAAATCTTTATTATTCAACAACATTTTATCTCATCTGAGATTAAACTATTGTTCTACTTATAAATAAATAAATAACAAATCTTATAACATATGAAATCTTATAAACTATGCATGGATAATGGAAATTTGCTGAAAAAATAGGTATGTATTATTTTTTTGGCAATCAAATTTATTTACGTTGTTAATTTTATTTTTATTGATTTATCATAATTCATTGTTTGATCACATGCTGCGCTCGCCCCAACGGTCGCACCGTAAAACATATTATTGTCTGTAATATTCATTTCTTAGACCAATTCCACTCAATAAGCAGCGTATATACAATATTTTGTGGAAGATTGATCAACAAATTTTCATTAAAAAAATAATTAACTTGTAGCAGTTATCTCCCTTGACAAAAATTGTCAACAAAGGGAACTAATTCTTATGTTTGTGTTAATTGGAATAACTGTGCAGTGATTCTACTCTTTGATAATTTTTTAAGGTAACCATTATGTTAATGTGTTTTTTGTTTGTTATGTAATATATATAGATATATCTATGTTAAAAATAAAGTGTTAAATTTCATGACTGACCAACATTTTATGACTCTTAATAATTTAATCCTATTTTCCTCTGTTTAAAACACAATCAGACACTATTTTGTTCATTAAAAATGAATGATAAAACCATAGAGAAGTTATAGGGGGCCACTTGTGACAATGAAAAATCTTGACTCAGCAAGGGCGGCGGAAAGGGTAAAAAACGAACATCTTATTTTTAAAAACATGCTAAAATAGGAAACAGACCAGCTTAAAATAAAATCAACAGCCTCTTTTGCAAAATCAACAGACACCGATGCAACAAACGATCACCGATCGATGCAAAACCAACAGCCATGCACTGAATTAACGCTAGATAGCGTGCAAAGCGGTATCAGGAGAAATCGTACCCCGGAGAAAACATAACCCGGAAAAAACGTATACTTGACTTATAGGGAACGTTTTCATGCGCTGATCCAGAATTTTTTTTCTAGTGAGGGGTGGTTGTAGTGGTGGGGTGGGGGTCAGAACCATATATTTGGTAATTCTAATATGTAAATTTAAAGTAATTTGATTTTTTAAGGGGAAGGGGGGCGGGTCCAGACTTGAGCTTATCTACATAACATAACAAAGACTTTTAAGCTCTGTGTTTCGTTTTTAACTTGGCGTTTGACTTTCAAAGTTTGGTCAAACATGAAAAGCATCAATCTACCATTCTATACAAAAAAATTTAAAAAATAATATCTTTAAATTTTTTGGCTCAAATCGTGTCCAATTTTAAGTTACTTTAAAAAGAATTGATTCTAAAATCATATTTACAACGACATTATTTTCCTATATGCTGTTACATACAAAGGTTTTCAAATATTTATGGTGAATTCTCGAGACATTGGAATACTGGAACCAAAAAATAAAACCCAAAACGCGCTTTCGTCTTCTTATTGAATTTCAGCGTTAAAAGAGTTAGTTTAAACAATATTTATTGATATTTTTACAATAGCAGGTACAGATATTTGACATATGTGTACAATAAGATTGGGAAACAAGCCAAAAGGCTTATACAAATCCCTCTCTTCAGAAACTAGAGGTACTGTGAGCAAGCTCATAATTGATACCCCCCGCTAAGAAAAAATCATAACTCAAGTATTTTTTCTATTATAGAAAATATTGCATGAGTAACAACTGCTCTATTTAAAAAACTGTTAATGCTAATATGAGTACACAAACCAATTTCTATTCTTTAAATTCCATTTAATTTTAACTTAACTGTTAATGCATCAAGACATTTGCATCATTTTGTTAACAAACATGACTGGAATCCAACGATAATCCACATGTCAAGCAGCAATTATTAAACATTTTGAATTTTTGGTATACCGAGCCCTATTTTTTTCCCCGAAATTTTTTTTCCACATATTTAAAAAAAAAATATATCGGGGCAGGCCATTTTTAGAGAGACGGACGGGAATGAGAATCTAAACATTAATTTTATGTGGCCTGACACAAGCAAAGTTTGTGTCAAATTTTAGCTTTTAGTTATTTCCATTAATAAAAGACATGACACAGACAGGAATATAGCATTTTTTAAACAATGACCTTGAACTTCCCCAATTTGCCTTGGGTCAAGGTCATGACACACCTTCAGGTTTAAAGCAATCTTTGTGTGAAATAAAAACTTCCAATATTTGTCCATAAGAAAGATATGGACCAGACACAAATTTCGAACTTTTCCTGCCAGTGACCTTGACCTTGCCCAAATAACCTTGGGTCATGGTCATTACACACCCTTACGTCATAAACAATCTTTGTGCGAAGTAAGTACTTTAATGTTTCTCCATAAGAAATATATGGTCCGGACACGAATTTTGCACTTTTTCTGCCAGTGACCTTAACCTTGTCCACATTACCTTGTGTCAAGGTCATGCCACACCCTTAGGTCATAAGCAATCTTTGTGTAAAGTATGAACTTCCAATGTTTCTCTATTAAAAAGATATGGACCGGGCACAAATTTTGCACTTTTTCAGCCAGTGACCCTGACCTTGAGTCAAGATCATGACACACCCCGAGGTCATAAGCAATCTTTGGGTAAAAAAAGACCTTTTAATAATTATCTTTAAGAAAGATATGGACTGGGCACGAATTTTTCACTTTTTCTGCCAGTGATTTTGACCTTGCCCGAATGACCTTAGGTCAAGGTTATGACACACCATTAACTCATAAGCAATCTTTGTGTAAAGTAAGAACTTCCAATGTTTCTCTTCAAGAAAGATATGGACCGGACACGAATTTTGCACTTTTTCTCCCAGTGACCTTGATCTTGCCCGAATGTACTTGGGTCAAGGTCATGACACACCCTTAAGTCATAAGCAATCTTTGTGTAAAGTAAGAACTTCCAATGTTTCTCTATAAGAAAGATTTGGACCGGACACGAATGTTGCACAGACAGACGGACAGACGGACGGACGGACAAGGTGATTCCTATATACCTTCCCCCAAACTTCGTTTGCGGGGTTAGGGGGTATACATATGAGAGGTGCAATTTCATGTATGTATGATGGAAAAAAGAATCAGAAAACTTATATAAGAGAAAAAAATTCAAAATTTATCAACAAGAGTATGCAATGCATAATGAATTAGAGAGTTAGAATTACAAGTACATTATTAACTAGTGAGCTAATCGACCCACGAGCGTATATCTACATGTAATACTACAAGGAAAAGAATACAATTATGTTCAGAACAATTTAAAGTAATACTCTTAAGGACATACATGTATGTAAATATCCTAGATGCTTTTTTACATTCTAAGAAAATATCATTAAGTAGAAAAAATGTCAAGGTTACACTAAATACCCTTAAATCATTTACTGTCGATGATAAATTTTTGAACCATATCTAAAATTATATATTTATTATATTCATCTTTTAGTTATCCAATTATAATGCAATCAAAACTATTATCTCTTTTTAACGATTTCAGTTGTACTGTATCGATTGATTAATTGCCGACTAGTTCAACTGCTCTGGCAAAGCTTGTTCTTGTGTAAAAGCAATTATTGCCGGTACGTAGCATCGGGGAGGGGGGGGGGGCGGCAGAGGGGCTACCCCTCCAACTTTTTATCACAGCAAACATTTCTCTAAAATTAACATATAAAAACCTGAATTACCAAGGAGTTACTACCCCACTTTTATCGGAACATGTACAAACTGAAAGTGAAAATAATTATATTAACAGTGAAATTGAAGTTACAGGTAAATGCATACTCCTGCCCCCCCCCCCCCCCTCAACGGATTAGGATTTTCATGATATATTTGACTGTATTGTGTAATTATTTGACAATGATTCAAGCAATAATGCTACAAATGTTTATTGAATAAGTTATTTTATTGTATTAGAGCAGTTTTTATAACTATTTTAATTCTTGTTACGACTTCTCCATGGTACGTAAGAATACGTAACTGAGAAAACGCATCCTAATTTGTGGTTACGTTTTCTCCAGGTTACGTTTTCTCCAGGCTACGATTTCTCCTGATACTTCTTTGCACGCCATCTAGCGTTAATTAAGTGCAAGACTGTTGGCTTTGCATCGGTGCTCGTTTGTTTTGCACCGGTGTCAGTTGATTTTGCAAAAGAGGCTATTGATTTTGTTTTAAGTTGGTTTGTTTCCTATTTTAGCATGTTTTTAAAAATTAGTTGTTCGTTTTGCATCAACATCTTTTTTACCCTTTCCGACGCCCATAGCTGAGTCAAGAATTTTCATTGTCACAAATGGCTCCTTATAAATATTTTATGTTTAATCATTCATTTTTAATGAAAACAATAGTGTCCGATTGTGTTTTAAACGGAGGAAAATCGGATTTAATTAACAAGAGATAAAATGTTGATCAGTCATGAAATTTATAGTATAACACTTTATGTTAAACATAGATTACATATTTATATACATATTATATAACAAACAAAAAACACATTAATAACATAATGGTTACCTTAAAAATCATCAGAAAGTAGAAACACTGCACAGTTATTCCATTTAACAGAAACATATGATTTAGTTCCCTTTGTTGACATTTTTTGTCAAGGGAGATAATTGCCACAAGTTTATTATTTTTGTTAATGAAAATTTTTTTTAACAATCTTCCACAAAATATTGCATATACATGCACGCTTATTATTAAGTGGAATAGGTCTTAGAAATAAATATTACATATAATATAATACTGTATTGATGTGTAAAAATATTTGCCACTCGGCACCACGTGTGCCGACGAATGAGGACCTGACACCCGAATCGGTGTTTCAAGCAGATAGGAGATATCTAGGGTCTGCCCCTCATCAGAGGTCCAACCCGGGTTTTTATTTTTTAATTTTACATAATAAAATGTACATCAGTCCGAACCGATCGGTATAAGAACTGAGCATAATGTTTTATGTATTATTAGGTGATACAACATGTTCATAAGAGCCTGGCTATGTGAACCCAAAGCTGTATGCTTTTAACGAATTCAAGACAATGAGTAAGACAATATATTTTGTATTAAAGAAATAATATTCTGTAATGTGCAAGCTGGTAGAGTATTTGCTCGTCTTGTTTAGTATCACGAGTTGACATAAGCAGCCTTTTTGTGATCGGCTTCGGCCGATCACAGTTGTGTCCATATGAGGCATCCGGCAGATTTTACTATTTGCGCACGCATTAATAATTGCGCCTTGCACTACTTTTTTTACTATGCAATGACAACCTCATTTAAATGTTTAATTATACATAGATTACTAAAATTGTTGTTCTTATCCGTTTGCCTTAAAAATACATCATTCATACAGTTACATACATAATGATTCAAATCATGTTTTTCTTCACATATGCGTAAGAATATTTATCGGAAGAATAATTCGCCTACTAAAAGTAAAGCTTATTCATGCCTTGCTATTTCGGAAATCAACAAAACGGTGCTATATAGCATAAAGCATGTAGCGTAATGCTTTCCTACAAGCTTATCTTTTAAAAAGATTGGTAAGCTAGCGCTGCAGCCATCATAAAACACAGAAGCAGATTTCTAAAACATTGGTTTAAATTTTTAAATCGATTAATTAACAACAGGAAGGCACAGTGGTGTACTGGAATTGAGCTGAGTGGGGTCTCAATTTAGAATTGTGAATCTTGAGTGGGGTTCACATCGGCAATGGCATAGCTCATTGACTGTGCCTTACTCATTATGTATCTACTGTAATTTGAATTTCGAGGTGAACATTTTTCAAGAACCATTGGCAATCGTATCTTCTCGGGCCTTTCCGGCAAGCTCGGAAAACATATCCGATGTTGTTTTCCGAGCTTGAAGATAGTTAAGATAAAGCTAACTATTTATTATAAAATTTAAAAAAAAGCTTGGCATTATAAGACCTAAGATACTGTTACTTTAATATTTACAATTAAACAACTTCTTGTGATGATGATAAAACGAAATTCAAATGGTACAGTTTATCTACAGTAGTACAATATTCCCAGAATCCCCTACTATGGAGTCAAGCATGAAAAAGACTAAGGTAGTTGCTAGCGCTCGAGAGCGCTAGCAATAACATTAACAGATCTGACCAATGATATTACATGCCGATAATTCCTTTAAAAGGAATACTTGTTATAGTACTGCCATGTGGAGGCAGGGCGAGACGCGCACGAGGAGTTAAAGCTCTTGGTGTAAGAAGATTAGTTATGCTCGGTATAAAGCTCCCTCATTTTAAATGTCTAACGTGCAAATTGATTTGACTCTAAGTCGAGTTTAAGAGCTCGTTTAGATTTCTGTGTCTCTGTTTCAACATCCAGGACGCTGATTTTGTGTATTTTCGGTAGTATATACAACCTGCCTGGGCGGAATTTAATTGGATGTGAGAGGTATTTGTGAGTAATTCTATCGATGTTAGAATTGATATGCATTTCACTTACAACCTTGTTGACCAGGCTATGTATATCGTGGGTTTTGTCCTTGTGGATTTCAGCATAATGAATGCCGTCATTTATTTGCCTGAGTCCTTTGGCTACATAATTGGCGCGGTTCTGAACCACGACAGTGGTAGATTTGTCCGCCTTTTTATGATAATACTCAGCTCATTGCGAAGACTGGATAAGGCAGCTCGTTCTGTTTGAGACAAGTTGTCTCTAAACTTGTGGAGGTAAATTTTGCATAGCTCCAATCTCGTTGCATAGAGATAATTTTCTAAGGCTGTATTTGATGTATTGCCAGGGTTGTAGTTTGTATTGATATAAGGAATAAGAAATCATTCTTTGAGTATTATGAGGTGATAATTTCGGTCGGGGCGTGATCAAATCCAATAGAGCCCGAAGGGCTTTATGATAGATTTGATCACACCCCGACCGAAATTATCACCTCATAATATTCAAAGAATGATTCCTTATTACTTATATTTATATAATTTTAACACATTGTACGATTTATAAATAAGCAAACCCCGCTGGCGCCCCAATTATACGTCATTTGAAGTTATGGGTTATATAGTACAAAATCGATACTTGGTGTTATCACAGGCAAAGACTCTGAAAAATGTAAATATATAATTATAAGGGATGTAGTTTTGTGTCATTATATCTGTATGGAATAATATTCCACATCTCATTTTTCTTGCTGATTTATTGAAGCTACGTAACAGGTAGCGTCTTATATAGCGCGTTCCAGGTGTGGGAATAAATTTCAACCCTTTGCTGAGTAGGGATGTTTCAGCTTCAGACAAACTATAGTCTGAGAGGTTAAGAACATTGACGTTTTGTTCGTCTGATAGCGCGAGCTTTTCCGTTATTTGCTCGTCTTATTTTATACTATTTCTCTTTTTGCGTTTTTGAGAGCCTTCTGCTAGGCATTTTAGCGTAATTCTTAAACAGGAGGACAGACCTGCACTGATAGCTGAATGCGTTGATCTGGGACTCCGCCGATTATTACGAGGCGCGCGAGTTGATTATTCAGGGCGTCGCCAATCATAGACCACGCGTTTCCTTTTTACCCAAAATTAAGTTAGAGTGTTATCTTTGCTAAATTCAACAGCAGTGTTGTACAATCTGGATTCCCGAGATACGTGCTCTAACATAAAATCGATTGATTACAAATTCGGCGTCAATCAGGGTGTGGTTATGGTGTATTGAAGTACGAGTACCATGACGCCAAGACTATCATTCAGAGGCTTATTAGCCGCTTCACGGTAACTGCGGTACTGCTCTTTTGCAGGGCAAAATGATATAATTTGGTGAAATATGACGTAACGTCAATTGTTTCATTTACGTCATTTAATTATCTTCCTACTAAAATTTCGGCAAAGTATATCAATTTGCCCTGCAAGAGAGCAGTACCGCAGTTATCGTGAAGGGGTCTATTTTAAGGTAGTACAAAACAGTATCCGAAAAACAAACACTTCGGAAATCCTCGCGCAAGTCAAACGTTTACGAGAAACAAATAAATGACGTACGTCACGTTAAGTGTCTTATTATGACGTCACGCCGTGCAAGAACTGTTCAAATAATACTTTGTAACAAAGTGGGGAGGGACTGGTTTAAACTTCTTTTTAAAAATATCTAGTGGTGGAATTGTTTTGGTATTTACATAATATTATCTATATATTCCAACAATTTATATGATAGTTTTTCATGGAATTTGAATGATAGGAATTTAAATAAAAACGGTATTTAGTATGGCGAATAGCTCCAAAATAGGGCCTTCTTGCATATACTTTGAACTGATTTTATTGGTACAAAAAATTATCAAAGTCAATGATTATTATTTTTTAACGTTTAACGTGTCTTAGTCTCTTTGTTAATAGATATTTGGCAAAAAAAAAATATTTTGACAATTTTTTTTTCTTTTTAATCATGTATTCTGATGAGCCTAGCCCTTTTCTAACAGGGTGTCGGAAGCCATAGTTGTGACCTAGATTACGAGAAAACTAATGGTGGAATTTTTTTAAAAACTTTTTATATATATACAGTTTAATATGATTAACATTTGGTGCAATTTTTAAAAAAAATGAATTATGAGAAAAATTTTCGCTATCTGTTTTGTACTACCTTAAGATGTTTATCAGGTGCACAGTTTGTAACAGTGTAATTCAACACTGTGATAAATATGGTCGGAGCTTATTTTGTACGAAAATTGCTATCAGGATTACTATCAGACATATCACCAATAAACGATGAATAAATTGACAATGCTTTATTGATTTTGTCATATAGATATACATGTACGAATGATAGCAAGATTTTAAAAAAGTTCATATTTGACACGGCCATCGATGCGTCTTGACACAAGATTACGACTGCATATTAAGTTGCTTAGGAGGTTAAGAAAATGTGGCTAAGATACAATGTTGGTTGGCCTAACCATATAAGTGTTTAGTCCTGCATATACTAACTGTTCAATATTAATTCAATTTTGTACACCTATTTGTACGTGCAACTATTCATTATCAGTTACAGGTAAGGCCAGAAGTATTAACACAGTCACTTGTTACTTTTGTACTGGAGCATTTAGGTCAACTAGTAGGATAGAAGGTTGACTACTCCTGTTACTTCTATGGCAGCTGTTTCGTCCTCTATTCCAGAGTCTTGGCCGGGTAGGTCTTGGTCGTGCAGATTAAGTGATTCTACCGGGTACTCGCATTTCATACTGATTAATTTTTTTTCAGTCCAAATTGCTTCAGACCCTCAAGATATTTGAAGAATCGTCCTCTATTCCAGAGTCTTGGCCGGGTAGGTCTTGGTCGTGCAGATTAAGTGATTCTACCGGGTACTCGCATTTCATACTGATTATTTTTTTTTTCAGTCCAAATTGCTTCAGACCCTCAAGATATTTGAAGAATTGATATTTTCATTTTTATCACGAATTATCTGTTCACAGGTGTTCCTCAAGGTGCTGATCAATTATTGAAGGCCCTCTTGATGGGGATCCTTAGTAATATCGTTGAATAATGACTTACTTCATCACAGCTTGCTGTGAACTTAAGTGAGGAAGGCTGGTAAGGTTGGGTTTTCTCCGTTCACATCCACTTGATCGGTCGAGTGCTTTATCGTTGCGACTCTGTGCCGTTCCAGCATCAATGTGTTGACTTTCTTTATGCAATCATCAACCGTTTTTTGGTAGTCTTCTAGTTTGCTAACCGATGAGACAAGCGTTGTCTCATTAAAGTCAAGATAAAGATCACTATCGTAATCAGGCCTGGTATTGGGTAGCTGTTCGGTGTGTCAAAGCTATCAGTGTCTATATTATTGTTTTCCATATTTGTAGGAAGTAGGGGAGAGCAATGAAGCCGCTTTTAGTGGATTTGTGAAGCCCTGAAGACATCTGTTGTGTAACGTGTTTACCTTAACACCGAGTTTTGCGGGATCCCTCAGTATTAAACTGAGTTTGAGATACTAATAAATGAACTTTATTACAAACTACTAAGAAAAATTTAACTACGCAAAAATAATAATTCCGCCTGAATATGTACAAGATCGGCGTGTTTGATCAATTATTTACTGATTCGTTTGAGTAACAAAACTCACACAAAAAAATCACTTGCAATATGAAAACTATAAAACTTAAATTCTAACTGAACTTATGAACTATAAAATAAGTAAAATAAACTATTCTCAACTAATGAGTATCAATCAGTACTCAACAAATGAGTATATCAACAAACCAAGTATTGCTCAACTAATGAGTAATCAAAATATCAATGAGTACTCAACAAATGAGTACTCGGCAACTCAATCTGTATGTAACTATAAAAGGGTAGTATGCTTGGCACACCCCGCAAGAGTAAGGAAAGTTCCACGTTTTCTTATGGGAATTTACCAGAATACCAAACTAATGGGACACGCCTGTTCTTCTCTGCAGTCAGAACTATTCTGATCTTTGTGTTGATGATGTGACGCTTTTATACCCTTTTAACGCGGACGTCCGAGAAAACATCCCTTTATCAGAAGCGGGAAATTCAAATAATCAAATCTATTTACATTACAGTTGCAAAGACTGAATGAATCACAATGTTGCCGTTTGTTGGTGTGATTGTATATATGTATTGGGTTTTTTAATTTGGTAATTGGGCGTAATTTCCCTCTTGCGAGGTAGTTACATGGTTTTTACGTTTGATTTAAGGATGCATCACGGTAACTGCGGTATTGCTCTTTTGCAGGGCAAAATGACATAATTTGGTGAAATATGACGTAACGTCAATTGTTTCATTTACGTCATTTAATTATCTTCCTACTAAAATTTCGGCAAGGGGTCTATTAAATATTACTATTAGAAACACAATTTGAGAAAATTCTCAGCTGAGTAGATTCTCAGGATTTGAGATTAAACTTGGGTAAAAACTTATTTTTTTCGAGAAATCGGAGCCTGAGAATCTGCTTAGCTGAGATTTTCACTGCACAGTTATTCCATTTAACACAAACCTATGAATTAGTTCCCTTTGTTTACGTTTTTGTCAAGGGAGATAATTGCCACAAGTCAATTATTTTTTTAATGAAAATTTGTTGATCAATCTTCCACAAAATATTGCATATACGCTGATTATTGAGTGGAATAGGTCTAAGAAATGAATATTATAGACAATATAATACTGTATTAATTATGTTTATGTCAAATTTATATTTAAGATTTGTCTTGTCCGCTATGGAGGTAATCTCAAATTGAGTAAAAATCATGACTAAGATTTTTTCGAGAAATGCTGATTTTCATGTATATATATGTGATATTATTCTGCATTCACAATCACAGATCATTTTAATTCAAGATGTAGTTGATCATTTATCATTTATTTAATATTTTTGTTATTTGAAAGAGAAATACAAGTACATGTAGTGAATTGTCATGAAAATGCATCATCACAATTATAACAAAACTTTTACTTGTTCTGTTTAGAGAACGGTTTTTCTATGGTCTAGAGGAAATTCAAGCATTGCCATCATCAAGGCAAATGCTACTTTAATAGATATATATAGAAATACGTTGCTATTTACCTCCCAGATCAATGATCATGAACTTGGCTCCTGCTCTAACGGACAGGAATGGCTGGACACAAGGATTTCCCATCAGTTTTGTTGAAGGTAAATGCTGAGAGTACAAGAAGGCAGCTTCTGAATCCAGACATAAGGTCAGCTGCTCTGCCAGTATACCAGCCTTACAGGAAATACAAAATTAACTTTATTGTTATTTACCTATTAGAATCATTATGAAATTATAAACTTATACACAAATACATGTATATAGACATGTAAACATATTTGTTTACATGTCACGTCAGTGTTTATTATACACCTACACACATTTCGTGTTTCTGAACCTTTACCTTATTAGCAGCTTCTCTCATGAACTGTTTTGCTGATTTTTTCCATATAGCTGGCACTGGCAAGACCCAGTGAACGTCCTTGTTGGTAACTGTGGTTCCCTTGATATCTAGGACATTCAACAGGTGATTTTTCAGGTATCTAATGACATGAGCAAACAGATCAAGTGCAGGGACTTTTTTCCCCGTGGCATCTCTGATCAGCGCTTTCGATAACTTCTGTAAACTCTGTGCCAAGATAATTATGTAGCACATTTATTAGTACTTATAGAAAATTATTCGATTTTCAGAAATGTCTGAAAGATAATTTTCACTAGTCAGAATAAAACAATCAAAAGTTTTCTCCTCTGCAGCTTCGAATGCCCGTCTATATTTTCAGATTAAAGGACATTGCTAAATAATCTACATTAGCATATTGCAAACAACAGAAAAGATGTCAGATATTTTCATTATAAATCTCCTTTAAAAATCTTTTTTCAATCCTGTGAATTCCTTCGGTTAAAAAAAGATGACGTGTATCGGTGAAAAAAAAAAAGATATTTTCCTTTCACTGATTTCAATTGTACATGTACCTCTATGACGAGTAATCGTTCAAAATCGACAAAAAGTGATAGGAACGGTAAATAACTGTAGGGCCAGACTATAGTATTTTTTATATAATATTTAGTATTAATATTTTTGGCACGAAAAAATCACAAAAAATTAACTAAACATAGTTTCACAGTTGATTAACTAGGTTTATCAGTTGTAAACTGTAGTTTACGGACAGTTAACTATTGTTAACGACGTTAATCTATATTTCACATATGTAAACCATAGTTAACGCGATCATTTATGTTTCAGAAGTGTAAACTATAAATTACACTGGAAACAATCATTAGCAATTACAAAAGATTATGTGAAATGTGCAGTTTTTAAATGTGTACATCTATGAATAAAATCAATAATCTTTACTACCGTTTACGAATGTTAATTATAGTTTACAGAGGTTGATCTATATCTATCAGCAAAATCCATTGCATACGTTTATTAACAGACAGATCAACTTAGCTTAGCGTTCGTAAACTATAATAGTTTATAACCGTTAAATATGGTTTTATAGAAAGAAACTATAGTTAACGAATCGTAAACTATAATTTACGGTTCGTAAACTATAGCATAGCGCCAAATTCATACCACTGAGCTTTCATAGTTTTACAGTCGATTAACGTAAGGTTTATGCAGTTTCACGTTTGTGAAACTATGATTTACTACTCCAAATTATAGTTAACGAATGTAAATTATAGTTAACAGAAGTGAATCTTTATTTCAACAAGAGGCCTTGGGGCCACATCGCTCACCTGAGGAACAATATGTATGATAAAATTAGCTTAATGGAGTCAAACTACAAACTATCTGGACAATGTAGTATAATACATGTAGATCCTGTATAAATAAAAATTCATTTTCCCCATGGATATTCTTATGTTTATAATCAAGTCCCTTTTGAACCCGGATGATTTTATAATCATATCACATATTAAGCATTGCAGTTCTCCAAAAGATCCTAAAAGATCCTAAACAATTGTTTATACATGCACATAGGATATAAACCTATATAGCTACATCAAACTTTGAACCCCTTGTGAGGCCCAAGAATCGTCCAGGCGCCAAAGTCTAAACAATTTTAAAGAATCAGCAATATGTCAAAATGATTGCATGTAAGCAAAACCATATATTACAAAGTTTCAGTTTTTGTGAATGTAAATTCTATGTTAAAAATTGATTGTGATCCCACCCTACCCGGGAGGGGGGGGGGTCATGATTTTCACAACTTTGAATACACAATACCTGAGGATGCTTCCATCTAAGTTTCAGCTTTCCTAGCTGATTAGTTTCTGATCTGAGAAGAAGATTTTTAAAGATTTACTCTATATATTCCTTTGTAAAAATTCGACCCCCCCCCCCAATTGTGGCCCCCATCCTACCCCCAGGGGTCATGATTTTCACAATTTTTAATTTACCCTACCTGAGGACACTTCCACCAAAATTTCAGCTTCTTGGCTGATTGGTTTCTGAGAAGAAGATTTTTAGAGATTTACATGTACTCTATATATTCCTATGTAAAAAATCGACCTCCAATTATGGCCCCATCCTACCCCCAGGGGGTCAAGAATTTAAGAAAATTGAATCTACCCTTCCTTAGGATACTTACCTCAAATTTCAGCTTTCTTGGCTGATTTGTTTATGTTAAGAAGATTTTTAAAGATTTTACTCTATATATTACTATGTAAAAATTCGACCCCCCCCCTATTGTGGCCCCACCCTACCCCCGGGGGTCATGACTTTCACAACTTTGATTCTACCCTACCTGAGGATGCTTCCACATAAGTTTCAGTTTTCCTGGACAAATGGTTCTTTAGAAGAATAGTTTGGAAAATTTCTCAAAAATATTCAATAATTTCTAATTATACCTAAACTATCGTGAAACTATATTTATCAGTTTAACTATGTTTTTCAATCACAAATGATTGTTTTTATTGTTATTAGTAGTGAAACAGAGATGATCACGTTAACTATATAATACTATATGGTTTACGGATGTTAAATATAGATTAACGGCGTTACTATAATTTTCTATCCGTAAACTACAGTTTACAACCATTAATCCTAGTTTATCGACAGTGAAACTATGATATTAAAGCTCGTATTTTTGTGAATTTGGCGTGCCATACATAATGCGTCTTTATATGAATAAAGAAGTATCATGTGGAATGTAAAATTTAATATTCTTACATAATTTGTAATGCTGAGTCTCAAATGCATAATTCGCAATACATACCCGAAAAGGTATGGCCGTAATGACAACAAAGAGTAGCTTTCAACAAACTACTACGCAAACATAAATTAGCTTTTAAAAAAGAGGGTAGGTACATGTATATAGTTGGTGTAATTTTTAAGGCATGGAGAAGAACCTGCAATCGAAATGAATTGTTTATGCTTGGTATATATTCTTTGAGTGTATAGCAATAAACATATTGCCTTGACAACGTCCAAAGTTCACTAAAACGGATTAATATTGTAGAAATTAACAGTCAGACATGATAAATGCTTGCGATTAGTGAATGAAAATGTAAACAAAAAATATAAAAACTTTAAAAACTAGATACGATCTCGTTACGAGTAACGAGTAGGTCTTCCGTTCAATTTTTTAAACGATACGAATAAAATATCAATGACATTTCAGAATTCCCCCAACCCCTCCCTTTCAGATAATGTATACGATTGTCGATATCCTTTACAATGCTTAACAAAGTGTTTTGCTTTTTCACATATAGCACATCAAAGATTTAAGATTTTAGTCCCCTAAAATCCCTAATTACGTCATCAATGGGTGTGGCAATGACTTTTACAAACTGATATTGTTACGATAAACAACTTTGCTAATATAATGCATTACAAAATCTTTATCGTTTTTAAGTTATGTGTAAGAGACTTTACGAGTGTCTTGATCCCTTATTTAATGGGCCAGCCCGTTTTTCCTGAGTTCATTCGAAAACTCTCACGAATATTAACATTTTTTGTTCTTACACCTATCTTAAATTTTGTACATTTTTTAGATATAAATGATAAATATTTAAGAGGCCAGCCCTCTAGATCCTTAATGGGGTCGTTGGTGTTTTGATTAGTGGAATCGATTTATATCATCAATACAGACATTTTCTTTTCTACAATGCTTAACAAAATATGTCTCCTTCTCTAGATATATCGCTTTAAAGTTAAAGTACTTTGGCCCCTAAAAATCCCTAATTACGTAATAAATGGGCGAGGCCATGATTTTTTCTAATAGATATTGTTACGATCAACAACTTTGCTTCTGTAATGCATTACTAAATCCTTATCGTTTTTAAGTAAATTGAAATAGAGTTTACGAGTGTCTTGACCCCTAATTTAAGGGGCAAGCCCCTTTTTCTTGATTTCCTTGAAAAGGTCTTAAGAATACTAACATTTTTTGTTCTTACACCCATCTTAAATTGTTGTTCATTTTTGAGATACAAATGATCGAATATTTTAGGGACCAGCCCTGTAGATCCTTAATGGGGACAGACATTAGTGTTTTGATTAATGGAATCGATTAGAATCATCAATGCAAACATTTTTTCTTCTACAATGCCTAACAAAATATGTCTTGTTCTCTAGATATATTGTATCAAAGTTTAAGAACTTTGGCCCCTAAAAAACCCTAATTACGTAACAAATGGGTATGGCAATGCTTTTGTTACAATCAACAACTTTGCTTCTATAATGCTTTAAAAAATCTTTATTGTTTTTAAGTTATTCGTAATATACTATACGAGTCTCCTGGCCCCTATTTTAAGGGGCCAGCCCCATTTCCTTGATATCGGTGAAAAGAACTTTTAATACTCTACCACTTTTATTATATATGTCTTAACAAAATATCAACTGTTAAAAAGATACAGATCAAAACGTGTGAAAATTTTGATTCAAAATTCGTACCCAATTTTCGAGCCATAGCGAGCTCCAAGGAATGGTGCCACAGGCGTAAAACAAAAACAGTTAGAACATCTTCAAACTATGGTCTAACTATCCTGAAAATTTCATATTCATATCTCTGATAGTTTTTGAGTTTTTGTGTGCACAAAATAGGTCGTAAAAATGTACAAAATGGCCGATAAATCGGTACCGAAAGTGACGACAGGAAAATTATCAAAAATGTATTAAGTTTATATCAGGTCCAATTATCTGTGAAAAAATTGTGGAAATCGGTTGAATAGTTTTCGAGAAATCGCGTGCACAAAATTTGTGGAAAAGAAAAATAATAATAACTAGATACGATCTCGTTACGAGTAACGAGTAGGTCTTCCGTTCAATATGTTAAACGATACGATAAAAATATTAATGAAATTTCAGAATTCCCAATCAACCCCTTTCATTTCAAGTAATGTATACGATTGTCAATATCCTGTACAATGCTTAACAAAGTGTTTTGCTTATTCACATATAGCACATTAAAGATTTAAAGATTTTAGTGCCTTAAAATCCCTAATTATGTCATCAATGGGTGTGGCAATGAGTTTTACAAACTGATTTTGTTACGATCAACAACTTTGCTTCTGTAATGCATTACAAAATCTTTATCGTTTTTTAGTTACAGTATCTGTAATAGAGTTTACGAGTGTCTTGGCCCCTAATTTAAGGGGCCAGCCCCTTTTTCTTGAATTCATTCGAAAGGTTTAACGAATACTAACAATTTTTGTTCTTACACCTATCTTAAATTGTTGTTCATTTTTCAGATACAAATGATTGAATATTTTAGGGGCCAGCCCTCTAGATCCTTCATGGGGACAAATATTAGTTTTTTGATTAGTGGAATCGATTTAAATTATCAATGGAAAGATTTCTTCTTCTACAATGCCTAACAAAATATGTTTCCTTCTCTAGATATATGGCGTCAAAGTTTAAGTACTTTGGCCCCTAAAAATCCCTAATTACGTCATAAATGGGCGTAGCATTGATTTTTTCTGTTAGATATTGTTACGATCAACAACTTTGCTTCTATAATGCATTACAAAATTTTTATCGTTTTTAAGTTATTTGTAAAACAGTTTACGAGTCTCTTGGCCCCTAATTTAAGGGGCCAGTCCCTTTTTCTTGATTTTATACAAAAGGTCTTATGAATACTTACATTTTATGTTCTTACGCATATCTAAAATTGTTGTTCATTTTTGAGATACAAATGATTGAATATTTTAGGGGCCAACCCTCTAGATCCTTAATGGGGACAGCCATTGGTGTTTTGATTAGTGGAATCGATTAGAATCATAACTGCAAGCATTTTCTCTTCTACAATGCCTAACAAAATATGTTTCCTTCTCTAGTTATATTGCGTCAACGTTTAAGTACTTTGGCCCCCAAAAATCCCTAATTACGTAATAAATGAGCGTGGCAATGATTTTTCCTGTTAAAGATTGTTACAATAAACAACTTTGCTTCTATAATGCATTACAAAATCTTTATCGTTTTTAAGTTATTTGTAAAACAGTTTACGAGTCTCTTGGCCCCTAATTTAAGGGGCCAGCCCCTTTTTCTTGATTTAATACAAAAGGTCTTATGAATACTTACATTTTTTGTTTTTACACCTATCTAAAATTGTTGTTCATTTTTGAGATACAAATGATTGAATATTTTAGGGGCCAACCCTCTAGATCCTTAATGGGGATAGACATCGGTGTTTTGATTAGTGGAATCGATTAGAATCATTAATACAGACATTTTCTCTTCTACAACGCTTAAGAAAATATGTCTCCTTCTCTAGATATATTCCGTCAAAGTTTAAGTACTTTGGCCCCTAAAAATCCCTAATTACGTAATAAATGAGCGTGGCAATGATTTTTCCTGATACATATTGCTACGATCAACAACTTTGCTTCTATAATGCATTACAAAATCTTTATAGTTTTTAAGTTATTTGTAATAGAGTTTACGAGTGTATTGGCTCCTAATTTAAGGGGCCAGCCCCTTTTTTAGATTTCGTTGAAAAGAACTTTTGATTCTCTACCACTTTTGTTATATATGTCTTAACAAAATATCAAGTGATAAAAAGATACAGATCAAAACGTATGAAAATTTTGAATAAAAATTCGTACCCAATTTTCGTGCCTAAGCGAGCTCCAAGAAATGGCGCCACTGGCGTAAAACAAAATAATAGTGCACAACTTCAGACTATAGACTACCTATCCTGAAAATTTCATAATCATATCTCTGATAGTTTCTGAGATCAGCTCTGCACAAAATAGGTCGTAAAAAACTACAAAATGGCCGATAAATCGGTACCGGAAGTGACGACAACAAAAATTTCAAAAATATATAAAATCCATTGCATGACTCATCATCTGTGAAAAAATGGTTGAAATCGGCTGAATAGTTTTCGAGAAATCGCGTGCACAATATTTGGAAAAAATAATAAAAATAATAACTAGATACGATCTTGTTACGAGTAACGAGTAGGTCTTCCGTTCAATATGTTAAACGATACGATTAATATATTAATGAAATTTCTGAATTCCCAATCAACCCCTTTCCTTCCAGGTTATGTATACGATTGTCAATATCCTGTACAATGCTTAACAAAGTGTTTTGCTTTTTCACTTACCGCACATTAAAGATTTAAGATTTTAGTGCCTTAAAATCCCTAATTATGTCATCAATGTGTGGGGCAATGAATTTTACAAACTGATATTGTTACAATCAATAACTTTGCTTTTATAATGCATTACAAAATCTTGATCATTTTTAAGTTATCTGTAATAGAGTTTACGAGTGTCTTGGCCCCTAATTTAAGGAGCCAGTCCCTTTTTCTTGAATTCATTCGAAAGGTCGAATACTCATATTTTTTGTTCTAACACCTATCTTAAATTGTTGTTCATTTTTGAGATACAAATGATTGAATATTTTAGGGGCTAGCACTCTAAATTCTTCATGGGGACAAAAATATTAGCTTTTTGATTAGTGGAATCGATTAGAATCATCAATGGAAGCATTTTCTCTTCTACAATGCCTAACAAAATATGTTTCCTTCTCTAGATATATGGCGTCAAAGTTTAAGTACTTTGACCCCTAAAAATCCCTAATTACGTCATAAATGGGCGTGGCAATGATTTTTTCTGTTGGATATTGCTACGATCAACAACTTTGCTTCTATAATGCATTACAAAATTTTTATCGTTTTTAAGTTATTTGTAAAACAGTTTACGGGTCTATTGGCCCCTAATTTAAGGGTCCAGCCCCTTTTTCTTGATTTTATACGAAAGGTCTTATGAATACTTACATTTTTTGTTCTTACACCTATCTAAAATTGTTGTTCATTTTTGAGATACAAATGATTGAATATTTTAGGGGCCAGCCTTCTAGATCCTTAATGGGGACATACATTGGTGTTTTGATTAGTGGAATCGATTAGAATCATCAATGCAAGCATTTTCTCTTCTACAATGCCTAGCAAAATATGTTTCCTTCTCTAGATATATTGCGTCAAAGTTTAAGTACTTTGGCCCCTAAAAATCCCTAATTACGTCATAAATGGGCGTGGCAATGATTTTTTTCTGTTAGATATCGTTACGATCAATAACTTTGCTTCTATAATGCATTTCAAAATCTTGATCGTTTTTAAGTTATTTGTAAAACAGTTTACGATTCTATTGACCCCTAATTTAAGGGGCCAGCCCCTTTTTCTTGATTTTATACGAAAGGTCTTTTGAATACTTCCATTTTTTGTTCTTGCACCTATCTAAAATTGTTGTTCATTTTTGAGATACAAATGATTGAATATTTTAGGGGCCAGCCCTCTAGATCCTTAATGGGGACATACATTGTTTTTCTGATTAGTGGAATCGATTAGAATCATCAATGCAAGCATTTTCTCTTCTACAATGCCTAGCAAAATATGTTTCCTTCTCTAGATATATTGCGTCAAAGTTTAAGTACTTTGGCCCCTAAAAATCCCTAATTACGTCATAAATGGGCGTGGCAATGATTTTTTCTGTTAGATATTGTGACGATCAACAACTTTGCTTCTATAATGCATTACAAAATCTTTATCGTTTTTAAGTTATTTGTAAAACAGTTTACGAGTATCTTGGCCCCTAATTTAAGGGGCCAGCTCCATTTTCTTGATTTTATACGAAAGGTCTCATGAATACTTACATTTTTTGTTCTTACACCTATCTAAAATTGTTGTTCATTTTTTAGATACAAATGATGGATTATTTTAGGGACCAGCCCTCTAGATCCTTAATGGGGACAGACATTGGCGTTTTGATTAGTGGAATCGATTAGAATCATCAATGCAAGCATTTTCTCTTCTACAATGCCTAACAAAATATGTTTAGTTCTCTAGATGTATTGCGTCAAATTTTAAGTACTTTGGCCCCTAAAAATCCCTAATTACGTCATAAATGGGCGTGGCAATGATTTTTTCTGTTAGATATTGTTACGATCAACAACTTTGCTTCTATAATGCATTATAAATTTTTTATCGTTTTCTAGTTATTTGTAATAGACTTTACGAGTCTCTTGGCCCCTAATTGAAGGGGCCAGCCCCTTTTTCTTGATTTTGTTGGAAAGAACTATTGATTCTCTACTACATTTGTTCTATATGTCTTAACAAAATATCAACTAATAAAAAGATACAGATCAAAACGTATGAAAATTTTGAATGAAAATTAGTACCCAATTTTCGTGCCTAGGCGAGCGCCAAGAAATGGCGCCACTGGCGTAAAACAATTACATGCTGCACAACTTCAAACTATAGTCTACCTATCCTAAAAATTTCATAGTGATATCTCTGATAGTTTCTGAGTTTATAGGTGCATAAAATGAGTCGTCAAAAATTACAAAATGGCCGATAAATCGGTACCGGAAGTGACGACAAAAAAAATGAAAAATATGTATGAAGTTTAGATTACGTCCAATCATCTGTGAAAAAATGACCGAGATCGGTCAAATAATTTTCGAGAAATCGCGTGCACAAAATTTGGAAAAAAAAAAATAATAATAATAAGAAACAGTACGAAAACAATAAGGTCTTCCGTTGGAAACGGAAGACCTTAACTAGATCTCGTTACGAGTAACGAGTAGGTCTTCCGCCCGATTTGTTTTATATGATACAATGAAATATCGATACTCTCTGCCAAATCTGAGATCTTGTTGAAACTAAGTTGTTTTTTTGTCTCGGGACCGGAAACGGACGAACAGAAGTGATTGATGGAAATAAAACCTAGTATTTCTTGTACATTTGCCTATTGTACGTCACTGTTTATCAGGTTTGATGAAACACCCAAGAAAGTCTGTTGAACTTGTTAAAAACATGAATTGTTTGAATTCTTTCCGTGAATATCGGAAGTGAGGTTAACAAAATAAAACCCGTTAAAAGCATGTTCAATCAATTGTCTATTATTAATAAAAGTTTTGTAAACAAACAGTTAAAAATTTTAAACAACTTGATTTGTTTTAACCCTTCTAGTGAGGACCGGAAGTGACGATTGACAAAATGAAAGCGGTTAAAGGCATTTTCTATGAAATTTCTATCATCAACATAAATTTCGTGTCTTAATAACTTTCTGAGATCTCGCGGGTAAAACATTGGTTTAAAAAAAGGCTATCTGAGATGTTTTAGATATCTCACCGGAAGTAGATTTTTTTTGTTTCTTTAACATCGAATAGATGACATATGTAAGGCTTTATACTTATATTTCAATTCTATGTGAAAATAAATTAAATGCGTTAAAAAAAAGTTTTTGAAGTGCTTCCGGTGACGACCGGAAGTGATGACGAACAAAACAAAATAGTTTGAAGACATCTACAACTATAGGTCTATTATCCTACAAAGTCTGATTGCTCAAGTCCTTATCATTTTTTAGATCTCAATGTCACAAGCTTTTTGTCGAGGGACAGGAAACGGACAAGAGGAAATGAATTTTTAAAAAATGAAATAAGCAAATCCAGATATTATTTTTTTCTATCATACCTAAAAATTTCAACAAAAAAAAACTTGTCAACCGTCTCTGAGAAATCTTCTGAACAAAAAAAAGGGGGGTGAATGTCAAAATTGGTACCCAATTTTCGAGCCATGGCGAGCTCCAAAAAATGGCGCCACTGGCGAAAAACAAAAACATTCGGAACAACTTTAAACTATGGTCTACCTATCCTGAAAATTTCATATCCATATCTCTGATAGTTTTTGAGTTTTTGTGTGCACAAAGTGGGTCGAAAAACTTACAAAATCAGCGATAAATCGGTACCGGAAGTAACGACGGCAAAAATATTAAAAACAAAATAAATTCAGATCACTTCCAATCATCTGTGAAAAAATGGTTGAAATCGGTGGGATAGTTTTCGAGAAATCGCGTGCACAAAATTTGTGGGAAAAAAAAATAATAACTAGATACGATCTCGTTACGAGTAACGAGTAGGTCTTCCGTTCAATATGTTAAACGATACGATAAAAATATTAATGAAATTTCAGAATTCCCAATCAACCCCTTTCCTTTCAAGTAATGTATACGATTGTCAATATCCTGTACAATGCTTAACAAAGTGTTTTGCTTTTTCACATACAGCACATTAAAGATTTAAGATTTTAGTGCCTTAAAATCCCTAATTATGTCATCATTGGGTGTGGCAATGAGTTTTACAAACTGATTTTGTTACGATCAACAACTTTGCTTCTATAATGCATTACAAAATCTTTATCGTTTTTAAGTTATCTGTAATAGAGTTTACGAGTGTTTTGGCCCCTAATTAAAGGGGACAGCCCCTTTTTCTTGTATTCATTCGAAAGGTCTCACGAATATTAACAATTTTTTTGTTCTTACACTAATCTTAAATTGTTGTTCATTTTTGAGATACAAATGATTGAATATTTTAGGGGCCAGCCCTCTAGATCCTTCATGGGGACAAATATTAGTTTTTTGATTAGTGGAATTGATTTAAATTATCAATGGAAGCATTTCCTCTTCTACAATGCCTAACAAAATATGTTTCCTTCTCTAGATATATTGCGTCAATGTTTAAGTACTTTGGCACCTAAAAATCCCTAATTACGTAATAAATGGGCATAGCAATGATTTTTTCTGTTAAATATTGTTGCGATCAACAACTTTGCTTCTATAATGCATTATAAAATCTTTATCGTTTTTAAGTTATTTGTAAAACAGTTTACGAGTCTCTTGGCCCCTAATTTAAGGGTCCAGCCCCTTTTTCTTGATTTTATTCGAAAGGTCTTATGAATACTTACATTTTTTGTTCTTACACCTATCTAAAATTGTTGTTCATTTTTGAGATACAAATGATTGAATATTTTAGGGGCCAGCCCTCTAGATCCTTAATGGGGACATACATTGGTGTTTTGATTAGTGGAATCGATTAGAATCATCATTGTAAGCATTTTCTCTTCTACAATGCCTAACAAAATATGTTTCCTTTTCCAGATATATTGCGTCAAAGTTTAAGTACTTTGGCCACTAAAAATCCCTAATTACGTAATAAATGGGCGTAGCAATGATTTTTTCTGTTAGATATTGTTACGGTCAACAACTTTGCTTCTATAATGCAGAATAAAATCTTTATCGTTTTTAAGTTATATGTAATAGATTTTACGAGTCTCTTGGCCCCTAATTTAAGGGGCCAGCCCCTTATTCTAGATTTAGTTGAAAAGAACTTTTGATTCTCTACTAATTTTGTTATATATGTCTTAACAAAATATCAACTGATAAAAAGATACAGATCAAAACGTATGAAAGTTTTGAAGAAAAATTCGTACCCAATATTCGTGCCTAAGAGAGCTCCAAGAAATAGCGCCACTGGCGTGAAACAAAATAATAGTGCACAACGTCAGACTATAGACTACCTATCCTGAAAATTTCAAAGTCATATCTCTGATAGTTTCTGAGATCAGCTCTGCACAAAATAGGTCGTAAAAAACTACAAAATGGCCGATAAATCGATACCGGAAGTGACGACGACAAAAATTTCAAAAACATATAAAATTCAGATAATGTCCCATCATCTGTGAACAAATTGTCGAGATCGGTTTAGTGGTTTTCGAGAAATGGCGTGCACAAAATTTGGAAAAAAAAAATAATAATAAACAGTACGAAAACAATAAGGTCTTCCGTTGGAAACGGAAGACCTTAATAATAAGAAACAGTACGAAAACTATAAGGTCTTCCGTTGGAAACGGAAGACCTTAATAAGAAACAGTACGAAAACAATAAGGTCTTCCGTTTCCAAACTAGAAACGATCTCGTTACGAGTAACGAGTAGGTCTTCCGTCTCATTTGTTTTATATGATACGATGAAATATCGATACTTTTCACCAATCTGAGATCTCTTTGAAACTAGGTTTTTTTTGTCTCGGAACCGAATACGGACGAACGGAATGAAAATAAAAGTTGACATTTCTTAAACATTTGCTAGTCAAAGACATCGCAATCAAATATCTACCATTCATAATAGTTTTGTGTCTCAAACACGTAGAGTGACTAAAATCAAAAAAAAGAAAGCTACCCAAGATATTTGATATATATCACCGGAAGTAGAATACGTTTTGCTAATTTAGCATTGTTTGGATAACATATATCAGATTTTATACTGATATATTCATTCCATTTAAAAAAAAGTGCTTCCGGTGACGTCCGGAAGTTACGACGAATTAAACAAATAGTGTAAACACATATACATAAACAGGGCTATCATCCCACAAAGTTTGGTTGTTCAAGTCGTCACCGTTTTTGAGATCTCGTGGATTCAATGTTTTATGTCTCCGGACAGGAAACGGACAAACGGAAGTGCTAAGTTAAATTATAGTATTTCTTGAACATTAGACAACTGTACTTTATTGTTTATCAATTTTATTAAAATTGTCAAAGAAAAACAGTTAAACTTTTAAACAACTTGATTTGTTTGAAACCTTTCGGTGAGGACCCGAAGTGACGGTTGACAAAATGAAAGCAGTTAAACGCATTTTCTATCAACTGTCTATCATTCATGTAAGTTTCTGTCTTGATCACTTGCACTTTCTAAGATCTCACGGGTAAAACATTTGTTTAAAAAAAGGCCCTCTGAGATATTTGAGATATCTCACCGGAAGTAGATTTTTTTTGTTTATTTAACATCGGATAGATGGCATATGTAAGGATTTATACTTATATTTAAAATCTATTTGAAATTAATTAAATGCGTAAAAAAATTTTTTTGAAGTGCTTCTGGTGACGACCGGAAGTTATGACGAACAAAACAAAATAGTTTGAAGATATCTACTACTATAGGTCTATAATCCTACAAAGTCTGAATGCTCAAGTCCTAATCATTTTTTAAAATCTCGATGTCACAAGCTTTGTGTCGCGGGACAGGAAACGGACGACAGGAAATGAATTTTTAAAAAACTGAAAAAAAAACTTGGAGATATTATTGTTTTCTATCATTCCTGCAAATTTCAAGAAAATCTATCGAGCTGTCTTTGAGAAATCTTGTGAACAAAAACAGGGGAATTTTTTTTCATTCAAAATTCGTACCCAATTTTCAAGCCATGGCGAGCTCTAAAAAATGGCGCCACTGGCGTAAAACAAAAACAGTTGGAACATCTTCAAACTATGGTCTACCTATCCTGAAAATTTCATATTCATATCGCTGATGGTTTTTGAGTTTTTGTGTGCACAAAATAGGTCGTAAAAATTTACAAAATGGCCGATAAATCGGTACCGGAAGTGACGACAGGAAAAATTTCAGAAATGTATTAAGTTCATATCAAGTCCAATCATCTGTGAAAAAATTGTGGAAATCGGTTGAATAGTTTTTGAGAAATCGCGTGCACAAAATTTGTGGAAAAGAAAAATAATAATAACTAGATACGATCTCGTTACGAGTAACGAGTAGGTCTTCCGTTCAAGTTGTTAAACGATATGATAAAAATATCATACGAATACTAACAATTTTTGTTCTTACACGTATCTTAAATTGTTGTTCATTTTTGAGATACAAATGATTGAATATTTTAGGGGCCAGCCCTCTGGATCCTTCATGGGGACAAATTTTAGTTTTTTGATTAGAGGAATCGATTTAAATTGTCAATGGAAGCTTTTCCTCTTCTACAATGCCTTACAAAATATGTTTCCTTCTCTATATATATTGCGTCAAAGTTTAAGTACTTTGGCCCCTAAAAAGCCCTTATTACGTAATAAATGGGCGTGGCAATGATTTTTTCTGTTAGATATCGTTACGATCAACAACTTTGCTTCTATAATGCATTTCAAAATCTTGATCGTTTTTAAGTTATTTGTAAAACAGTTTACGATTCTATTGACCCCTAATTTAAGGGGCAAGCCCTTTTTTCTTGATTTTATACGAAAGGTCTTTTGAATACTTACATTTTTTGTTCTTGCACCTATCTTAAATTGTTGTTCATTTTTGAGATACAAATGATTGAATATTTTAGGGGCCAGCCCTCTAGATCCTTAATGGGGACATACATTGGTGTTTTGATTAGTGGAATCGATTAGAATCATAAATGCAAGCATTTTCTCTTCTACAATGCCTAACAAAATATGTTTCTTTCTCTAGTTATATTGCGTCAAAATTTAAGTACTTTGGCCCATAAAAATCCCTTATTACGTAATAAATGGGCGTGGCAATCATTTTTCCTGTTTGATATTGTTACGATCAACAACTTTGCTTCTATAATGCATTACAAAATCTTGATCGTTTTTAAGTTATTTGTAAAACAGTTTACGAGTCTCTTGGCCCCTAATTTAAGGGACCAGCCCCTTTTTCCTGATTTTATACGAAAGGTCTTATGAATACTTACATTTTTTGTTCTTACACCTATCTAAAATTGTTGTTCATTTTTGAGATACAAATGATTGAATATTTTAGGGGCCAGCCCTCTAGATCCTTAATGGGGACATACATTGGTGTTTTGATTAGTGGAATCGATTAGAATCATCAATGCTAGCATTTTCTCTTCTACAATGCCTAACAAAATATGTTTCCTTCTCTAGATATATTGCGTCAAAGTTTAAGTACGTTGGCCCATAAAAATCCCTAATTACGTAATAAATGGGCGTGGCAATGATTTTTTCTGTTAGATATTGTTACGATCAACAACTTTGCTTCTATAATGCATTACAAAATCTTTATCGTTTTTTAATTATTTGTAATAGACTTTACGAGTCTCTTGGCCCCTAATTTAAGGGGCCAGTCCCTTTTTCTTGATTTTGTTGGAAAGAACTTTTGATTCTCTACTACATTTGTTCTATATGTCTTAACAAAATATGGACTAATAAAAAGATACAGATCAAAACGTATACAAATTCTGAATGAAAATTAGTGCCCAATTTTCGTGCCTAGGCGAGCGCCAAGAAATGGCGCCAATGGCGTAAAACAAATACATGCTGCACAACTTCAAACTATAGTCTACCTATCCTAAAAATTTCATAGTGATATCTCTAAAACTTTCTGAGTTTATAGGTGCACAAAATGAGTCGTCAAAAATTACAAAATGGCCGATAAATCGGTACCGGAAGTGACGACAAAAAAAATGAAAAATATGTATGAAGTTTAGATTACGTCCAATCATCTGTGAAAAAATGATCGAGATCGGTCGAATAGTTTACGAGAAATTGCGTGCACAAAATTTGGAAAAGAAAAATAATAATAACTAGACGCTCGTTGCGAGCAACAAGAGGTCTTCCGTTTGAATACACCTTTAAAAAGACTATAGAGATAGTTGTTCTTTTCTACCATTTCTTAACACTCTTTAAGATAGAGCAAAACCAATATCGGATATCTAAAACGCTATGTAAAAGTCAAACCAATATTGTAAAATCCGTATTGTGACGTATTTCGATCATCGGTCACTTCGCCGGCATCAAAGAAATTCCGCCGCAACAACAGTGAATCAGGTTCCAACGATGCAACTGCATTACAAATAGATAAAATAGCTAACCGCGGGTCGAAAAACAATTTTTTTTCATATTTATACATGTACTAACATTTAAAATTATTCTTATGTTTAGAATGACTTTTTTCAATAGTATGTCAAGAGAGAGAGAGAGAGAGAGAGAGAGAGAGAGAGAGAGAGAGAGAGAGGTCTTAGCTAGACTAAGCAATTTTTTGCTTATTGGAATACAACTTTATATTTAGTATCGACATCTGTCTGGGTTGACCCCTGAATCTAATATAGATTAGAATACTACGGACAAGCAAGGCTACAACTGCAGAAAAGTTTCAATGAATTGTTTAGATCCGTGTTTACTCTGATGGTGTTTTGTATTTTTTCTTTGTAATTTTGAGTTTGAACACAGTTCGTTATCACCACATGCCATCGTAGAGGCGGAGTTCAGACATTCACTGCTCATGACTTAACGGAGAGAAAGAGAGAGAGAGAGAGAGAGAGAGAGAGAGAGAGAGAGAGAGAGAGAGAGAGAGAGAGAGAAGTAAATGTACAATTCAAACATACATGTATATAATCTGTAAAAAAAAAAAAACATTTGTCAATAAACGCATGTATATATGCATGCCTGTATCCACGTATGTAGAGAAACATTAAACAACCCTCAATTTAAAGTCATGTATAATAATTCAAACATGGGCATTTTTTAGGAGAACGGTTATTTCCTTCCCGCAGTCGCTAATTGTTGTGTGCACACAGACATTGAGATAGCGGCATTTCTTTGATGCCGGCAAAGCGACCCGGCGAGCTCTAATGCGGTCGTATTACAGGGGTGTTTCGGCGGCATGACTTTGATGCCGGCGTTGCTACGAGCGTCTGAATTTAGATAGCTGCTGATAAAAAAAAGACTGTCACATAGCAGGAAATTAACGGTATTTCTAACCGGGCTCTATATTTGTACTGAATAAAAACCCCGATATTATTTTGATTTATGATAAAATTTAAACGGAAAACATTTTAAGCCATCATTGTCAAGATAAAATCGTAAAACAAACCACAATTAAGAAAGAAATAACGTTCGACACTCGGGGACTGAACCCGGGTCGCCTGGGCACAAGTCCACCACTCTAACGACTGAGCTACGCGGACTCTCGCTTCAAGACTTTGAAGCCTAATATCTCGAGAATGCGTGGATCGATTTTAAAACGGATTTCATATTCTGAAGTTTTGAATGCGTCTCTATCAAATAATAAAATAAAAAAAATTCAAGTAAAAAAAGTTGAAAAATTATAATTTTTCGTTTCCTTCCGGTGACGACCGGAAGTGACGGCGGACGTTCGGATATGCGAAGGGCACTGCGGCAGACGATTCTCTATCATCCCTGAAAATTTGAAAGTTCTATCTAAAAAACTTTTGGAGAAAAACCGGGAACAAGCGAAAACATAATTTTTTTAATATCGCGGGACCGGAAGTGACGACCAAGAAAACCTCGTGTAATTTTCTTACAAATTTAGTCATGAATAAGATTTGAAAGTTTTATCAAAATCGGCTAAAGCGTTTTTGAGAAACCGTGACAGAAAAAAAAAATAATAATAATAATAATAACAATTTTCGTGCCTAGGCGAGCTCCAAGAAATAGCGCCACTGGCGCAAAACAACACAATAGTGCACAACTTCAAACTATAGACTACCTATCCTGAAAATTTCATAGTCATATCTCTGATAGTTTCTGAGATCAACTCTGCACAAAAAAGGTCGTAAAAATGTGCAAAATGGCCGATAAATCGGTACCGGAAGTGACGACAGGAAAAATATTAAAAATGTATGAAGTTTATCTCAAGTCTCATCTTCTGTGAAAAAATGGTTGAAATCGGTCGAATAGTTTTCGAGAAATCGCGTGCACAAAATTTGTGGAAAAAAATAATAATAATAAGAAATCGTACGAAAACAAAAAGGTCTTCCGTTGGAAACGGAAGACCTTAACTAGATACGATCTCGTTACGAGTAACGAGTAGGTCTTCCGTTCAATTTCTTAAACGACACATTTACAAAATTAATGAAATTTCAGAATTCCCCCTCAACCCCTTCCTTTCAGATAATGTATACGATTGTCAATATCCTTTACAATGCTTAACAAAGTGTTTTGCTTTTTCACATTCAGCACATTTAAGATTTAAGATTTTAGTTCCTTATTATCCCTAATTATGTCATCAATGGGTGTGGCAATGAGTTTTACAAACTTATACAAACGATCAACAACTTTGCATCTATAATGCATTACAAAATCTTGATCGTTTTTAAGTTATGTGTAAAAGACTTTAAGAGTGTCTTGGCCCCTAATTTAAGGGGCCAGCCCCTTTTTGTTAATTTCATATGAAAGGTCTCAATAATACTAACATTTTTTGTTCTTACACCCATCTCAAATTGTTGTTCATTTTTGAGATACAAATGATTGAATATTTTAGGGGCCAGCCCTGTAGATCCTTAATGGGGACAGCCATTTGTGTTTTGATTAGTGGAATCGATTTAAATTATCAATACAAGCATTTTCTCTTCTAAAATGCTTAACAAAATATGTCTCGTTCTCTAGATATATTGTGTCAAAGTTTGAGAACTTTGGCCCCTAAAAATCCCTAATTACGTCATAAATGGGCGTGGCAATGATTTTTTCTGATAGATATTGTTACGATCAACAACTTTGCTTCTATAATGCATTACAAAATCTTTATCGTTTTTAAGTTATTTGTAATAGAGTTTACGAGTCTATTGGCCCCTAATTAAAGGGGCCAGCCCCTTTTTCTTGATTTTGTTGGAAAGAACTTTTGGTACTCTATCACTTTTGTTATATATGTCTTAACAAAATATCAACTGATAAAAAGATATAGATCAAAATGTGTGAAAATTTTGATTTGAAATTCGTACCCAATTTTCGAGCCCTAGCGAGCTCCAAGAAATGGCGCCACTTGCGTAAAACGAAAACAATAGGCACAACTTCAAACTATGGACTACCTATCCTGAAAGTTTCATATTCATATCTCTGATAGTTTCTGAGATCAACTCTGCACAAAAAAGGTCGTAAAAATGTGCAAAATGGCCGATAAATCGGTACCGGAAGTGACGACAGGAAAAATATTAAAAATGTATGAAGTTTATCTCAAGTCTCATCTTCTGTGAAAAAATGGTTGAAATCGGTCGAATAGTTTTCGAGAAATCGCGTGCACAAAATTTGTGGAAAAAAATAATAATAATAAGAAATCGTACGAAAACAAAAAGGTCTTCCGTTGGAAACGGAAGACCTTAACTAGATACGATCTCGTTACGAGTAACGAGTAGGTCTTCCGTTCAATTTCTTAAACGACACATTTACAAAATTAATGAAATTTCAGAATTCCCCCTCAACCCCTTCCTTTCAGATAATGTATACGATTGTCAATATCCTTTACAATGCTTAACAAAGTGTTTTGCTTTTTCACATTCAGCACATTTAAGATTTAAGATTTTAGTTCCTTATTATCCCTAATTATGTCATCAATGGGTGTGGCAATGAGTTTTACAAACTTATACAAACGATCAACAACTTTGCATCTATAATGCATTACAAAATCTTGATCGTTTTTAAGTTATGTGTAAAAGACTTTAAGAGTGTCTTGGCCCCTAATTTAAGGGGCCAGCCCCTTTTTGTTAATTTCATATGAAAGGTCTCAATAATACTAACATTTTTTGTTCTTACACCCATCTCAAATTGTTGTTCATTTTTGAGATACAAATGATTGAATATTTTAGGGGCCAGCCCTGTAGATCCTTAATGGGGACAGCCATTTGTGTTTTGATTAGTGGAATCGATTTAAATTATCAATACAAGCATTTTCTCTTCTAAAATGCTTAACAAAATATGTCTCGTTCTCTAGATATATTGTGTCAAAGTTTGAGAACTTTGGCCCCTAAAAATCCCTAATTACGTCATAAATGGGCGTGGCAATGATTTTTTCTGATAGATATTGTTACGATCAACAACTTTGCTTCTATAATGCATTACAAAATCTTTATCGTTTTTAAGTTATTTGTAATAGAGTTTACGAGTCTATTGGCCCCTAATTAAAGGGGCCAGCCCCTTTTTCTTGATTTTGTTGGAAAGAACTTTTGGTACTCTATCACTTTTGTTATATATGTCTTAACAAAATATCAACTGATAAAAAGATATAGATCAAAATGTGTGAAAATTTTGATTTGAAATTCGTACCCAATTTTCGAGCCCTAGCGAGCTCCAAGAAATGGCGCCACTTGCGTAAAACGAAAACAATAGGCACAACTTCAAACTATGGACTACCTATCCTGAAAGTTTCATATTCATATCTCTGATAGTTTCTGAGATCAACTCTGCACAAAAAAGGTCGTAAAAATGTGCAAAATGGCCGATAAATCGGTACCGGAAGTGACGACAGGAAAAATATTAAAAATGTATGAAGTTTATCTCAAGTCTCATCTTCTGTGAAAAAATGGTTGAAATCGGTCGAATAGTTTTCGAGAAATCGCGTGCACAAAATTTGTGGAAAAAAATAATAATAATAAGAAATCGTACGAAAACAAAAAGGTCTTCCGTTGGAAACGGAAGACCTTAACTAGATACGATCTCGTTACGAGTAACGAGTAGGTCTTCCGTTCAATATGTTAAACGATACGATGAATATATTAATGAAATTTCTGAATTCCCAATCAACCCCTTTCCTTTCAGGTAATGTATACGATTGTCAATATCCTGAACAATGCTTAACAAAGTGTTTTGCTTTTTCACATACAGCACATTAACGATTTAATAGATTTTAGTTCCTTAAAATCCCTAATTATGTCATCAATGGGTGTGGCAATGAATTTTACAAACTGATATTGTTACAATCAACAACTTTGCTTCTATAATGCATTACAAAATCTTGATTATTTTTAAGTTATTTGTAATAGAGTTTACGAGTGTCTTGGCCCCTAATTTAAGGAGCCAGCCCCTTTTTCTTGAATTCATTCGAAAGGTCTCACGAATACTCACATTTTTTGTTTTAACACCTATCTTAAATTGTTGTTCATTTTTGAGATACAAATGATTGAATATTTTAGGGGCCAGCCCTCTAGATCCTTCAAGGGGACAAATATTAGTTTTTTGATTAGTAGAATCAATTAGAATCATCAATGCAAGCATTTTCTCTTCTACAATGCCTAACAAAATATGTTTCCTTCTCTAGATATATTGCGTCAAAGTTTAAGTACTTTGGCCCCTAAAAATCCCTAATTACGTCATAAATAGGCGTGGCAATGATTTTTTTCTGTTGGATATTGCTACGATCAACAACTTTGCTTCTATAATGCATTACAAAATCTTTATCGTTTTTAAGTTATTTGTAAAACAGTTTACGAGTCTCTTGGCCCCTAATTTAAGGGGCCAGCCCCTTTTTCTTGATTTTATACGAAAGGTCTTATGAATACTTACATTTTTTGTTCTTACACCTATCTAAATTTGTTGTTCATTTTTGAGATACAAATGATTGAATATTTTAGGGGCCAGCCCTTTAGATCCTTAATGGGGACATACATTGGTGTTTTGATTAGTGGAATCGATTAGAATCATCAATGGAAGCATTTTCTATTCTACAATGCCTAACAAAATATGTTTCCTTCTCTAGATATATTGCGTCAAAGTTTAAGTACTTTGGCCCCTAAAAATCCCTAATTACGTAATAAATGGGCGTGGCAATGATTTTTTCTGTTAGATATTGTAAAGATCAACAACTTTGCTTCTATATTGCATTACAAAATCTTTATCGTTTTTAAGTTATTTGTAAAACAGTTTACGAGTCTCTTGGCCCCTAATTTAAGGGGCCAGCCCCTTTTTCTTGATTTTATACGAAAGGTCTTATGAATACTTACATTTTTTGTTCTTACACCTATCTAAAATTGTTGTTCATTTTTGAGATACAAATGATTGAATATTTTAGGGGCCAGCCCTCTAGATCCTTAATGGGGACATTCATTGGGGTTTTGATTAATGGAATCGATTAGAATCATCAATGCAAGCATTTTCTCTTCTACAATGCCTAACAAAATATGTTTCCTTCTCTAGATATATTGCGTCAAAGTTTAAGTACTTTGGCCCCTAAAAATCCCTAATTACGTCATAAATGGGCGTGGCAATGATTATTCTGTTAGATATTGTTACGATCAACAACTTTGCTTCTATAATGCATTATAAATTTTTTATCGTTTTTTAGTTATTTGTAATAGTCTTTACGAGTCTCTTGGCCCCTAATTTAAGGGGCCAGCCCCTTTTTCTTGATTTTGTTGGAAAGAACTTTTGATTCTCTACTACATTTGTTCTATATGTCTTAACAAAATATCAACTAATAAAAAGATACAGATCAAAACGTATGAAAATTTTGAATGAAAATTGGTACCCAATTTTCGTGCCTAGGCGAGCGCCAAGAAATGGCGCCACTGGCGTAAAACAAATACATGCTGCACAACTTCAAACTATAGTCTACCTATCCTAAAAATTTCATAGTGATATCTCTGATAGTTTCTGAGTTTAAAGGTGCACAAAATGAGTCGTCAAAAATTACAAAATGGCCGATAAATCGGTACCGGAAGTGACGACAAAAAAAATGAAAAATATGTATGAAGTTTAGATTACGTCCAATCATCTGTGAAAAAATGACCGAGATCGGTCGAATAGTTTTCGAGAAATCGCGTGCACAAAATTTGGAAAAAAAAAAAAATAATAATAACTAGATACGATCTCGTTACGAGTAACGAGTAGGTCTTCCGTTCAATTTCTTAAACGACACATTTACAAAATTAATGAAATTTCAGAATTCCCCCTCAACCCCTTCCTTTCAGATAATGTATACGATTGTCAATATCCTTTACAATGCTTAACAAAGTGTTTTGCTTTTTCACATTCAGCACATTTAAGATTTAAGATTTTAGTTCCTTATTATCCCTAATTATGTCATCAATGGGTGTGGCAATGAGTTTTACAAACTTATACAAACGATCAACAACTTTGCATCTATAATGCATTACAAAATCTTGATCGTTTTTAAGTTATGTGTAAAAGACTTTAAGAGTGTCTTGGCCCCTAATTTAAGGGGCCAGCCCCTTTTTGTTAATTTCATATGAAAGGTCTCAATAATACTAACATTTTTTGTTCTTACACCCATCTCAAATTGTTGTTCATTTTTGAGATACAAATGATTGAATATTTTAGGGGCCAGCCCTGTAGATCCTTAATGGGGACAGCCATTTGTGTTTTGATTAGTGGAATCATCAATTAAATTATCAATACAAGCATTTTCTCTTCTAAAATGCTTAACAAAATATGTCTCGTTCTCTAGATATATTGTGTCAAAGTTTGAGAACTTTGGCCCCTAAAAATCCCTAATTACGTCATAAATGGGCGTGGCAATGATTTTTTCTGATAGATATTGTTACGATCAACAACTTTGCTTCTATAATGCATTACAAAATCTTTATCGTTTTTAAGTTATTTGTAATAGAGTTTACGAGTCTATTGGCCCCTAATTAAAGGGGCCAGCCCCTTTTTCTTGATTTTGTTGGAAAGAACTTTTGGTACTCTATCACTTTTGTTATATATGTCTTAACAAAATATCAACTGATAAAAAGATATAGATCAAAATGTGTGAAAATTTTGATTTGAAATTCGTACCCAATTTTCGAGCCCTAGCGAGCTCCAAGAAATGGCGCCACTTGCGTAAAACGAAAACAATAGGCACAACTTCAAACTATGGACTACCTATCCTGAAAGTTTCATATTCATATCTCTGATAGTTTCTGAGATCAACTCTGCACAAAAAAGGTCGTAAAAATGTGCAAAATGGCCGATAAATCGGTACCGGAAGTGACGACAGGAAAAATATTAAAAATGTATGAAGTTTATCTCAAGTCTCATCTTCTGTGAAAAAATGGTTGAAATCGGTCGAATAGTTTTCGAGAAATCGCGTGCACAAAATTTGTGGAAAAAAATAATAATAATAAGAAATCGTACGAAAACAAAAAGGTCTTCCGTTGGAAACGGAAGACCTTAATAATAAGAAACAGTACGAAAACAATAAGGTCTTCCGTTGGAAACGGAAGACCTTAACTAGATACGATCTCGTTATGAGTAACGAGTAGGTCTTCCGTTCAATATGTTAAACGATACAATTAATATATTAATGAAATTTCAGAATTCCCAATCAACCCCTTTCCTTTCAGTTAATGTATACGATTGTCAATATCCTGTACAATGCTTAACAAAGTGTTTTGCTTTTTCACATACAGCACATTGATGATTTAAGATTTTAGTGCCTTAAAATCCCTAATTATGTCATCAATGGGTGTGGCAATGAATTTTACAAACTAATATTGTTACGATCAACAACTTTGCTTCTATAATGCATTACAAAATCTTGATCATTTTTTAGTTATCTGTAATAGAGTTTACGAGTGTCTTGGCCCCTAATTTAAGGAGCCAGCCCCTTTTTCTTGAATTCATTCGAAAGGTCTCACGAATCCTCACATTTTTTGTTCTAACACCTATCTTAAATTGTTGTTCATTTTTGGGATACAAATGATTGAATATTTTAGGGGCCAGCCCTCTAGATCCTTCATGGGGACAAATATTAGTTTTTTGATCAGTGGAATCGATTTGAATCATCAATGCAAGCATTTTCTCTTCTACAATGCCTAACAAAATATGTTTCCTTCTCTAGATATATTGCGTCAAAATTTAAGTACTTTGGCCCCTAAAAATCCCTAATTACGTAATAAATGGGCGTGGCAATGATTTTTTCTGTTGGATATTGTTACAATCAACAACTTTGCTTCTATAATGCATTATACATTTTTTTATCGTTTTTTAGTTATATGTAATACACTTTACGAGTCTATTGGCCCCTAATTTAAGGGGCCAGCCCCTTTTTCTTGATTTTGTTGGAAAGAACTTTTCATTCTCTACTACTTTTGTTCTATATGTCTTAACAAAATATCAACTAATAAAAAGATACAGATCAAAACGTATGAAAATTTTGAATGAAAATTAGTACCCAATTTTCGTGCCTAGGCGAGCGCCAAGAAATGGCGCCACTGGCATAAAACAAATACATGCTGCAAAACTTCAAACTATGGTCTACCTATCTTAAAAATTTCATAGTGATATCTCTGATAGTTTCTAAGTTTATAGCTGCACAAAATGAGTCGTCAAAAATTACAAAATGGCCGATAAATCGGTACCGGAAGTGACGACAAAAAAAATGAAAAATATGTATGAAGTTTTGATTACGTCCAATCATCTGTGAAAAAATGACCGAGATCGGGTCGAATAGTTTTCGAGAAATCGCGTGCACAAAATTTGGAAAAAAAATAATAAGAAGAAGAAGAAACAGTACGAAAACAATAAGGTCTTCCGTTGGAAACGGAAGACCTTAACTAGACACGATCTCGTTGCGAGCAACGAGGAGGTCTTCCGTCCGATTTAAGAACTTTTGTATGACCTTGACTTTGCTTTTTAACAGCTACACATGATTTGAAAATAAAAGAAAGTGGTCTTCATTCTAAGGGCCAGAGGCTATTTTATTTCGGTTGTAAACGCTCTGGTTGAAAACATTTAGATCCCTCTTGGTTCCTAATTTGAGGGAACATCCCCCTTTCCTTCATATTAAGAATAAAGAAAATCATAATTCTAAACACATTTTGTTCAACAAGTGTTTAGAAATTTGTCCCTATTCTTATAATATTTGGAACAGATTTGGACCCCTCTTGGTCCCCAATTTTAGGAACCAGCTCCTTTTTCTTGATATTAAATGAAAGGGAATTGTAAGCTAAAGAGATTTTGTTCATCAAGTGTTTAGACATTACTGTTCTTGAGATATCTGAAATTGAACGTTTAAGAGGCCGATCCCTGATCTCCTTATTGGGACCGTTTAACGAAATTTTGATGTTTAAATATTGTTCAGTTTATCATTCTGAGCATCTTTTCTTCTATACTGCTTATCAAAATATTTTTCCTTTACGAGATATAGGTGATAAAAGTTTTGATATTATGACCCCGAAAAAAAAAAATTAATTACGTAACACACGAGACAAATATAATATTGTATGGGTACATAACAGTAAGGTAAACATTTCTGCTTCTATGATTTATAACAAAATATCCCCTAGTAAAAAATTGAAAATTGAAGACTTTAGACCCCACTGGTTCCCTAATTTTAGGGCCAGCCCCTTTTTCTTGGTATTGAACAAAAGGACAATTAAAACTAAACACATTTTGTTCAACAAATGTTTAGAAATTCTTAAATAACTCCTTTTAGGAACCGGTTAACAAAAAATGATGGTTGCATATTTTTAAGCACATTATTTTGAGCATCTATTGTTCAACATTACTTTTTAAAATTTTTCTCCATTTTTAGATACTGAAAATCAAAATTTCGGACTTCTGGTCCCTTAATCCTTAAATTACGTATCAAAGGAGTAAACAATTGTCATTTATATGTAATAATGCTTCGATGAACATAATTGCTTCTATAATGTATTACAAAATATTTCACAATTTAGTTATTATCAAAAGACTTCTGGCCCCTTAAAACCCCTAATTACGTAACGCATGAATTATTTTTTATAATGAAAAGTTAAATAACTGTAAGATGAACATTATTGCTTCTTAAACATATTACAAAATATTTCTCAGTAAAGTGCTATGGAAGAAATACTTTAGAGACCTTTTGGCCCCTAATTTGAGGGGCCAGCCCCTTTTTCTTGATGTCATATGAAAGATCTTTTGATATTGAACATATTTTGTTCAACAAGTGTTTAGATATTCGTTACCGTTCTTGAGCTATCTGGAAAAGAACGTTTTAGGGGCCGACCCCTTATCTCCTTAATGGGGCCACAGAACGAAATTATGATGGTCGAATATTGTTTAGAACATCATTCTGAGCATCTTTTATTCTATATTGCTTTTCAAAATATTTGTCATGTTTGTGATTTAAGTGATCAAAATTTTGGACTTCTGGCCCCTTAAAACCCCTAATTACGTAACGCATGAATTTTTTTTATAATGTATAGTTAAATAACTGTAAGATGAACATTTGTTCTTCTTAAACATATTACAAAATATTTCTCAGTAAAGTGCTATGGAAGAAAGACTTCAGAGACATGTTGGCCCCTAATTTGAGGGGCCAGCCCCTTTTTCTTGATGTCATATGAAAGGTCGTTTGATATTGAACATATTTTGTTCAACAAGTGTTTAGATATTCATTACCGTTCTTGAGCTATCTGGAAAAGAACGTTTTAGGGGCCGACCCCTTATCTCCTTAATTGGGCCACGGAACGAAATTATGATGGTTGAATATTGTTTAGAACATCATTCTGAACATCTTTTATTCTATATTGCTTTTCAAAATATTTGTCATTTTTGTGATATAAGTGATCAAAATTTTGGACTTCTGGCCCCTTAAAATCCCTAATTACGTAACGCATGAAATTTTTTAATAATGTATAGTTAAATAGCTGTATGATGAACATTTGTTCTTCTTAAACATATTACAAAATATTTCTCAGTAAAGTGCTATGGAAGAAAGACTTCAGAGACTTGTTGGCCCCTAATTTGAGGGGCCAGCCCCTTTTTCTTGATGTCGAATGAAAGATCTTGTAAAACAAATTTTTTATTGCTCTACATGTCTTATCAAAATATTTTCCAGAAAAGAGGTACATTAAGAAAACCAAGAAAAAACACTACATTTTTTATATCTCAATTTTCGGGTCCAGGCGAGCTTCTGCGCCTTTTGCGCCAGACATAAATGATTCACTTTAGGCAAAACTACAATCATTCGTCTACAATTCCTGAAAATTTTGATTTGATATCTTTTAGCGTTTAGGAGGAGTTCGAGTGACAAGCCGACCATCTGAAAATCGCTAAAACGTCATTATCTCAAGAACGGAAATGACGTCATCAAAAGAAAAAAATATATATTAAGTTCAGATCAATATCTATTAGATCTGCAAGTTTCATGAAAATCGGCCGAGCCATTTCCGAAAAATCGCGTGCACAAATTTTGTAAGAAAAAAAAAAATAATAATAGGGAAAAAGAAACCGAACGAAAACAATAAGGTCTTCCGTTGGAAAACGGAAGACCTTAATAATAAGAAGAAACAGTACGAAAACAATAAGGTCTTCCGTTGGAAACGGAAGACCTTAATAACAATAGTATTGCCCAATTAAGTTGATGTAATATTGTTCAAAGATGATTAAACGTGCTTAATATGCATTTCTGTCTAAATATGCACACAGAAAATTCGCGATACGCGACAAAAGTATAGCCGGTAATTCGATTAGCACTTACCATACAGTACCCTGGAGTACTTACGTTTGTTTCATAAAGCAACATTTTAAATTCTTTAAAGAAATAATGGTCATAATGGTTTTCTTCGAAAGTCAACTCTGAATACAAGTCCTCTGCTTCATATCCAAATGCAACGAGTTCCTGTTTTGGACTCAGCAAAACACAGGTTGGAGCCTTTAAAGACATTAGACCCCTGCTACCAGCCATCCAATTCTGATTGGTTGAGATTTTAGGGGGGTCCCTCTTGTAGTCATACTTGAATGAAAACGCATACCCAGAGAATGTGGTACCAAAATCAATAGCAGCTGTTAAAAGCTGATCTTTGTTGTCTTCCATTTTTCGTTATTTGTATTCAAAATGCCCTGTAAAACAGATGGATTGCATCATGTTGTATAGACAATGTGTATAATTAAAACATCATACATTAAATCCCCATCAAATAAACGCAACATTTGTTAAAGGAAGTGAACATGAAAATAATAATTAAAGGCTCAAATTTGTCAGTTTGTTGCATATTATGATTTCTGAAAACCATTTAGACAGCTTTCCTCCGTACGAAGATATAACATTAATAATAACTAATGCTTCCAATCTATTAGCGCTGTCATATCGTTAAAATCATTACCTCCCTGCTGGGTTATCTCTAAGCATCTAAGAGAGGGCATTAATTAATGCTTTTGTCAAAATAATTTAATACTCATTAAATTGGGCATTTCCGTATTTATAGGTTCCTTCATTTAGAAATGAATCTGACACTTTTTGAAGTTAATACTTTCTCTCTGGCTCAAGTAGATAAGACATTTTTTATACTATCTGGGATCTATTTTATAGCCATTGTTCAACTGTTTTATTTTTCATAAACCTACCTAATATTAATGAAACAACCCATTTCAACCAGTTTTATTCCCTACTACATAAAATAATATCCAGAATCTCAAAAATCTATTTTCACCATTTTTATTTACGTAATATTATCATGACAATTAACGTCCTACAAAGTATGACGTTGAAAGATGTCTGAGAGAACAAACAAGATATAATTTTGCCTATATGAGAGCTGAATACTTATATATTGATGATTCTTTAATCAAGCAACACATTGTGAAAACATAGATAAAAGTTTTCCGTAAGTCATAACGGTAATACATTCAACTGATAGACACTCCACTATACAATTAGTGTCATTCAAATCCTTGCCCATGGGCACTAAACTTTTCCTATCAAATCTGCAGAAAAGCATAGAAAATGGCTACACACTCCGCATTACATTGCATGCAATGTTAGCGCGAACGCTGGTATCACACTGTTAACAACATACAACTATACTCTGTCCCAAGATATCCTTGATTCACATTTTGCGTAATTACTCGATATTTATTAAAAAAAAAACATCAGTGGTCAAATAATGTTCATTCAAAAGTATGAAAAAAAGATTTCTCAGTTGAAACGCCCCCGTTAGCTTATCAGGTTTCAATACACGGCAAAAAAATGTGATGTCTACGGGGATTTTGTATTGCAGCAAGCCCGAATGATAACGTTTAAAAATTGCGCGAGGCATTCCGAGTGACTTCCGAATGGAAAAGAGATGTAAACATTGCCCATTATAAATCTACGTAAGAAATCTGTTTTCGTTCCTGTGAATATTTTCGCGTAAAAAATGATAATGTGTCAATGAAGATATCTTGAAAATTTTCCCTTTAATCGATTTCAATTGCACTTCTTTCACTGGTACGTATATTTTTTTTAAAAAATCGTCCAAATGTGCTGCATAAATATCTTGGGACAGACTTTAGATGTCAGTTAGTATTGCTGATCACGCGACTTTCTTATTCTAATTATTTCAAATATTTAATTTATACAATTTAAAAAAGTTCACATTGACACAACTAAAGCTAATGGTCAAGCCTAAGACCAAGCACTGGATTAGTGTTCATTCTTCATTAGTTCGGTATGGTATATGCACAGTTAAAAATTATAGTCTGGTTCTTAATTTGACAATTGTCAATTCCTGTAAAAACCCTATCTAGAAGTGCCATTGACTTCCTTATAGCTGCAATAATGTAACCCTCTCCCGATTTTGTTTTTTTTTTTTTTTTGGGGGGGGGGGGGGGGGGGAGAGGGCTACAACTCCATAGGATCTCCGTAATGGTGCAAGTGCGGGAGTGATTCACTCCCTCAACGATTTCGTCTCAAATCGTATATAAATGACAATAACATTTGCATTTCTTACCTGAACTCAAACATTGTAGACGTGTGTGGCATAAATTAATCCAAAAATATAAAGTATAGTCCATATATCGGCTATTTTTCGTGTATGTCAACATTTGTACGCCATGTTTACTGACCTTGACCGGTTTTATTTTGGGACAGCCAATGAGAATTCAGGAGCGGATCTTGAACTGAATATAGGAATTCCCCTATCTTAAACATAATTAACGCGGTAAATATGAATTTTTCATTATATACCATTTCCTTAAATGATGTTTTAGTGATAGAACGAGGTAAGATCGCTTATTTACACTGAATTTCACTTTATCAAGCCCAATAAAACTCCAAGCGCAAATCCCACAAAATCACGCGAGAACTGTCATGGCTGCTGAAAAGGACGACTGGTAAACATGCTGATGTGTTTTATCTGGTTTTGATTTATATACGGTTAGTTTGTTCAATCTAAATTAAAAAATCATTTTATCTAAAGGAAGTCAATTATAAAAACGATCTTTTCAGACCGAAGTCAGACGCATTAAAAAATTTATTTTGCACCATTACGGGGATCCTATGGAATTGTAGCCCTCTCCAGTAAACATCAGATATAAAAAATCGGAGAGGGCTACATTATTGCAGCTAACTTCCTCAGTGCAACTTACCTTTTCTCTGACCACTAACCTTATGGAGGGTAATCGTGTTCAAAAATCCAGACCTGTACACTTGTAAATTCAAATATTCAATCGTATTGGTGTGTAAGTCTGAGTATATAAATGTATGTGATTCTGATCGTGTAACCTATAAAAAATCGAGCATAAACACTTTAAGATTTGACTCAGTTCCTTCGTATGATGCACATTTTGCTGCTTAATTGTTTTTGTTAGTTAATTTAACCTTCAACTTTGCACATTTTAAATCCATAATTTCTGCATTTGTATCTTCACCCTCGGATATAGCCCATCTGACATGTTACAAATCGACAAATGTAAAGTCTACAAGTTTGTCGAATTTCGACATTACCTTATTTACTGCGGGGAAAAGGCATGTCGTAATCGCCGGAATGGACTAAAATAATAAACTTACTATTTTCTTTGGATCAAAAATATTTTTTTTATTTTTTCTAAAAAAAAAAATAGATTTTGAGGTATGATTGAAACTGGACCAAACAAGAAGAGGTGAATGTTTGTAAAAATCGGTGCCGGTGTGACGAATGCACTGGTTTCTGTAATATAATTCCCATGGACACTGGTACATGTAATATACGATAAGGGTTAACTTTTACTAAAAAAGAAACGCCTTAAATCTGTTCTAATATCGCTAAAATAATTTGTCATGTAATTTAAACTGAAAAATATCAAGTTGAATACGTACTCTTTTCTTAAAATGAGACGGATCAAGAAATTTCCTAGGGGGTGTAGATCTTTTGTGCGGCATCGGGTTTGGAGACCGCCGTGAAGCCAATATAGCTTCATTGCTTACCTAAATGCTAAGAATTTTGAGAGTGAATTTTATATTCCTCATTTCTTTAGAATTAAACGACTCGCAAAAAAACTTGGTAATTTTTCGCGGAAAAATGTATCTATATATTTTTTTCAAATATCAAAATGACTTTGTTGTGCAAGTGCATAATAAATAATAAAACAATCTAAAACTGTTATGAAAGAAGTTTTATAATAATTAATTAAAGTACAAAATGTTGTCAAAAATTGAAAGGTTCTGAAGAAATAAATAAGGGATACTAGTATGTTTATGTTTTTATAATTATATTGTTTCTTCGAAAATCAAATTTCTGAAATTAAGGTGGGTTAAACAGATTTGATACTAGTATGTTTATGTTTTTATAATTATATTGTTTCTTCGAAAATCGAATTTCTGAAATTAAGGTGGGTTAAACAGATTTGATTCTATATAAACTGGTAGAGTTTTAATTTTAAAATCTTATAAATATAAACTGTAACGACAGTAATTTTACAAAACTTAGTAGCTGCTTTATGGTAATCAGTACATGTTCACAAGTGACTGTAAAGCTGTAAAGCTTTCCCAGGGCTGTCACAGCACTTTTTGGTACAGGGACCAGACCCCTCCCAATTGGGAAAATAATCGACTATTGTTGTCTAATTTGGAAATTTTAAGATACTTATATTATCAAAAGGTTACGTATCTATAGCATAATCTTTTGTTAATTTCTGAAAATTGAAATTTTACAGCTCAAATTTTACTTGAACACTTTTTTTATATACACAATGTAAAATTTGTGATATTGGGAATTTGTTGATAAGTAAATTGGGAAATTTATGGGATTTTCCCAATTGGGAAGAGTTATTTATCGGACCCAAATCAAAGAGATTGACGGCCCAATTTCCGTTTTGATTTAATTTTGATTAACCAACCTCACTGAGTGTGTATGGATTGAATCGACATTCAGGACGCCATACTTATATCCCGTAATAATTGCTTGATATCAAAACATTTTTGCCAATTAATTTTTACCTTCATTTTTATAAATTACCGACGAAATGAAATATTTTGTTGTAATTTATACACATTTTACACGACAGTTAACCTTATCTTTGGAATTTTTTTTTCATTTAAAGGAGAGGGGGTGTCGCTACTCATGTCTCATCTAAATCAAAATCTTAAAACTACTGTTTTCAGGTAGTTAGTTTTTCTTATCGATAACTCAGTTGTTTAATTAATCAGCAGGCCAACCACCCCCCCCCCCCGTGAATTTTTTCTTCTTCATGGGTGGGGCGGGGGCTCTTGTTTCAACATTGTGGTAGCGATAGGGATGCTTTTGGTGATACATGTATTTTCTTTATTCAGCCAAACTCTAAGTATACTTACACGATTTGTCACATGTACTTTAAGACAATAGAAATGCGTGTATATATTTAAACAGATCATAATATTTTGAATTTTCCAGATCTAAGACATATGATGCCGATTGAATTCTTCACTCGCATCTATTCTTGATTCTCTTGATATAATGGACACCGAGCCTATAATTTATTGTTCGAAAAATCGTACTTCCTAAAAAAAATGTTATCCAGAAATAATATGATGATATATAATATTTGTTTGTTCATTCTGTGCCCATTCCGGCGATTACGGCAGGCCTTTTACTGCAGCTATCTGTGACGTCACTGTTTCCATATATGGTCATGTCAAAATTCGACAAACTTTGAAAAAAAAGTAAAATCGATTTTTTTTTTTCAAATAAAAAGGCCAAACCATCTGGAACCACAGAGACTGATACTTATACCCTCACCGTATTTCGTTTTTTTCATCTTCACTTACTGATATATCTTTAAATAATTAATCATCAAAGAGTTACATTTTAAGGAGGCCGACTTTATTTTTATTGGGGGGGATGTTAAACACTTTTTAAACCATGTTATAACATATTCCAACTCTAGAGTACCTGCAATGTTTAATGAAAATATATTGTCTGTTTTTTAGGGGTCGTCTTATAAACACATACATTTACTTTAGGAATATATAAGAAATTGAAAATCTTTCGTCTGGTTCTTTAAGAGGCAATCGTAAATTACACGTGCGTTTACACTAGGAATTTATAGAAAATTTGTACTTTGAAGCAGATTATTCTGCCTCAGATATGCAGATAGTTAACCAACCATTTATTCGTGAATGTGAAAAAGACAGGTAATCACTTCACAAATTGGCCTGACTAGAGTAACAGGTTTGTCATTTCTTAACAACTTTATCTGAATTTTCCTAACTAAAGTATCGTCACTCTGAAACGTTTTCTGCACGACTGCCATACGCCAACAGTTTCTTGGACTGTCCTATTTCACCAACACAATGTCGCCTTCCTTGATGTTCGGCTCTTCATTCTTTCATTTCCTGCGTGGCTGAAGTAAGCGGATGTAGTTAGATTTCCACCTCTTCCAGAACTGGTTCGCTAGACATTGCACACGTTTCCACTCGGATCTCAGCATGTCCTTTACACCGATGTCACCGAACTCTGGGCAGTCAAATTCAGAAGAGTGTTTCTGTGTCAACAGTACGTTGGGTGTTAGCACGAACGGATTTTCAGGGTCGGATGACACTGGCGTCAATGGTCGGGAGTTGATGATCGTGGTCACCTCTGCCATCAAGGTGCAGAGAAAATCATGAGTAACATTCCGGTTACTTAGTTCTATTAGCATGGTGTCCAGAATTCTTCGTACGAGCCCAATCATCCTTCCCAAGCGCCTCCAAAGTGTGACGAATGTGGGGGATTTAATATCCACTTTGTCCCAGAAGATATAACAACTTCTTTAAAATGTCCTCTTCAACGCTGATGGTATCAATTTTCAGGTCGTCTTTTGCTCCAATGAAATCGGTACCTCTGTCCAACCGAAATATCAACCCTCCCTCTAATACTGGAAAATGGGCGCACTGCATTGATGAATGCCGAGGAACTTAACGAATCAACTACCTCTATGTGAATCGTTCTTGTCACTAAGCATGTAAACAAAACACCCCATCGTTTGGAGGATGCGCTCCCTCCTCGTGTTTTTCTAGTGACGACCTGCCAGGGGCAAAGATGTCAACACCGACGCTGGTAAACGGAGGTGCAGGTTCAAGCCGGTCAGCTGGGGGGTCAGCCATTTTCTGTGCCGAAATCTTTCCTCTCAGTTTCTTGCAGATGATGCATTTGTAGATAACTGATGATACAAGTCATTTTCCTCCTGTGATCCAGAGTCCTGCAGATCTGACAGCGCCCTCTGTAAGGTGACGGCCCTGGTGTTTCAATAGGTCATGGTGATGACACACTAGTAGGGTAGCAATGTGATGAGACCCTGGAATAATAGCTGGGTTCTTCTGAAAGTTATTCTGAAAGTAAACTTCAGTTTGTTGAGTGTCCCTCCTACACGTAGGATGCCTTGCTCGTCTAGGACTGGACCCAGTGCTTGAATCGTGCTTCCTCTAGGGAGGGACTGGGCACTGCTGATACATGTACATCGAATCTTTTCGCTATAAACACTGTGCTGAATTACACTTATGATGAAGTTTTCAACTTCACTGAAGGTAACAGACTGGTTGTCTGACATCTTCTTATTTCCCCTTAGGCGTGCTCTAGTTTTCAGAATACCGAATGCATGCACCAGTCTAGACCACTGAGAACCGCTTAAATCTGTCAACAATACTTTGTCCAGATGTAGCAGGTACTGGCTTGACTTCGGACAAGTAAGTATTCACATCAGATTTGCAGGTATTCAGGTTAAGGCATCATCAGGTTCTATGGACTGTCTCATGAGAAAATCAATGGGTCCCTGTATCCAAACACTGCTCTGAATCTTGTTAGCTGCTATGCTTCTGGTGCCAATGTCAGCAGGGTTGAGTCCTGTAGGAACGTAATTCCATTGCTCTGGGGTCGAATGCTTGAGTATTTGTTCAACTCGATTCGAAACATAAATGAAAAACCTCAAACTTAATGTTCAAATGCTCGTTAGCCAACTGGTAAATTTCAACTGCGAGAAGAGCAGAGTACAATTCAAGTCTTGGTATCGTATGTCCATGAGGAGGCGCAACTTTGGTCTTCCCAATAACGAATCCTACATAGTGTTTGTTTTCTTCATAAATCACATGAATGTAGGCGACCGCAGAAATTGCCTTCTTAGATGCGTCACAAAACACATGTAGCTTGATACGAACATTCCCTTGTAGAGAACATGGAACATAGTGACGTGGTATGGATACATCTTGAAGATCGGACAGCAACCTTTTCCATGTCTGCCATTTCTGTTCTTTGATATCGATGAGTGGCTCGTCCCATCCGGTGCTTCCGACAGTCAGCTGGTGTAGTATCAGCTTCCCTTCTATCGTTACCGGTGCGGCAAATCCTAAAAGACCGTAGATGCTGTTTATCACGGATAATACTCCACGACGAGCCAGAGGTTTCTCCTCGCTGGAGATCTGGAAAGTAAATGTATCAAGGTTTATGTTCCAGTAGAGTCCTAAGCTCTTTTGTACAGGTAAGTCGGCTGATAGTTCCAGGCTGTTTAGTTCCTTCGACAGATCGTCTGGATCGAATTCTCGTTCGACATCCTTGCAGTTTGAAGCAATTTTATGTAGACGTAAATTACCATGAACAGCTAAGGCATGTTGAGTTCGTTTCATCAGGTCTACCGCTTGTTTCTCTGTAGGTACAGATATCAAACCGTCGTCTACGTAGAAGTGTTTCAGAACAAAGTGACATCTGGTCCAAAGGAATCCTAGGGTATAATGCAGTTCTGTGCAGACCATACGTGGCTACAGAGGGTGATGGCTTATTTCCAAACACGTGTACCCTCATCCTATGCTCTATCAGGTCTTCGTTGAAGTCATTGTTACGGTGCCAAAAGAAGCGCAAGTAGTTTCTATGATCAGGTCTGACATAGAAACTAAGAAACATATGCTGTATATCAGCTGTTATGGCCACTGCCTCCTTTCGGAATCTAATGAGCACTCCGAGCAGACTGTTGTTCAAATCTGGCACAGACATCAAGACATCGTTCAAAGAGAGTCCACGACTTGTAGCCGACTAGTCGAACACTCCTCTTACATTGTATATGATCAGGCTTGCGAGGATGATATACGCCGAAAACTGTTAGTTACCATTCTTCTTCCTCCTTGTCAACAGGTGGCGCTACCTCGACGTGCTTATGACAAAATACTTTCTGCATGAAATCAATAAAATGTTTGTTTCACAGGATCCCTCTTAAGACTAGCATTAAATCTGTTGGCTCTGTCCAAAGCCATGGAACTGTTATTTGGTAAACGTGTGCGCTGGCTATTAAACGGAAGAGGGGCCTCCCAGTTACCGTCTGAAGTTTCTTATCATTTCCTCTAAGAAGATTCTATCTTCTGTAGAATATCCTGGCTTATTGTCATCAGGAGTAAGTAAAATGTCTTATCATCATTATCCAGAGTTTGCTTGGTAAAACTATTTGGCATTGGGGAATCTTTAATCACCAGTTGGTTCTCGCAAGGTTGTAATAAGGATGGTCGTCCATTGGATAATACAAAGGTCTTGTATACATTGACGTCACTACTTCGATGCTGAGATCCAAGGCACACGTCACCAACCACAGTCCATCCTAACGGGCATCCAAGTCCAATCGGTGCATCGGGGTAGCCTGTTTTCTGATCAAGAATGCGGTGTACATATGGTACATCTCTGCCGATGAGCAACAAGATTTGACACTGGTCAGCTAAGTGGTCAAGCTCAATGTCACTAATATGCGGATGATATCTTGTGACATCCAGCGATGGAATTTCTTGTCTGTTGTTTGGTATATTGTCACATTCGATGCGAACAGGTAAGTCTATGCGCACATGGCGATCGCAGGATTCCATCACAAATCCAGAGGCACGTCGACCAGAAGTTATGAGTTTTCCATTGCACGAGTTCACGAGGTGGTGAACGAATCTTGAACATGTCGAAGAACGAACTTCTAGCAAGAGATCGATTGCTCTGGTCATCGAGAATTATGTACATTTTCACGCGGGTCCTTGGATCTTTGCTTTGATGCACAAACACAGGTAAAATTTTGGCACACGACTTTCCATAGGTCATATTTCCGCAGATCTCGGTGCATGAGGACTCTACCACAAGTGGATCCGATGGAGTTCTGTAGGTGTTTCTCCCTGAATGAGGAGTTCTCTCCCCTCCATGAACTTTAGAGGGGGTGTATCTATGCATAACTGTCACATGCTTGCCACTGTCACAAATGGTACACTTGATCTTTTCCTTACAGTGTCTGCTTTTATGCATGAAGTCACAGCACTTAAAGCACAATCCCTTCTCTCTGAGAAGGGCCTTCCAGGTTTTAATGATTTAGTTTGGAATGCGCGACACTCACTCAGTCGATTGCTTGTTCCGTGAATAACACAGACGGTGTTGTTCCTTTGAATCTAAGGAAATTTCTGTCCTTGCAGTGGTAATTCGAGTCTTTACAGCTTAGGTGGACGAGCGAATGAACTTCTGCGGCGTACTCATAGTTTCAGTGTAGAAAAAGCTTGGATCATTCCTAACACGACTCATTTCCCTGACAAAGTCAACAAAGAACTTAAACGATGAAAAGCACTGCTTGGTCTCTTTGTAGTTGTAGGCTCTTGTGATCCACTTTTCCCTCATGTTATGATGATAACCTTTCTATGATTGGATTAATTCCAACGGAAGAGTCAAAATATGCTAGAAGTGGTTTGCATGCCGTCTGTTCCTTCAAACTTAGAATTTCTGTGAGTAGATCGGCGAGTTCAAAGAGTTTCTGTGTATCCTTGTTGCCAAGTCTGGGAAATTTGGCAAGCTTGTCCTTTAGTATGCTTTTCAATCATTTCAGGTTCACCATATCTTTGGTCCAATCTCTCCCATAGGAGACGCAGAGCCTTTGACGGGTTGTCTGCGTTGGCGGCCCGGATACTCAAAGCATATGAGCTGGATTCTGGCCCTAGCCACTTCACCAAAAGGTCAAGTTGCTCAAAATCAGAAACGTGTAAATCGGTGAGGACATTTTTGAAACTCGATTTCTACACGAAATAGGTTTCCAGTTTGTCACAAAATTGAGTCTAAACATCAAGCGTTCTCTCCTTAAGAGGAATTTGGAAATATCAGGAAACTTTGGAATGTTTGGCGCGTGACAGGCGGCATCTCGGCGTATGTTGTAGCCGGTGTTTGCGAACGTAGATCCAGTTCTGGAAGGTCACGATACGCATCTACTGTGTAGTTGTTGGTCAGAATTGCACGGCGCGAGTTGTTCATCTCATTGGTGACATGAGGTACTTGCTGTGGTTCAGATTGCGGCCGTGTGTAGCGTTTTGTGGGACAACGGATGCATCTGGGCACATGGTTTCACTTTGTCCTTCCAGACGCACAATGTTCACATATTCACTTGTCCTTTCATGAGGGTCTTCCTCTGGTACACGAATATCATCATCAATGTTATCAAATTCACTCAAGTCACTTTCAACAAATTCCTGTTCATGCTTCTTGCTTCTGCATCCAGTGCAGCTGCTGTTTTCTTGGCTGTCAGTAGATCCATATCTGCGTCGTAATCGGATCTCCTTCTCACTGCTGAGGCCCTAATAGTTGCTTAGTCAATTTCGTCCTGTTCCTCGAGCTGAGATAACTTTTTCCTGAGAGCTACCTCCTCTTAAGCTAACCTAGTGAGAGCCCGAGCGGCTTCCGTTTTGGCACGCTTCATGATGCTTGGAGAGGATGAGTGTTTCGTGCTGCTTTGTGATCCGTGTTTCGATGTGGGTTTCGTGGAGCGTGTATCCTTCTCACGTGGTGAGACCGGCTCCCTCCCTTGACGGGGTCCACTACTTCCGATGGCTCCATGTGGGTCTTTTTACTATTCTGTCTCAGATATGCAGATAGTTAACCAACCATTTATTCATTCGTGAATATGAAAGTGGTAAAAAGACCGTGGCGAACCAAAGAAGTGCGACATTACGAACAATCGTCGAACATGTGGTCTGACTAGCGTGTTGTAGCGGGAAAAAGTCATGCAAAAATCCATTTTCTCACCAGAGGTCGTGCTACACAATCTTCGCTTACACCTCTGTCAACCTCGATGTACAAGATTCTTGTACAAACTTAAACGATGGGCAAAATGTAATTAAAATCTATGTAGTTATTCCTTTTATCTATGATTATGATTATAAATAATTAAATTTAAATCTTTAAGGCCTTTATTTATTTATTTATATTTCAGTGTTACTGGGAGAACTATTTTGCGGAGGTAAACATGAGATTATGATCACATGATCTAGTTTGACAGATGTTTGAAAAATCAGTTTCTGTACGCTACCGATTTATCGATGATTTTACATAAATCGGCAGCAATGTCATCTCCTGTAATGTTTTTAAACGTGTCCTCAAAGTCTTCGCCAGTCGATGACTTCCCTTCAAGCTGATTGTACCAATTAAGCGAATCAACAATGCCATGTGCTCGCCATGCTTGTTTTGATCATGTGACAGACTATTTTTCCGGCGTTGACAGAGCTTGTGTATCACGTCCTCTGGTGAGAGAATGGCAAAAATCGTGCACACCTCCTAATACAGAAGAGTTATAACTTTTCTGATAATTCGTACACAAACTGATTGGTACAAAAACCATTCTTATAAAACAAGTAACAGCGCACAGATTATAAAAATACCACAATAGACATTTTCCTCAAATTGTAGTTACTATTAGGAGATTAGTAGTATAATTTTCACCATACATGCATTAGACACTTAATTCTACCGGTTTTTATATGATATCAAAATGCACCAATTTTGCAATTTTTGTGGAGTTTTACAAACGTAATATTAGTTCATAGAATTCTTAAAAAGTAAGAAAAACATGAGGGTGCATATTTCAAAAACGTATACTTTATACCTCTTATTTTATGCCAGTTCTTATAAATAACGTACGTTCTCCTACAAAGTTTTATTTTATCATAAAATCATATATGCACAATGGCGACGTTCTACTACCGACCAACGAAAAAAAAATTCATGAAAAATCCAAATAATTTTATCTGTGATTTGTTTGTTGTGTTCAATTTCATAAACAGTATCAAAACACATTCTTAAATGGAGTAAATACACGGAATTATACAAGAATAAACAAAATTATGCAAATTGGGTTAAATATATATATATATTATATAAAACTTTTAGTCAAGTAACCTCTATTAATATATATATATATATATATATATATATATATATATATATATATATATATATATATATATATATATATATTTATATATATTACATGGTTTCGAGGGCGACAAACCTGAATATTTGCCCCGAGGTGATAGGAAAGGACATAACACTCCAGGGCTTTTCTGTCACCGAAGGACAAATATTCTGGAATTGTCGCCCGAGAAGACATGTAACATATGTTATATAACATTTTTAAGAAAACAAAATCTGTTCAAGAATATATTTACCTCATTAACAAGTGTATTTTAATTATTTATGCATCTTCATATCTTACAAACCAATGTTTTGTAAAACATTGATCGTTGCTTTCAAAAAGTTGCTAATTTTTTAATTTGTAGGAGTGATTTGTTTGTCAACAAAAGCGTGTGTATGTATATTATGTAATCACTGACCGGTGTAACGACGAAAAGTGACCCCCGTAGAATATTGACCGGGGGTCATTTTTCTACGTAGAAAAATGACCCACTCGGTTGTAGACTAATTGGATTATATCGTAGAAATTATGGTCTAGGGGTCATTTTTCTCCGTGTGGGTTGTAGAAAAATGACCCGGTAGAATATCGACTACCTGTATATGTTATTATTATTTTTTGAGGTGGATACAGGGGGTGGTGGTGCTGAAGTGGGACCATTGCCTGCTTGATACCTAGATTGTTCGAAAAACCAGCTTGAGTACACTTTTCTGATCACCCGTTATTGCTTATTATCATTATCTCAGTCTATTAATTTTATAAATTAAAAATTGAAATGTATATTCATGTTTCGTTAATTAAAGTACACTGAATATAAAATGTTCCCCTTCCTAACATTTTGGCAACAGAAGAAAAAGACGTATCTTAGATAACAACTGAATTTAAAATAGATAGTTAAAATTGGCGCGAATTGGCGCTAATCTAGAACAAAATTAAAAGGTTGGGGGACTTGGCGGGAAGGGAGTAATTATATACATTGTATAATATAACGTATGTTTAAATTAATTGTCAAACCATGACTGAATAGGAATTATATCAATCTAAATTAACATAAAACTGGCACTTATTGTATCAGTTAATTTACAGAGGAAGAGAAAATAAATAATCACGCTCTTTATCGCATTAAGGATCCTCGACACCCCGTGACTTCTACTTTTTATGACAGTATGTCACAACATGGCGATTTTAGCGCATTGAAAAAAAGTTTATATCGCCAAAGTTTTTTGTCTATCTCTGTGGCGCAATGGATGTTGCATCGGTCTACCAACCCGCAGGTCCCGAGTTCGAATACAGCAGGGACTTTTATTTTTCATGAACAGCGGTAAAAATTAAAAAGTTTATTTTTCACCCAAAATTGAAAATATTTTTGGTCATTTTCAAGTCGAACACATGCTAAAAGTCTATATCTTTAAGTAATTTAGAAGAATGGACTTGTATGCAGAACTTTCCCCAGGTGTGTGGAGGACCCTTAAGAGATTTATTTACCATGGGTCTGAAATAAGCACATCTTATCACATGCGTGAATCCAGAAAATTTTATCCGGGGGTGGGGGAGGGGAATCCGAGGGATAATTATGTTTGCCAAAGAGGGAAGGGAATCTAGGCCTATGATCGGGCAATTTGATAAGTGAATTTAAAAAGTTCCCCCACTCCTTAAATCCGCGCTTGCATGCAACATCCCATTAGATATTTCTAACAACAATTATTTTTTTGTTACAACAGTTTTTAGAAGAATATATATTAAACAAATACAATGCTTGATTTAAAAACAATATACACGTCACAAATTCCAAAAGTTCAAATTTAGAATTGAACAAAAGAAACAGAATACTAATATATAGATAATTCTATCTATATACCGGGTATGCATGATTCAAATCAATCTCTATTGTAATTAAAATTAACTTTTGAAATGTACTTGCAAACTTCGGTATATAACAGAGATAGCAAATCGTTAAAAAATAATGACACTAAAAAGGGATTACATGTAGCATTGACTTTGATTCCAATTGAATATAACCGCGGTACTTAAAAACGACATTTGAATCTAGCAATTAATACAGGCATATTCTTATATAACTTTAAACTTTCTTTGGATTTTACATATTAGTGTCCCAGGCATTCATACTCATTTTTAGCAGTTTCTAAAAGTAGATACAACAGCTTTTTTATAATTACTTGTTCTCGAAAAAGTGATCTCTTAACTGAGTGAAAATACAGCATACCATCTATTGAGATATGTTTGTTGACGAGTAAAAACAAACGTAGTCATCCTCAAGGTGTTGCATTCTGCATACAGAAAGTCGGGAAGGGGGTCCTTTACAGTATTGCATTGTACTTGACAGTTCTTTACAATTCTGAATAATTATAAAGTTTATTTCAAACAAAATGCATCTGTCAGGTAAACAGCATTCGGTCCAATACATGTATAATGTTTATGGTTTAAACAATATTCTATTATGTAAAATATTACATGTACATAGTCAAATATAATGTCATTTGTGAATCACTGCAACATTGCATCCTCCAATAACTTGTGTCCTTTCTGACATATATTATTTTTCAAATAATATCTGCAATATTCAGCGATCCTGTTAATCATTACCTTTTTATAAGAGTAGATAAGAGTAGAGTTTCTCTCTCTCTCTCTCTCTCTCTCTCTCTCTCTCTCTCTCTCTCTCTCTATATATATATATATATATATATATATATAGGTATTATACGAGCCTAAGAGCAGTTTGAGTTCAAAAATGCATTAAAAAAAGGCAGCATTTCATTACATATTAAATTACTCTGTAATCTAAAACTAGGGTGGGATAAGTTGTCAGAAAGAAGGAAAGTCCATAAATTAATCTTGTTTTATAAGATGGAAAATGGTTTGGTGCCATATTACTTACAAAATCTTTTAGAACCCTGTATTTCACCTGAAATCCCTTAGTCCTTGAGAAATAATGATGGTCTTACTTTTGTCATTCCTCAAGCCAGAACTACATCTTATTTAAGAAGTTTTATACCTTCTACAATTAAGCTGTGGACTGAACTACCTTTGGACATCAGAAGTCTTCCAAAATTGTCTTCTTTTTCAAATTCCATTAAGAAACAATATTTCAAAAAAGTTTAAAAGGTGACCTTTTTGATGATTTTATTCGTGAAAATTCAATCTGTGAAAATTGTGGCTATCGTACTGAAAATGCAAATACATGTGTATTTTCTTTTTGACTAAAGAAATGTACTGTAAATTTAATAAAGAAAGAAACAGTCTTTTTTATCAAATATCAATGCTGTAATTGCAAAAACCAGTAACAAAATTTATTGTTTTTTGGAGATGATGACATTTCACATGATGAAAATACTGTACTATTTAAATTAGTTCATAACTAGATTGTAAAATCAAAGAGGTTTAGCTAAAATTATCATAACTATAGCTATATATCTAATACATGTTCGCATAAGTAGTATACTTATGTTGTCACTGTACTACTGGTATTTAAATTTTTGATTATTTTGGATTTTTGTCCTCAAACCGGTTTTTGTCAATCTTTTTTCCCCCCATCTGAATATATATTTTTATGCTACATCACATAATTTTATAAAACGTGTATCATTTCATTTGTCATTTATATTTTGCACTTTACATATTACCTTGCACCTTATGAAGAAGGCTTACATAGGCATTGCCTGTTGCCTAATCCATTTATGTAAATATGTATTTGCATAATAAAATATGTGCAAGTTAAATCAAAAACAGACTTGATCAAAATCTATTAGAATCAATCACTCATATCTGTAGTCATAAACATGTTCAATAGAACTATCATTATAAGACTCTTAAAACCATCTAGTGGGATGTGTCATGTGTATTGAACTTAAAATCAATAAATATCATCAAATATGTAAAGAAAATATGAAAATAAAATTGAGGCCAAAAATGTTTGTAGAGACCAAACCAAATTTGAGACCAAAAGTCCTCACTCACACAAAGTTAATGTGCACCTGTAACCTAAGCGGTGTTTTGTTTGGTTGTCAGACATTCACTTTAGCTAAATACAACATATATTTAAAAAAGCCGCTTTATTCGTCGAAATTTCACATCCGTCTTCCCAGTTTTTTCTTCTAAAAATATGCAATACATGTACATACTCGTACAGAGGTCATCATTTAGGTTTGTCTATGAAATCATCGTGGGGCCTATTCAGCAGAACGAGCAGACGCGAGCTGTTGCATCATTACCGTCTTTACTTATGCAAAAATGGAGCGCAACCGAGCGCATCATCATGCATGTACCTTTAGGGGGGGGGGACACAAAAATAAAATGACTCTTAGCGAAGGGGCACCATAAAACAAGCTGACAAGAACTTTAAGTTTAAGTTAAACACAGACATCTTTTGTTCAGACTGATGCTTTATATGTAACAGAGTAAAACGGGTGGTGCATCCATTTTTTATATGCTTTCGCTGCCCCCTTTCCACTCGCCAAACATGTGTCTTTTACTAATTAACAATTTTTAATTGTCAATGAGTCCATGACTCATGGACTCATTGACAATTAAAAATTGTTAATTAGTAAAAGACACATGAATGCTTCACGTACCACCTCTAATTTTTATGATTTCTATGTAGTTTATAAGCGAGGTCAAAATTATATGGGGGTCAGTTTTCAACGTGTGGGGGGTCGTAGATTTACAGGTCTGGAATGGTTTTCCACTGTAGAAAAAGGACCCTAGTTGTCATAGAATACTGACCCTGGGTCAGTTTTCTCCGTAGAAATTCGACCCCCGGGTCAATATTCTACGGGGGTCACTTTTCGTCGTTACACCGGCAGCTACCGAGGAGCTGCCGGGTACTAGCAGCTCCGGCGGAGCTGCCCCCATTATGGATATTTATGGGTGAAAGCGTGAGAGAGAGGTAGAGTAGTTCAAGAGAAGCGTTAGAAAGTGACCTATGTTTGTGTAAATTGTTAATATGTAAAAACGGAATAAATTTGTTAATAGATAATTAGACTTTTATGTACGCTACCAAAGAAGGAAATTAACGGTGAATTAAAATGGTTTAATTTATAGAGAATAGTGGAGAAATAAGACCGCACGCTCGGTCGCGCTACAACTGGTGGCAGCGGTGGGATACTTTCTAAATTCTTGTGACACGAATATTTATTTCGAGCTGGATTATTTGTTTGTGAAACTTTGACAATAATTATGGATTACGGGGAGAACTTATTCATAGAGTGACTCAAATTAATTTGATGAAATTTGTTTGTTCTCTTTCATGTGGATTTTAAACTGTGAATTATTATTTACTAGGCATTGTGATGGATTCCTGTGGAAATTCTAGCAGATTTGTGAAACTGTATGGCATAGATAGCAATGGAAATTATCGGTTCATTCGAATGATTGACTTGTAATTACGCAAAGAATGTCCTAACTGTTACGTGATGTTTTTGAAAAGTGAAAATTCGTGTTCAATTCGCAATGCAAATCAAAATTAATCAAGCAGATTCTACAAGTGTCCGTCATGTGGATGTAGAATAAAAACTTATGAGTGTTAATTCAAAACAATGTTTTCCCAGGATAGTGCCTATTCGTCACGGAAAATGGATTTTACGGATATTGATAATGAACCAGCGACGCCGGAAACTCCTCGATTTCAGCGGAATGTTAAAAGATCACTACTAAATTCATTCATAGAAAGTGAAGATGCCAACCCAATAGCAGAAAGAAATACAATTGAAAATACAGAGCCTATGATTGCAAGTAGTCCTTTTGACGACGATAGTTATAGAGGGGAGATGAATGAAACACATGGTCCTCGGGAAGTGTTTTCTTGGAACGGATTTATTATCTTCTGGATTCTAGTGATATTATTCGGATGTGCAGTTGCTTATGCCATTTACACATACTTTCCTCGATATATGGTACTTTGTTTGACCAAGGAATTCATGATTTCTGGAATACTAGGATTAGTATGCCTTATTTTGTTTAGCGTTGCTCTAAAGTTGTGGAATCGTGAAAATATAGTCTGTGTACCACCCTCTCCAATTACACAGAACACGGACCAATCAACATCAAAACGTAACGTTATATTTACTCCAAGTTTAAAGACGCCAACATTTACCCCCAAGAGCCAGGAATCAAGCAAGCAGTTTTTCAAGTACGGCATCCGGATATCAAATACCAGTGAGGAGAACGTTCAAAGAAGATGGAGAGGATATTTGGACGGAGTACATACGGTATTTTGAGAACATTGTATCGATAAATGACTGGGACGAGACTAGAACGAGGAGAGTATTTTTCACTGTACTGCGAGGACAAGCAGAAACATACGCCTATGGATTGACCGAGGAAATTAGAAACAGTTGGACAGAATTAAAGCGAGCTATGGAAAATCGGTTTGGCCATAGAGTGATGAAAGAAAGTTATGAAGCGGAGGTCAAAATGCGAAGGAAAAATACCAATGAAACCTTTAGAGATTTTGGTCAAGCGATAGAAGATTTGTACCGGAAGGATAATAGAGAGTACATTAAAGAGAGCAGCCTAAAGACATTCTTGGCTACTTGTAGTGAAGACAGTGAATTTCGTTATGCTGTTAAAAGAATTCGTCTAAAGACACTACAAGACGCCATTACAGCTGCTATGCAGGAGGAGTGTATTAGACTTGGAGAAAACTCTCGAGAACATTATGCTAGAACATAACAGACGCACAGTGTACGCCGTTTCTGAAGACTTCCGAAATGCGAATGCCAACAAATCAACACAGCAGATGAAACCGAGATTTGAGGGAAATAGAAGATAGCCAAAGAGATGTTTCCAGTGTAATTCTACTGATCATTTATCATATCAATGCTCAATTAACAAAAGAAGTGGAGGAAAGCAGAACAGTTTCAACATTAAGAAAAATGTGGATCAACAGTTAAACAGTTCAGGACAGAGGCAGTAGACCATGCGCCTGTCGAGAAACCTGAAAGGCCTAGTACACCAGCAAAGCGTGATCTTCCCTTGGATATGGTAGCAGTAGTTACTAAAAGGGCGCAAGAGAAACACAGCAGTGTTATTCGGATAGACGATTCTGGAGAATCAACGAAACTGACCAGGTTTTAAGGACAAGTGTATCTATGAATCCCACTTGTACTGAAAATGTTAGTCCATGTACTGAGAGTTTAGAAGTGCGAATTCCTGGAAAAAGTGGTTTTCAAATAGAAGGACTAATACAGGGAACGAAGGTGATTTGGAAAGTAGATACAGGTTCAAGAAGATCTTTTATAACCGAGGAAACCTATTACAACATCATCCCTGAAAATTGGCCCGTACTAGAACGAGTAAGGACAAAATTCCTAAGTGCTGATGGACAAGAAATAAATACTATTGGAACTGCTAAAATGACTTTAACACTGGGAAATGTGGATATAGAACAGCGAATATTTGTGGGAGGAGTGAAAAATAATTTGTTAGGTGAAGACTTTTATGTGAAATATAAGTGTGTATGGGAACATGATACCAATGAATTTTTAATGAAATGTGAACTTACGGAAGGGAAACGAACTAATTACATATTTTGTACAGAGACCGTACAAGTTCCTGCAGATCACGAAGCTATTATACCATCCAAGCTGACATATACAGAGAAAATCAACGGACTACCACTACCTATGCAAAGTTTTGTTGTATCACATCAAGTGACTGTCGCAAAAGCATAACTGAATGCAAAAACTGGCGTTGTGTTTATTCGTGTTTTCAATCCTGGAGCGAAATTTAGACATATCAAGATGGGTACATTGATAGCATGATTCATACCAGTGGAGTATGTTAGTGAAGCAATTGATAATTGTTGTGACGAAGTTAGCACTGTTAATGAGGAAAACAGTGAAATGCCGCAACATTTAAAGACTGTCTACGATGATACGACGATCAATTGACTGCTGAGGAGTTAGGAGTTAAGGAAGTTCAAGGAATTCCTTATACGGAGAGAACGTGTATTTGCTAACCCAGAAAGAAAAATGGAACGGGTTAGAATTGGAGAGCATCGTATAAAACTTATGGACGAGGAACCATTTAAAGAAGCGCCGAGAAGAGTGCCAATCTTTAAGAGAGAAATTTCAGATGCTGAGATACTAAAATTGGAGAAACAGGGCCTGGTTGAGAAATCAAACAGTCCATGGTCCTCACAACTAGTACTGGTGAAGAAGAAAGACGGAAGCTGGCGTGTATGTGTAGATTACCGCCGTCTAAATGCAATAACAGTTAAGGATGCTTACCCCATTCCCAGAATAGAGGATGATTTAGATGCCCTCGCTGGATCTAAGTGGTTTTCAACGCTAGATTTAAATATAGCGTACCATCAAGTGCCAATGGCAGAACAATACAAAAAGAAAACAACTTTTGCAACACCTAGAGGAGGCTTGATTCAGTATACCGTAATGCCATTTGGTTTATGTAATGCGCCTGCAACATTTCAACGGATTATAGAGAAAACCTTGAGTGGATTACAATGGAAAATAGCTGTGCTATACCCAGATGACATAGTGGTGTTCGGAAAGAATTTTGAAGAACATATCTCCAACCTTGAGAAAATATTTGATCGACTAGATGAAATGAATTTGAAAGTAAAAGCAAAGAAGTGCTCATTCTTTAAACCGGAAGTTCAATTCCTGGGACATGTAGTAACAGCAAATGGAATAAACACTGATCCTGTTAAAACAGAGGCGATTAGAAATGCAGCAAGACCAACGAATGTCAGTGAATTACGAAGTTTCTTGGGACTGATGTCATATTATCGGAAATTTATAAAGGATTTTGCAAAGATAGCAAAGTGCCTACATGGGTTAACAAGAAAAGAAACTAAATGGAACTGGTCTGATGAATGTGACCATGCTTTTCATACACTGAAAGAGAAACTTGTGAGTGCTCCAATCCTTGGATACCCTGATCCAAAAGCTGGACAATTTATCCTGGATACTGACGCTAGTAATAACGCCATTGGATGTGTTTTATCTCAAGTTCAGGAAAACTGTGAGAGAGTAATAGCTTATGGTAGTCGAGCGTTGACCACAGCAGAAATAAACTATTGTGTTACACGTAAAGAAATGCTGGCAGTAGTTTATTTCATGAAATACTTTAAGCATTACCTACTGGGAAAAGAATTCATGTTACGCACAGACCATGGATCTCTCACTTGGCTACACAGCCCGACGAACAAATATGCCGATGGTTGCAGCAGATAGGACCATTTAATTTTAAAATTGTCCATCGCCCAGGAAAAAGACATTCTAATGCAGATGGTTTATCTAGGATCTTAGTAAACTCAAATGAGACAGTGTGTAGACAGTGTAAAAGAAAACCTGACGATGTATACGATGGAGCCCTAGAAAGTCACGTTAACGAGTTGCGCAAACACCAAAGCGAGACAGACTTGTGTATTGATCAAGCTATATGTGATATACATTATTTGTTCAACACCACTGAAAGCAAGAGTGACAACAAACAATCAACGGGGAAAGGACGAAAGGAGAATAGACCCAGACGAGCAAAACCGCAACCCGAGCCTGATGTTGATTTAACCTACTCTGGAATTAGAAAAATACAAATAGACGATGAAGTTGTAGGATTTAACCTTAACTGGATTGAAAAACATGGAGACGGAAATAAGCCAAAATTTGAAGAATTATTTCATATGCACCCCGAGTGTCGATTCTGGTATGGAAGATGGGAACTGTTAACCGTACATGAAGGTGTGCTATGCATTAAATGGATACATGGAAATTCCGTGCGATTACGGATATGTACACCAAAAACATTAAGAAATGCTGTATTGTGGCACTTTCATGATTCGCCTATATCTGGACATCAAGGAGTTTTAAAGACAAAGAAAAGAGCCGATCAAAGTTCATCCTATTGGCCCAACTTTTACCGAGATATCAGCGACTATGTAAAATCATGTGATATATGTGAGGAAAAGAAAAATTCTTCCAAAAAGAAGAGACATTTTATGAAAAGTTATGTGTCGGGAGGACGATTTGAGAGGATAACAGCTGATTTACAATGTAGCAGGACCATTCCCTAAATCTGGAAACGGAAATATGTATATTCTTGTAGTAGCGGATTATTTTTTCTAAGTACACGGAGATTTATCCATTACCTAACATGGAGGCTGAAACAATAGCTGATGCAGTATTTCGCGGGTGGATCAAACGTTATGGATGCCCGTATGAAATTCACACCGATCAGGGAAGTCAATTCGAAAGCCAACTATTTTCTCAACTTTGTGAAATATTGTGCATTTCAAAAACTCGAACAACAGCTTTTAATCCGAGATCAGACGGGATGGTGGAAAGACTTAATCGAACCATTAAAGAAATGATTTCGAAATAAGTGATTTTACCGCAAACTAACTGCGATAAATATATTGATGCTATAAGCATGGCATACAACACGTCTGTGCATGAGACTACCGGATTAACGCCATACCGCATGCTATTTGGACGTGAAATGACAGTTCCAGTTTCTGTGTTGTGTGATTTCAGTGATTTTCAAACTAAGGATATAAAGCGAAAACCCGAAAGAACAAGATCAAAGACCCTTGCGGAAAGTGACCGCGCTGCAGCTGGGGAGGACCGCGACAGTCGCCAGACGCGCAATACACGAACTCCAGGCAGACCCGTTACAAAGACCAGGGCCGGGCGCCTTATAAAAGTACCGAGCAGATTCAGAGACTGTCCATAGCCATTTTGGACTTCTAAATGAACAGATGATTTGTGAAACGTGTGGACTTTTATTCAGAAATAGAAAGACTCATTAACATATTAAAGAAATTCATAGTGAGCGTGTAAATATATATAAATGTGACTTTTGTGGACGACCGTTTTCCCGAAAAATTAATTTGAAGAAACATTTGAAAGTCACACACGGAACAGACACAAACGCTATGTCGAGCTCAAAGCAACTTAGTAGGGATAAACTGAAAGAAAATCAAAAAAAGCGGTGTACGTGCCCCTATGCGAGGACCTTTCTTCAGATGAAGAAATGATGGAGCCGGAACGCAACTGTAATTTGATTTACGCGCCCGAAGTGGAAGACATTTCATCAGACGAAGAAGTGTTTAACAATGCAGATGACGATGAAACATTCAATTTACTCAGTCTAAATTCAGAAATGATGGACAGCATGTTAAATAATAATGAATTCCATGAGGATTTCGTTGACGACATTTTAAAGGAAGCCGCGTTCGAAGAGGAACCGACACATGAACACAATGCGCCTAGTGTACATGGTGAGGTTGCGCCTGAAGAAGAGAATGAGCCTGACCGCGGCAGTCTACGTGTGTCACGCACTCGATAACGCTATCTCTAACGCGAACCACAACAGTGATGCCCAGCGGGAATACGGAAGTAGAGCGTCGAACCATTGTGTGTTTTAGCGAGAACATTACACCCGGGGATGTAGACATGGAAGCCCTTATTCGTGACATACTAACCGAAATTTCGCTACATTTTCAAGCACAGAGACACCGCCGGTGCAACGGAAATTATTCCGTGTAATTATGAATCGTTTAAAACTGTAAAGTTAAAGTTGTTGAATTTTTCTCGATTTTGTCTGTATTGTTTCATGTGCATATTTTAATTTGTGTTTGTATATATATATATTTTTTTGTGTGTGTGTGAGTGTGTATGATTTTAAATTTCAATGCTTAACTTTTATTTTGAACGGGGCCAAAATCTTAGTCGGGGGGAGTTGTAGAGAGTGATTTGTTTGTCAACAAAGGCGTGTGTATGTATATTATGTAAATAAATCACTTACCGGTGTCGTATAATTTAAGGTCCGCCCCGTAAAATGGTCCGGGGCGGACCATTAATGTTAACATTTGGGGTCCGCCTTTGCTCTAAGGGTCCGGCCCGTATAAGAAAAGGTCCGGGGTATATTTTTCAGTTTTATTTTTTCAATTTCGAGTATTTTGTTACAAAATAAGAGGTATTATTTTGTAATTCTTTTAAAAGAGGGGGTACAGACGTCTCGGCCCAACGACACCTCGGCCCAGAGTACCTACCTGAAGTTAGTAAATATCCAGCACAGAGTATAAATGAAAATACATATAATACATGTAGCTTGGTGTACACAAATAAATCACAATAATTATAACAGTTTAAAACTGGTTTTTCATTTCAACTTTAATTTTGCCGGTGTCGTATAATTTAAGGTCCGCCCTGTAAAATGGTCCGGGGCGGACCTTATATGTTAACATTAAAGGTCCGGCCGGACCGATTAACGGGTCGGACCTTAAATTATACGACACCGGTCGTTCTTATAGAAACAGGAAATGAAACTGATTGGTGTTATTAATTAAACAATAGCTTGAACCAGGTGTTGTATACACACACCACCCTGCAGGTGTGAATGGTTCACACCTTCAGGTGGTTGACTGTTTGAAATTATCATGTAAACAATGGATATTTCACACGTCCTCTTTTTGCACATCTTCCAAATATGATACACGCTTAAAAACGTTTACTTACCCATTTTAAAACCAAATATTCTTTACAATTCAATTACAACGATACCTGCAAGCGGTATCATTGCTATTTTTATTTGCACTAGGGCATATGTGTAAGTTATGCTAATTATTATAAGTTGTTCATTTCTTCGATCCTTCTTTTCTATAATTATATTTTTGAATCGGACCTTTGCCTTTGTTATAATCAAAGAAGGGGAGTATCCAAAGGAATTGAATTGTTTATAAGAAATTAATACATGTAAGATTAGTAAAGAGCTCTATTCCTTCGGCTGTATATGCATTTTGCATCTGGCAAAGAATTTAGGGGATTTTCTTCTTAGAAAGAAAATATCACAGGTGCTTGAGGACAGGACACCCCCACCAACCCCACCCCACCCCCATTTAGACCCCCGGGGTAGTTGACGCTTTTTTAAATACAGAAATTCCTTTAAAGTCATGAACACAACAAGTTTTATATCAAATATCTGAAAATTAATTGAAAATAAACGGTTTATTCAAAACAACCCCAACCTGCATATAAAAGATCCTCTTTTCAAATGCAATGGGGGGTGTTTTACATTAATCGTTTATTTTCCGTTAATTTTTAGATATTTAAAATGGAACATGTTGTGTACATGACTGTAAAGGAATTTCTATCAAAAAAGTCACCTATACCGGGGGTTTAGATCGGGGGAGGAGGGGTGGCTGGTTCCTGTCCTCAAGCACCTGTGGAAAATATTTGTTTGAAGAAGGCAAATGTTCACACCCCGGCAAAATTTTAATCTAGACTCTGCCTGCTACCCCTATATATAGCATTAACTATAACTATTTTTTTTTTCACAAATATCGTATGAACATCATGACATGCATTTTTTATTGCGTTTAGATGGGATGCAAATAGGACAAACCTACCTTAATATTTTAAGATTATTTCAACGAAACGGACAATCGTTTGCAATAGATTTCATGCATTTGTCTCATTTTTAAAAGGTCGTTGGATAAAACTCAATTTAAATATGTTTTACTACTTCTCTTACTTAGCATTACGCTAATTTTACGGTCTTTTTTAAAGGACATAATACATGTATATGTACATGTACCGTGTCTCATTCCTTTAATTGAAATATTTTATGATGAAAATCATTTATATAAATATTATTAAAGATAATGTGTAACTACTCTGAATACATTTTTAAAAATAAAACAATCGCTGAAGTCAATTTCATGTCCACTCCAATGACCAACATTAGAAGATCAACTAAAAAATATCACTACAAGAATCTATATTAAACTCACTACATCCATGTATGACCAGTTCTTTTAACGAGGCGGACGTTTTCTTGAACTATAATATTGGGTCCTACCTCTGAAACAAAGGTCATCGGGTTAAAATACTGTGAATTTTTTGCATACAGCATTTCAATGGGGCGGACCTTTTCTTGTACTATGATATTGTGTCCTACCCTCTGAATAAAAAAATTAGATATCGATGAACATCGATACATTACCAATATTACCAATAATACCAACTACTAGTATTTCATTCCTTGTTTAACTACATGTATTAAAATGTTTTTTTCAACGGGCGGACCTTTTTTTAACCATAATATTAGATCATCGTGGTAAATCAAAGCAAGTATCAATATTAATATTAATTATCTGCATCCAGCATTTCAACAGGCGGACCTTTTCTTGAGCCATAATATTAGGTCCTACCCCTAAATTAAAAGAACATCGGGGTCAATCAAAGCAAGTATCAATATTAATATTAATTTTTCGCATTCGATATTTCAACAGGCGGACCTTTTCTTGAGCCATAATATTAGGTCCTACCCCTAAATTAAAAGATCATCGGGGTAAATCAAAACAAGTATTAGTATGAATATGAATTATCTGTATTCAGTATTTCAACGAGGCGGACCTTTTCTTGAACTATTATAATGGGTCCTACCCACTGAAACAAAAGATCATCAATAAATGAAAGTCAATACAAGTGTCAATTTGATTAATTATTTTCCTATTTAACAATGATACCATTGCTGCATCGAGGCTGATCTTATCTTAGATATGAAATTAGGCACTTCTCCAACATGGAAGTCAGAGAGAGAGAGAGAGACAATGACAATGACAATGAACTTTATTCTCATAACTGAATAAACAGTGAAGAGAAAATACATATGCACAGTTTGTACAAATTACAATAGATGAAAATCATTGGTACAGGCATGATGAAGGGATAACAGATATAGTTTAACCAAGAGAGCTAACTCTCTCAAATATAGTAACTAATAGTTTACAGATATTGGTAAGTTGGTTTTTGTTTGTGACATTAAACAGTGTTTCAAATTTAACAACATTTGGATTTGTTGTGAAATATTTTGGTAAACATATAACTCTTGAATTGGATATAAATACATCAGTACATTTAAAAAGATAGTGAAATTCATCACCAATTTCATTGCAGGCACATAATTTACAAATTCTGTTTTCCCTAGGAATATTAAACCATCTACCTGTTTCAATAGGTAATTTAGCATTACCCGTTCTAAAATTACAATATTTCTTGCATAATTTTTTTGGCAAAATCAATAAATACTTTTCAAAATCCAGTGATTTTTTAAAAATCCTATAATTTAAACCTTTTGGAGAATTTTGTACCTCGCTATACCATGATTGCTTAAATTGGTCTAATAAAATATTGTATACTTTAGATTTTAACCAGGGTATGTTTATTATGTTTTCATACCATATATATGTCAATCCACATTGATTTAAGATTTTCTTAATGGCTTCGCACCATGAGTTATTAAAATAATTAAACAGTTTTGCTAACAATTTTGAGTTCTGGAAATTAACTAATTTACCCCAGAAGGAAATCATTCTAACTTTAACATTAATTGATAAGGGGTATCTTCCAAGTTCCCCATATACCATAAAGTTTGGTGTCGAGGCTCTTAAGTTCAATATATGTTTACAAAATTTTAAATGTAATTTCTCAAGGAGATTAGTGTTATTAAAACCCCAGACCTCGCATAATATTGGTTTGATAATTTTATCGAACATGTCTATTTTACAGTCAATTGCTAAATTATGGGTTCTGCACTTCCCAATAACACCGTACATTGCTTTTGTAGCTTTGTCAAACAGTTCTTTAACATTAAGATTAAAAGAGTTGCTTTTACAAAATGTAACACCTAGGTATTTAAAGTTGTTAACAATTTCTAATCGGGAACCATCAAAAGTAAAACAGTTGGTTTGATTACCTCTAACAAATATTACAACTTTAGTTTTTTTACTATTAACCTTAAGACGCCACTCTTTACAATATCTAGAAAAAACATTGAGTAAGTGTTGAAAATCTTCTGGATTTTCTGACAATAATATGGTATCATCTGCATACAATAAGACAAAAAGATTTAAATAAAGATTAAAGCAATATGAGCTGTATTTTTTAGAAATTTATTTTGCTGCAAAAACCTGCTAGTATGCTAAGTCTGCATGTAACTTAAACTTTTATGAAAAATAAAATTTGAAAAAATCATTAATTTTTGTCAGAAGAAAGATTTTTCTTCTAAGGAATATATAGCAGTTCAATTTTTGTACAGGACGACAATAATTCAATTTTGCTTCAATTAAGGCTTCTTAACTGCTTTCCCCACAAAAATAAGGCTAACAGAAATTTAAAAACCATGATATTTTTTGTCATTTTTGTAGAAAAAAACATTTTTCATAAAAAAAAATTTCAGCATGAAAATTGCAGCTCATATTAAGTTAGGATTTCTCTGTAAGCACATTTATGAAAAATTAAAGGCTGAACTAACAGCGTACTTACAAAAATTGCGTCGAGGAAGAAAATAACTAGATGCAAGGTATATGATTTGTGATAAAATTGCTATGTTACAAAGCGTTTTAATGCAGCTAAAATATATTGTAAACTGCCTAAAAAATAATATCCTTGCTAATTTAAGAAAAATATGTATCTTTATGTAGTAAACTATTGACGTCCTTATTAAAAGGGATAGTGTCTAAGAGTAACAGTCTTGTATTGGTATAGATTAATAACTCTCTCTCTCTCTCTCTCTCTCTCTCTCTCTCTCTCTCTCTCTGACTTCCATGTTGGAGAAGTGCCTAATTTCATATCCCAAGATAAGATCAGCCTCGATGCAGCAATGGTATCATTGTTAAATAGGAAAATAATTAATCAAATTGACACTTGTATTGACTTTCATTTATTGATGATCTTTTGTTTCAGTGGGTAGGACCCATTATGATCTTTCTTAATGTTCTCAGACAGGCGTGACAAACCTCTGAGAGAGTTATTTTAAGTCTTTTCACACCCTTATAGTTACCACAGTTACGTTTACACTATATTGTCAATGTTTACCCTCTGTTAAGGTAATCCACATATGCGACCTTTTATTATTTATCTTAAACTAGTGATAAATTTACCTATAGACGTATAAATTTTTAATATATTATCATAAGTTTCTAATCTACTGAAAATTAAACAAAGCACGAGCTAAAAAGACAATCTTAGTTGTGTAGAACACTACAGCGGAGACATTTTTTTCTTTCTCAGTTCAGGGGTGTATTCTGATTAACACAGGTGTAAATGCCTGCAGGGCTTCTTTTACCCGTGTTTACCTGTTGTGAAACCCTCTGCTAATACATATACACCGGAAGAGATTTAAAAACAAAGGGACTAAATGTTGTGTGCAAATTATTGTCAAAATACTCCTGGTTTTCCTTTTTCCAGATTCTTTAACAATTGGTCAAAATCTAACCCGCTTTCAATATTTATTATTTCACAAAGTAATTTATTTAGTAATACGGTCATACATGTATCATACACAAATGCTTGATTGGATTTTGTAAACATAGACATCTTTAAGATACATATACATGAGCAAAAAGAATAATTACTTTAAGAGAAATATTAACAAGTGACTACGAATAGGACCTTTTCTTATAGGGGAAAGCCGGACCGGATCGTTTTACGGGTCGGACCTTAAATTATACGACACCGGCAGCTACCGAGGAGCTGTCGGGTACTAGCAGCTTGGCGGAGCTGCCCCCGTTACATGTATGTATACATGTATTTATGGGTGAAAGCGTGAGAGAGAGGTAGAGTAGTTCGAGAGGCAGAGGTAGAAAGTGACCTATGTTTGTGTTAATTGTTATTCAGTTAATATGTAAAAACGGAATAAATTTGTTAATAGATAATTATACTTTTATTTACGCTACCAAAGAAGGAAATTAACGGTAAATTAAAATGGATTAATTTAAAGTTCCTCTGAATAGCAGACGCTGTCCTGACATTTTTATTTTCGAGGAACTGTTTACGTTTGCTTGGCTAAATTTCGAACCCGACATAATTAATACGCAGAATTATTGCACGCGAAGGTGATATAACAGTTTCGGTAGGGCATTATAACTTTTTCCTGTGTAATTCAGCAATTTTCGGGGCATGGTAATAAATTTTACTCATTTGTGACATAACGAGAAAAATTATTCAAAAATGTTTAATTGCCGTATATACTATAATTGTGTTAGCAGTATTATATATAGTATAGTATATATTCGTCACTGACATTTATAACTCCAAGCATTATCGCATTTCAATGTCGGTTTTTTTTTAATCTTCCAGACTGGTCTAGATCAATCGATGCTGCTTAAGTGTAAAGGATAAGTGAATGCTTAACAGTAAATTTATAATTAGCTTAATTATTTTATAAATAAATAAATGCAATTTGATTGGTGATCTCCTTTTCATTTCCTTTCTTTTTAACAAAATATGATATATTATTTTGTTGTAAAAAAAAAAGAAAAGAAAAAAAAGGCGCATTCCGATTACCATTATGTAAGCGATATTGACAGTAGATTTCCAACAATGATGGGACTGTAAATTGAATATAAAATTCCACGATCTCAAACTCATTGTATTTGACACGACACGTGTAGCTTAAAGACATCAAGAGTTTAAGAAAAGAATAAAAACTTCTTCATTCTAACTAGCCTTTACGTTTAGTTTATCACAAGCTTGGTAAATGTTTACTCCGCACAGAAGTGATAACTAAAAGAAATTAAAATCAGAGAGAGAGAGAGAGAGAGAGAGAGAGAGAAACAGAGAGGCAGAGAGAAAACGAAAGTACAATCTTTGACATTGTTAAATTTAAAATATGTTGATGATGCTACAAAGAAAATATTTACCTTTTTCTAAAATGTTAAAATGTTCTATTTCTTTCGTCACAAAACTTGTGAATGAGTGACGCTTTGACAGGTCAATCAATCTCGTTAGCAACCAGGATCTAAAGAGCTGTTTAGGTTGTTTAGGTTGTTATTGATTGTATACAAACCTGCGAATGTTATTGTCATTTAGATTTAGACCACGTGATTTTATTTGACCCTTTCAGTTTCGCAGTAAAAATTGTGCCTCGTGTTTATAGTCTATTTCCTAGAATCTAGGTACTTGTAATCAAAAATAAAATCTAGACATTTATTGATTTTAAACTTTATCTTCATTAATCGGTGGATAAAATGAGTTCTAGAAATAAATGTCACAATAGAAAATCTAGGTTTTTATCTGCATGCTGTTGCAACATTTAACATGCTTAGTAGCGATCCCCCGTAGGATTAATTTTCGATCCGCGCATGACCTAGTAATAGCATCAGAAGTGAAACAGACTATACTATTTTATGCAGAATGTTATTTTTTTAAATACAAAACAGACACCCATTCTTTTTTTTTAAATAGCATGGTGTTGAACACCAAAAGCATAAAACATGGCTATGATTTTATCAAGCAACCCAATGTTTACATTTTCAACCACGTGTAGAGTGGTTGAACACGAACGATAACTCTTTTCAGAATATCATCGTTTAGTTTAAATAACCGCTAGATGATGAAATAATACATAAACCCCCATTGACGCATTTGGACGCACTTGATAATACATCTATTAAAAGTTTAATTACTTGCTTATTTTATATCGTTTGATAAAGAACTAGATATCAAAAGAAAATACAAATCCTCAGGAAAACAGGAGTAATTAAAGAAAAATAATTATTAATTTAAAAAATAAATCATAGTTAAAATCAAAAATGATTTTTTAGCGCTTCATTTTGAATGCGCATTGTCGGACAAGGATGGCTGTTACAGCTCGAAAGCACCGATTAAAAAAAAATCCCCGGTAATATTAGGTAAACAAGTCATACACCACTTGTTATTACATTTTGATATTTTTTATATATGTTTCATGTGATTTTTTAGAAGAACAAAATAAACAGGCCTCAATAGTATTACATAACGTTGTACAGGTATTTTTTAGTTTTCAACCACGCGGTATAGGCTATAGACCCTTTCACGGTAACTGCGGTACTGCTCTTTTGCAGGGCAAAATGACATGGTTTGGTGAAATATGACGTAACGTCAATTGTTTCAATCACGTCATTTAATTATCTACCTACAGAAACTTCGGTAAAGTGTATCAATTTGCCCTGCAAGAACACAGTACCGCAGTTATCGTGAAGGGGTCTATAGTATCGATTGCATTACGTATTTAAATTTGTATATAAAAACTAAAATGGACCAAGCTAGTAACTGCTTCTTATAATCATATGTATTTTGTCAACATTTTATAAAAAACGTGTATCTGATATGAAGTATCTTGCTGAGATCACAACAAGCTGAATTTATCTCCCTTTTCCGTTACTACGCTACAATGTAAACATTGAACAAGCGCGGGATTTCCGAGTTTGACAGAGTAGAAATGGAGAACAGTTCATCGGATGACGATAGTGATTCCTTGTCTGAGGGTTCTGATCTCCAGCTATACAGTGAGCATGAATTTTCATCGGACACAGACAGTGACAATGATACACAGCAGACAGAGTAATCAATGGAGCCAGACAGCTATAACCGCCGGATTTGTACCGTATGTGGTATTCTCCGTATCGGGCGATTACTAGGGAATTAGCTCAACACTCGCTGTATTTTCCACATTTATTCCAGTTAATAACACAATTATATAAACAGTTACTCTCCACTCCGTGCACATTAAAAAGGGGGAACTCGCTTATTAATAATTCAATCTTAATGTTAACCTACATATGACAGTGAGGGAAAACGTAACGGATTAGAGGGACGACTTGTATCTTGACTCTTAACCTCTAACTATTGAACTCTCTCTTAGACTTCATATATAAAACATATAATAATATTTTACTGGCATGACCATCTATTATCACCATGTAAAATGTATATTTTACATGTTGCGAACATTTTCTATAGTTTTAGCTTGTTAGTAAATTAACATTATTTACATTTCGTAATTTTCGTGAAATTCCTCCTGACTGGATGTGATAGAATGTAAATTAATGTTTATTAAACTTCTTAACTGTACCAAAGAAATAGGACATCAAAGTAATCAAGTGTAGCTTTAGGAAATATACTTATTAGAAAGACGGGAGTAAAGGACAATGGTTTCAGCTCACATCTGTATGTTTGACACTTATAGAGTTAATGCAATTACATAACAATTATCGGATTAACGCAGGTGAATAAATGGGCGTGTACCTTGGCGATGGTCAGTTTAGGGATAACGAAATATTCTCTGATTGGATGATTCATACTTGTCAATTATTTAGATGGTCATGCCAGTAAAATATTATTATATGTTTTATATATGAAGTCTAAGAGAGAGTTCAATAGTTAGAGGTTAAGAGTCAAGATACAAGTCGTCCCTCTAATCCGTTACGTTTTCCCTCACTGTCATATGTAGGTTAACATTAAGATTGAATTATTAATAAGCGAGTTCCCCCTTTTTAATGTGCACGGAGTGGAGAGTAACTGTTTATATAATTGTGTTATTAACTGGAATAAATGTGGAAAATACAGCGAGTGTTGAGCTAATTCCCTAGTAATCGCCCGATACGGAGAATACCACATACGGTACAAATCCGACGCGGTTACAATTGGTGGAGACGTGTTTTCCCCGGAGCGGTGGGAAACTATCACCGTGCAAAATTCACTGTTTAATTATAACTTTATTTTGGACTTAACTTTTTAAATTCAGTTCTATTTGTAATATTTTCTCACAGTTTATTTTGTACAAAGTTACTTATTCAATCAGTGATTCACACTTTTCGGACTCTATGTGATTTCAAAGAGACAGAGTGCCATGTCTCAAGGACTGCTAATCTAGCTGTTAAAACAACATCGTGCAATTAATTGTTTTTCATGTCTAGGACATCAAAGACTCATTTAGTTTATTTCATTATTTTATATCTGTCAATTTTTCACTCAGCTTACTTATGTCCTCACCTGTCAATTTATATTTATTGTTCAGATTCTTATATATAGTCATGTAAAATTGTCAATCGGCAGTCAGTCTGGAATACGGCGGCCAGCCTCGGCCAGTCGTCCGACTCATCCAGAGTCTTGAGTCCGGAGGCCAATACTGGCCATATCCGACTTGTTTGTAATATGCCTGTCTGTTAAATTGTTGTAATGCTGCCATCATTGAGTCTCGTCCAATAAATTCGGAATCCTGCATCAATTGCCTGTTTATTTCTCTGGAACTGCATATTGGTGGACCTTCGGGAATACGGCACACCTATCCTTCGTTTTTACCTTACGGCCCACAGCGCGCCTCAACCTTATACCTTGTACCTTCTACGCCAACATTCCTTCACCCCGTTCGTACTGCACACGACGGATGCAGTTCCAGATGAATTTCCCTAGCACCGTTTAAATCTACGCGGTTACACAGCCAACAAACAGAGGCAACTGATGATGACTTCTGGTCCTACGATCTCCACCCAGTGGACATAGCACCATTTACGGAACAAGTAGGGCCAGATCATACTTTACTGCCTAACGATGACTTGTTGAAGTACTTTTATCTAATGATAAACGAAGATTTCTTTGAAACCGCGGCTCAGGAGACGAACAGATATGCAGAACAGGAAATGACTCGCAAAGGTTCCCGCGATTCAAATTGGTACCCCACAACTAGCCAAGAAATGAAAGCTTTCTTTGGGCTGAATATCATCATGGGCATAAATCAGTTATCTCGCATCGATATGTACTGGTCGGAAAACCCATTTGTTGGTAAGTAAAAAATATGATTTGCATTGCATTATAATATTGCAAGAAATTCACTAAGCCGCCTGTACGATATAAAATATACGAAATTATATTGAAAATAATAGAATAACAAAAACCACAAAAAACAACCTGCCACACAGAAAGAGAAAATTTAAAATATATACCCCCTAAGAATTAATATTTTTTTGTTTTCATTCTCACAGGAAATGAAGGGTTCAAGAAATGCATGACAAGAACAAGATTTGAAAAATTGCTGCAGTATCTGCATATAAATGACAACCATGCTCAAGCACCTGCTGGAACACCGAATTATGACAGGTATGCCATTTTGCTTTGGTTCATACAAAACCAATGTCTTTTTGTGAGGGAACTTGATTTATTTTTGTTTGCTATTATTAGTTTTTGGTAAAGATTGTAAAGACACATTTGTAAAAAAAAATAGCAAACAGAAAAGCGTGTGCTAAAATATTCACATTGAACAAATACTGGAATTTTTTTTTTATATCATTGAATTCCTTTGGTAATAAAACTTGGTCCCCCAGTATGAGTGATTTCAACCTACACGTGCACTGCACGGGGAGCAAAGTAAAAAAAAAAACCCGATAAAATGTAAAACTGGATCATTTTATCTTCAAGTTGTTTGAAAGTAATATAAATTGTATTTGGTTTTGATTTTCATAACTTACTCTTATTTACATACCATTTTTACTTAGAAAATAACATGAATAACTAGATGTAAATGACATGTCCTGAGTCACACTGTTGATTTTAAATCAGTGGTTTAGTATTAGTAGAGTCTTGGCATGTCAAGTTCTGGGTCATGGTTTAGAGTCTCGACTGAAACCAAAATTATCAAAACTAGAATACAAAACTACTAACTCAGTGAACAAGTCTATTACATGTATACGCGGATGCAGAAATTCTGTTTGCCGGGGAAGGGGTGGGTGGGTTCCAAGATCTATTTTTAGCTACTTCGCTATGTGAACTATATAACTTTGAATTTTTCAAAGGGGGTGTGGGCTTTCAGTTGATACCCCCCCCCCAAATCTACCAGCATTACACATCTTCCGGTTTGTATACATATTTTATTACATTTCAGACTTCATAAAATCAGACCACTTATCAACATGACAAGAGGAAATTTCCAGAAGTTTTACAAACCAGGGAAGTGTCAAAGTATAGACGAAGGAATGATAAGGTACATATCATGGCATCTCATCATTTCATCCTTGCTCTTATTCTATCTGCTTTCTAAACGCAACTTGTTAGCATTATGCTAGTGAGAGTTGCAGGGGTCCCGGGCTCGATTTCCGGTCCAGCATATATTTTCATTAATATGTTCATTCTTCCTTTCCTACTACATTACTTTATCCAGTATGTATAGATTTGCCCATATTATGATTCAATTCTCATATTCATACAGGTACAAGGGACACCATTGTGCACAGCAGTACACGCCAGGAAAACCAATAAAGCGCGGTCTAAAGGTATTTCAATATTTATAACTTTGAAATTTTGTAATCTTCATATCTCTTTTGAAAACCTTGGATTCCCTGAGTGAATAATGATGCAGTCAAAGTAGGCTAGCACTCTATGATCATTTTGACCTATATATTATTATTTATTAAATCAATGATCAGTGTAGATTTGATGATATCAATATATACAGTAATGAAACTGAATATCATTATTTTTTTAAAGATAATTTTAAGAGTTTTATTTTAAAAAACCCAGAAAGTATACTGACACTTTATATGTGTAATTGAAAAATATTGAAACGTTAAATGACACGAAAACTTTATTTTCATGTAGATATGGATGAGATGTGAACCAAGTGGCTACACCAATGATTACAGAGTGTATCTTGGTAAACATGATTCAATGTGTGGCCCATCACTAGGGGAACGAGTCGTCAAACATTTATGCAAGCCATTGAAATGGAAAGGTCATCATGTGTTCTTCGATAGGTAAATGAATTATTGTCAGGATGACTGTCTGTTTATATGCAAGTGAAATGACTTTTTATGAATGAAGACAGAATTTCAGAGTTTATGCACCAAAAATTTGATGTAACACAGGATTTGTTTTTTCAGTTGTGTGTTTTATTTAATTTTTATTTTTGGGGGGAGAGGGGGGGGGCAACTTTTTCTAGAAATGCATGAAATGCTGGAATGCTACTTCATTTATTTGCTGGAAATGTGCCACATTTGTGTTCTTGTGAAATATAAAACTTTAGTATAATACTACTATTTCTCTACTAGTATGTTTCTGCTATATTGACAGTTATGTAAAGCGATGGCAAAAGTTCTCATTTACAATCTTGACCGTGTTCATATTACTCCATTTTTAAGGGATTATTTAGATATGTTTACATTATTCTATCCTGTCATAGTTGCTCGAGACTGTGATGTTTTAGGGGTGAAATGTCAAGATGGTTTCTGATTATTAAATTAAGTTTAATGTCTCATTTTGAAATGACTGAATTTATAAAAGGAACATATAACTACGTGTATGATATTGCATGCAGTCATATTTTTAACAACTTTATAAATCAAAGTACTGAAGTACTGACGGGAGTTGATTTTATCGATTATTATTTATTTCAGAATCAACGATATGTTATTTAGTATGACAAGTAATTTCTAATCTCTATTTAAATTACGCACATTTTTATAATATGAATTCTCGGACTTTTCCGACAAGAATTTCGAGAAAACCCCATATGAATCATGTTATGTAATATTTAAAGATATAATTAATTCCATCAAACTATGTATCAGTAATCGAAATATTTCTAAAAATTGTACACATGTCTGGATTCAACCAATATTGAACTCTAGTATCGTTCAACCAGACGTTCGGCTGTCTCAAGAGAGACTCTCTGCTTCTCGGAGATTTACGGAGACAGCCGAGCGTCTGGTTGAACGCTCTGGCATAGGAATACATACGACTACAAAAAATATCTAAATTGTTCGTACTATTTAAAATCTGACTATTTTCAAGGTATTTATAAATACGTTTTCTTGAAAAACAATGGTTCAGCATACATTACACCGCATTTATCTATTATTTCAAGAACTAACTCTTGTCGGCGGTGATGATTTGTGCTTAGGTCCAAACACTGTTTCACTTTTGGTTTGCCAGAGTAACTGCATAGGAGAGTTGATTAAAATCAACTACCAAAAATCAGAATGTGTCCATCATTCATATGACTTTTTCCAGATCTTATTTTATTGAAATTAAGTTCATTATATTGTTAATTTTCTTTTAATTTCAGATATTTCACTTCCATTCCTCTTCTTCAAACTCTTGAATCCTATGGTGTATATGGTTGTGGGACTATAATGGCAAACAGGAAAGGGTTTCCCTCACAGCTGAAGAACCCACGCCTTCCTGAGAGAGGAGATGCAACATAATAACCTTGTTGCCATCGTATGGAACGATGCTAAACCTCCGATTGGTTGTGTAACTGTCTACAATTAAGGTATTTTAAAATGGTATTGTCTTCGCTTGAACGACGCCCAGATGACGATTGTATTGTAAAGAACAAAGCTTAAAGGGTACCTGCAGTGCCGGTCATTTTTTGATATTATGGAGATCTATGTGAAAAAACTTCATCCTGAAAATTTTACTGCGATTGCATTAGTACTTTTCGAGATATTTGGGGAAACCCAATTTCACACCTGAACGGTTTTTGAATCAAGCCGATTTGGCGCGAGATGAACTGTGACGTCACGGGGTCAACGCCGCTACATGAGAAACAAGAAAATCGTATGAAAACTGTTCGTTTTCTTGCATTGTTTTATCGATATATGAACAGTTGTTTCTGTATTTTTATTTCCTTTTCAACCCAGGATGACTAAATAAAATGTTGTTTGAATTTAAACTCGTATTTTACCGTACAAAAATGCTGAATTCGGAAAATTGTTTGATTGATGAATTAAGTAAATTTGTAACACACTTTCCATATAAATTCACAGTCTATGCAGCAAAATGGCAATCAATCAAAGCACTTTTGTTATAAGAAACATTTTCGTATTTTTCTGGGATGATTTTTCCATGACATTATTAATAATATATATTGATAATAGTACATATTTTGTAAAAGGTATTATAACGCGGGGTCTATTCCTCGTATGAGACATAAAATTACCACAATGTCGCCCGATTATTCATTTATAATAATTTCAAACCAATAACAATCAAAACAGCATGCATATAAAATAAACACAGGATTAATTATAAACGGATCAGGGCGAAAGTCCATGCAAGATGGCTGCATGATGAAGTATATCTTGTATTCTTTAAAGATACGATAGTGGAATTTTATTTTAGACTTATTTACATCATATGTCATAAGTTTTTTTTAAGATTTTATAATGATTCGGCGTCAGTATAACAACTTAATTAAGCTATTTGGAGTATTTAACTGCTGGCCATAGAGCTCGAAAGAAAGTTGCACTTTATTAATATTAGATAAGAAATTGAGATTAAATTAATGATCAACGTAATTACTTCCGAAATAATTGCTAAATTACATTTTTAAAAAGATTAAAACGGCTGAATGGTAAATTTCGTCATTTTAAATGTGAGTAAATAAGTAACAATCAAGGCATTTATTTTGAACGTTAGCAGGTTAGTGGTTACGTTTTGAAAGTCTGATTGACAGACTATACACATGTATTAGCTTATGAACGCCTGATTTTACACAGTCTAATTTATTTTTCTGTTTTGAGTAGCTTATTATACACAACTCAATTTACCAGTCTAGAGGTGTGAAACCCCCTTTTGTTCACCAGACATGCATGTGTACCATGTGTATACATACCCCAGATATACACGTGTCTGGAGCAGTAGCTCCGTTAGTTTACCTGTTTACCTGTGTCATTGTCTCGGATCATTCGCGTGTGAAGTGATATTATGTAATCAAAAACTGAATAATGAACATATAGTCTGCCCATGCAAGTGTTTTAAGATATCGTAATCATCGGTAAAGAGGCGAGGAGGATAGAAAATTTAAAAATCCTTTAAAAATAAATCTGACTGTAACAAATAAATACGAATACAAATTTCTAAATCTACAATACTTAAAATAACTAGATACGTCAAAACATCGGACCTATATCAATCATTTTGGCTGTTAAACCGAATTTATTTTGTATAGCTTTGTATGGAAATTTTCCTCCTGTTGACCTCGTGACGTCACTTCCGCTGAAGCCTCGTTATCGCCTAATTCTATTTTCTCTTGATTGGATTTCTCAAAGCAGGTAAAAATAGCCACTTTGAAGCGGCATAACTCCGTTATTTTTGCATCGATTTCAATGCGGTTTTTTGCATTAAATTCTGGTAAATAAGTTCTATAACATACGTTTCACATGGGTTTGGCTGCAGGTACCCCGGGTGCCAGGTATAAATAGCAGCCAATCACAAAATGAATGAGAAATTCAATTTTCTCTGCAGCTTTCAGTTCAGAGAGAATATTTTCAAATTAATTGCATTATTAATGAATAAAAAACTCAAACTTTTGGTGTGGAAGTAGCTACCAAGGCAGTTATCAATTGACATTAAAATTTTTACAAACAAAAAATTATTAAAAGAGTATTCATCTTATAAAGTTCTGAAGCAGCTCAAAATTTTGAATTCTAAACAAGTGATTGACATTGGAGGCGGAGTTAACCAATGTTTTGTTTACACAGGAAGCGGCTATAGCCATGTGCTCTTTAGATTACTTATCACAGCATGAGAAATCACCCCTGCGAATGTTATTGTCATTCAAATTTAGATCATGTGGTTTTATTTGACCCTTTCAGTTTCGCAGTAAAAATCGTGCCTCGTGTTTATAGTTTATTTCCTAGAAGTTAGGTACTTGTAATCAAATATAAAATCTAGACGTTTATTGATTTTAGACTTTACCTTCATGAATTGGTGGATAAAATGAGTTCTAGAAATAAATGTGACAATAGAAAATTTAGTGTTTTTCTGCTGTTGCAACAATCAACGTGCTTAGAAGCGATCCACCCTAAGGAATAATTTTCGATCCGCGCCTGACCTAGTAATAGCATCAATAGTGAAACAGACTATATTTATTTTATGCAGAATGTTACTTGAAAATGGCTCGATATACTAAGATTTTATACAAAACAGACACCAATTCATTTTTTAAAAAGCATGGTATCACACACCAAAAGCATAAAACGTGGCTATGATTTTATCAAGCAACCCAATGTTTACATTTTCAACCACGTGTAGAGTGGTTGAACACGAACGATAACTCTTTTCTGAATTTCATCGTTTATTTTAAATAACCACTAGATGATGAAATAAGACATATATCTTAATAGATTTTCATGTTTTAACATAAATCTAAGTATGTTATGATATGAAAAACGGCCTGTACTTACGTATTTTGAGAATATTATCCGAACACTTATACTTCCGCTCGAATTTTCATAGGAACTGAACAAATCTCGGCGAAGTCTCGTGAACTTTCATTCGAGCACCTCTGGATTTATTACATACTTAGCAACGATAAAGAAAACATTCCGAACACATTCGCAGGGGTGGAAATGTTTCGGCAAAAATCTTTTACCTTATCATTGATTAAAAATTAATCCTTCACATGAATAACACTGTTGGTGTGATAATTATTGAAATTTATTAAAAACCTAAAATGAAAACAATCACATTGCTTTTAGTTCCACCTAAAAAAAAGATGCAATAATGTCCTATCCGTGGTAGATAAATTGTCAATAAAGCGAGTTTATTCATATGCAATACTTCTTATTTTTTTAATACATCTGGGTTATGTTTGATCTCTCCCAAAAATTCCTGTGTCAAAATTTAAATCAAGCTATCTGTCCTTCCATTGGTGTAAGCTATTTTACTTTGTACATTCCACTAGCCACCATAGTTTTGTATGTGATGCACGAACAACACAAACAATGCTGACATTCTTCAATCTTCAGTCTCCCGAACCTGACTTATCACAAAGTCATCAAAATGTGGGTCACTGTCCTCAGAACTTAATTAAGGAACAAGGAATCATTTTTTGAGTATTATGAGGTGATAATTTCGGTCGGGGCGTGATCAAATCCAATAAAGCCCGAAGGGCTTTATGATAGATTTGATCACGCCCCGACCGAAATTATCACCTCATAATATTCAAAGAATGATTCCTTATTACTTATATTTATATAATTTACAGTATTTGTACGATTAAATATTATAATATTAATTATGCAAACCCGCTTGCGCCCCCAACAATACGTCATTTGAATTTATTGGGCTGTATAGTACAAAATCGAGTCGTAGTGTTATCACAGACAGAGACACTGGAAAATGTAAATATTTTGTAATAAATCCGTTCTTGTTTTTCTCAACAGCTAGGAAGTTCGTTAAAATTCCAACTCATTGTCAAAAGCTAACAAAATGTTTATCCACGACTTTTAGTTTCTTCCATAAATATACATTTCTCCCAGCTTATTGTGATGTTCTGCCATTTCCCTCCATTTTCACTCTGGTTCCTAGTTCCCACCACAGGATGATTAATATGAGGTAAATAAGGGGTATATGAATATATGTTTGCTTGTAAAATCAAATGAAAGTTTTATAAACGTTGTATTTGTGTTCTCAACAACCAGCTGTTAATTAGTGTTCATATTTTCTTCTCACATTCTAATGCCGATCTACTGGGGATTTAATCAGTTGAATGAAAAATATCCCTAGAGAACCTCTGATTATTCTTTGTAAGCTTTATCATTTTGGTGGGGGAACTGCTAAATGTTATTTGGATCAAGTTTCATGCTTGAAATCATTATTGTTTCAGGGATGCCATATATTGAAATTTTATATCTTCACACATATATGTTACAACATAAGTAAAATTAAAACACTTATCAAAATCTCTCTCTATATAAGAATTTATACAGCCCCTCATATAGATTTGGGTTTCCCCAGTGTATAAACAAAGCGGACTGAGCCGCATGCAATGTTTACTCTTATTAGCATCACCGACAGCAATTGAGATAGTCCCTCCTTTCTGCCCTTATAGGCTTAATTGTCTACCAGGTGGAAGAAAATCTATGTGGACCCCGGCCTTAAGCCGCGGACACCTTACGGATTAAGCAAGCAAAATATACAATTAGTCGCTAACAATCGTTGTATTCCAAACTTGATATACAAAAGAAAGATATCATCGTTATATATCAAAGATCAAAGCATTCGATGACTAAAGCCCCTGTCACACTTTAATAATTCAATTTTCCATGAAATAAGAAATTTAAATGTATATATTTAAACAATAAAATGTTTTCTGTTGTGATTCATGCGGGAATTAAAGGTGGCGACATTGCAGAAAAAATATATAGCCCGCGTTAGTGGGTTATGTAAATTTTTCCTGCAATGATCGCTACCTTCATAACCCGCATGAATCATCAATTAAGGTCTTCCCTTTCCAACGGAAGAGCTTATAGTTTTCGTACAGTTTCTTATATTATTATTTTTTTCCCCACAAATTTTGTGCAAGCGTTTTCTCGAAAACTATTTGACCGATGTCGACCATTTTTTCACAGATGATTGCAAGTGGTCTGAATTTATTTTTTTTTTAAATTTTGCCGTCGTCACTTCCGGTACCGATTTATTGCTAATTTTGTAAACTTTTATGACCCATTTTGTGAACAGTTGATCTCGAAGACTATCAGAGATATGAATATAAACTTTCAGGATAGGTAGTCCATAGTTTGAAGTTGTGCCTATTGTTTTCGTTTTACGCAAGTGGCGCCATTTCTTGGAGCTCGCCTAGGCACGAAATTTGGGTACGAATTTCAAATCAAAATTTTCACACGTTTTGATCTATATCTTTTTATCAGTTGCTATTTTGTTAAGACATATATAACAAAAGTGGTAGAGTATTAAAAGAGTGTAATGCATTATAGAAGCAAAGTTGTTAATCGTAACAATATATGTTTGAAAAACTAATTGCCACGCCAATTTATGACGTAATTATGGATTTTTAGGGGCCAAAGTTCTCAAAATTTATACAATATATCTAGAGAACGAGACATATTTTGTTAAGCATTGTAGAAGAGAAAATGTTTGTATTGATGATTCTAATCGATTCCACTAATCAAAACACCAATGTCTGTCCCCATTAAGGATCTACAGGGCTGGTCCCTAAAATATTAAATCATTTGTATCTCAAAAATGAAAAACATTTTAAGATGGTGTAAGAACAAAATATGTAAGTATTCGAGAGATCTTTTGTATGAAATCAACAAAAATGGACTGGCCCCTTTAATTAGGAGCCAATCGACTCGTAAACTCTATTACAAATAACTTAAAAACGATAAAGATTTTGTAACGCATTATAGAAGCAAAGTTGTTGATCGTAACAATATATGTTTGAAAAACTATATGCCACGCCAATTTATGACGTAATTACGGATTTTTAGGGGCCAAAGTTCTCAAAATTTATACAATATTTCTAGAGAACGAGACATATTTTGTTAAGCATTGTAGAAGAGAAAATTTTTGTATTGATGATTCTAATCGATTCCCCTAATTAAACACCAATGCCTGTCCCCATTTAGGATCTACAGGGGTGGCCCCTAAAATATTCAATCATTTGTATAAAGTTTTATCGATTATTAATCGTATCATTTTGAAAAATCGAACGGAAGACCTACTCGTTACTCGTAACGAGATCGTATCTAGTTAAAACATTGTATTGTTTATATTTACAACTTTCTATTTACAAGATAATAAATTGAATGTAAAAAGTAAGTAAAGTTAACTAAATTACTGTTAATGTACATCAGTTCGTTAGCTGAAAGAAACAGTCAAATCGTCTCCTATAGGAGATTGAGTCTGACGTCATCATGATTATTTTTTTGGTTGATGAAGATTTCGACCAATCGATAAACTTTGTGGCTTTAAATCTCCTCTTAAACTATATGTATAGTATGTAATTATTGTAAAAATGAATATGGGTTTTCCATGTCTTTTGTTTATAACTTCTGAAGACACTTGTTCTTTTTTTAAAACGATAGCATTATAATTTATAACCGTTCCATCTTGGTGAAATTTATTCTTCATCCCATCGTAACCGTCCACCAGATACTTCAGAATTTTAAATAAAGCTATTAGAAATACTATATACTACTAAGTTTATCATTTCAGTCTTTTTGAATTTCTGTTTTTCATTCTACTACCTTTACAGCATGTATGAAACTTTAATATTCCAATGAAAAAAAATGACAATAACAAACCGTCAACCATCTCAAAAATCCATAAAACGAAATACAAATTCAAAGCAGAGCAACACGGACCTCCAAGATAGAGGTAGGATCAGGTGCTATGGAGGAGTAAGCATCCTCTGCTGACCGGTCACACCCGCCGTGCGCCCAATGTCATATCGGTAAAAATGTCATTATCGGGGAAAATGTCGTAATTTGGGGAAAATATCATAATCGGGAAAAACGGAGAAAAATCCGTGGACAATTCGGTATTCAATCAACAGTTCAGAGCAGAGCAATCACGGACCTCTGGAAAACCTCAGAGGCAGGATCAGGTGCCATGGAGGAGTGAGCATCCTCTGCTGACCGCCGTGTGCTCTTTGTCGTGATCGGGAAAATAAAAACCGCAAAAGTCCGTAGACAATTAGGTAATTATGGTCTTACAATTAGTATGAAAAACGTCAGTCAGCATGCGACCCAGTGGAAGATTGTATTTGCTGACAATGTCGTTGTATAGAAATAAACTATGAAATTTATTATAAATCAAATAGCACACAACATATTTTTGCTGTAGAGAGAATCTCTAATATATTTTATTTAGTTGTCTGATATTTTTAACACACTTAGTAATAGAAAGAGTATTTATTCAATAAGTATTCAGAGGGAATCAATTGTTGGGCATTACAGCAGATTTTGAGATTTTTTATGTAGTAAAACTCAATCAACGGGTTGAAAATATTACAATTATTATAAATGACCCCTTTGAAAACAACTTCGACAAGATCAAGGCAGACATTTTGTAACCTTTCATGCTGTAGAATGATACCTCACAAAAGGCCGGGAGGATTTGATTCTGGAACAGCATCTGATTTAAAGCCAAACCATACGGCTCCTTTTATCACTGCCAAACCAGCCTCATATGGGACTATGACCCTCTTATCTGGAAAAGCTTTCATTATGGCGTCCAACAAGATAGGAGACTCCGAAAATTCCCCTATCATCAGAATAGTTGATATGCCTGAGAGATTGTCTTTTGCCATCAGTTGTCGTAAGTGTTCCACAAGCTTGTCAACTGGTTCTCGAAACAACTCTTTAAACAGGTCTGCATCCATTTCAAGTAGGTTCCCTCTAACAGTTATTTTGTTGGCATACTCCGTTTGCTGAATCATCTTATTTTTCGTTGCAACTGTTTCGTTTTTCAAAGTATGAAATAAAAACACCGGTAATAAAAGACGTACACTGGAGTTGGATTTTGAATCTATCTTCTTTTTAATATCTAATTCCTTATGCGTTTCCACATAATCTGCCCTGTTGTCATCTTTAAATTGTTGGAAGCAGGATGCTCCGATTATCTTGATTATCATTTGGTCAAACGCTTCATTAACTTTGTCGCCTCCCAACTGTATCCCTGTGGATATGTAAAATTCTTTGAGCGTACCGTCTGACTCTTTCTGATAAATGTAAATATCAGATGTCTTACCTTCAAAACAAAAATAATACAAAAGGTCAAAATCCTTCAAATTAATAAACAAGAAGTATACCGCATATCTTTGACAAACAATAACAATGCAAGATTCACTACTTCATTATTTACATCCAAGATCAATGATAATGCACTTGGTTCCTGAGCTAAAGGACAGGAAGGTCTGGGTGCCAGTGTTACCCATCAACAAGTGTGCAGGCAGGAGCTGACAGTACGTGATGACAGCCTCTGGCTCCAGGCATATGGTCAGCTGCTCTGTCGGTATCCCAGCCTAAAAGAATGTACATAAATAGAAATAATTATATTTGCAAATATCTTTCCTTATATGAAGCTACTTATTTTTGACGTCACAATAATCACAGCACCAGCTTGTGGTTTGACTGTTGCATTATTAAAATCATAAAAACGTGGTTATATATTTACTATTCTGAACTATTTTACTTTCTAAACATAGATATAAGTAATTATTAAGCACCAATGTTGAAAAGTTCACTGGGATATGAACTTGGCTGGTACGTGATCAAACCTTCTAGAAAAGTCTTTCGACCTTCAAAGAATTTGATCAGGTGACCAACAAATCAGTTCAAATCTTGTTTAACCTTGTTTATTTTTAAGAGGACTTTTTAACGCGTCATGAGGTCATTTTTTGACATCACAGTGATCATCAATCGAGCTTAGACCTTTGTCTGTTTGCTTTATTACAAACATAACATGTGATAAAATTGCAATTTTTGAACGCATTAAATGATACGAAATGGGATTATGATTTTAAATAAAAGAACAATAATAGAGAAAGTTGACCAAAATAAAATAACCGCGCAAAATCATGCCCACTATTCGGCTTCGTTAAGGTATCACACAGGTAATCGACCAATCAAAATGAACTTTTAGTCAATTGTAGTTCCATATATACTTCAGAATTATTTTTTTCCTTGACTGCACTTTCACATTTTCCTTTACTCAGTTTTAAAAGTTTTTGTACAACTGAAAAGGATATTTCATGTATTTTGTTAGATGATGATCTTTTTTCACAGGGACTACTTTCAGGGCAAATGCAGCAGCTTCTTTGGGAGTGTGCAGACCAGGCTGAAGCTAGCAGCCACTAACAGCAGCCACTAAGCCCGTAGAAGCTAGCAGCCAATAAGGAAAATCATCAAAGTACTGAGAGTACTCGAACAGAAAATTATATTTTACTTTATTATCGGCATTCTTTAATTATTAATAATAAGATTTATGCATGAATAATTTGTATGGGCATTGACAACTTCGGAGGCAGTAAAGCTCACCTGAATAAGAATTATACATGCGTTTGTGTTTAATGAAATTAATGAATATTGGTATTTGTCTATACGTGTGCTTAAAAATTGATCCCCGGGTCTGTTTACTTCTCTCCGGAAATAACATGCATCGAAAATTCAGAAAAGTAGTCTAATTATTACCAAAAAGGACTATCAGACATCTTATTATTGTGATTTAATTCTCATAAAAAAATTTCCTCTGTCAGAAATGAAAACGAAGCAAGAAAAATCAAAAGGTTAAATTGGATTATTTTGTGTCAGCCATATTTTGACGTGAACCTTCAAGAAAAAAAATGCAAAGATATATACAAGAGACTATTTAGCTCACCCAAACTTTGGCATTTTTTAGAATTTCACAATGATATAAGGGTGAAAAGTGGACCATTATCTCCATTATCTTTGAAGTGTGCATCAAACGGATAACAGGGCAGAGTAGGGGACCTATAGGGCTATTATTTCTCGGTCTCAAATATGGGCTGTAGGGGTACCACCAAGTGGCTCCCAGGGGTTCGGGCTGATTTCAGGGGTTTATATCTCACTTGAGTTTGTCCACAAGAACCTGGAAATGTTGGGGTTAAATAGAGAACCTCAAGAGGCATCCATAACAAGCGTTAGAGGGCGTCTATGACCCCTAAAAGGGGCCATTTAGCTCACCCGAAGTTTGGCATTTTTTAGCATTTCACAATGATATAAGGGTGAAAAGTGGACCATTATCTCCTTTATCTTTAAAATGTGTGCATCAAACGGATAACAGGGCAGTGTAGGGGACCTATAGGGCTATTATTTCCCGGTCTCAAATATGGGCTGTAGGGGTACCACCAAGTGGCTCCCAGGGGTTCGGGCTCATTTCAAGGGTTTATATCTCACTTAAGTTTGTCCACAAGAACCTGGAAATGTTGGGGTTAAGTAGAGGACCTCAAGAGGCATCCATAACAAGCGTTAGAGGGCGTCTATGAAACCTAAAAGTGTCCATTTAGCTCACCCGAACTTTGGCATTTTTTAGCATTTCACAATGATATAGGGGTGAAAAGTGGACCATTATCTCCTTTATCTTTGAAGTGTGCATCAAAAGGATAACAGGGCAGTGTAGCTGACCTACAGGGCTATTATTTCTCGGTCTCAAATATGGGCTGTAGGGGTACCACCAAGTGGCTCCCAGGGGTTCGGGCTGATTTCAGGGGTTTATATCTCACTTGAGTTTGTCCACAAGAACCTGGAAATGTTGGGGTTAAGTAGAGGACCTCAAGAGGCATCCATAACAAGCGTTAGAGGGCGTCTATGACCCCTAAAAGTACCCATTTAGCTCACCCGAAGTTTGGCATTTTTTAGCATTTCACAATGATATAGGGGTGAAAAGTAGACCATTATCTCCTTTATCTTTGAAGTGTGCATCAAACGGATAACAGGACAGTGTAGGGGACCTATAGGGATATTAATTTCCCGGTCTCAAATATGGGTTGTAGGGGTACCACCAAGTGGCTCCCAGGGGTTCGGGCTGATTTCAGGGGTTTATATCTCACTTGAGTTTGTCAACAAGAACCTGGAAATGTTGGGGTTAAGTAGAGGACCTCAAGAGGCATCCATAACAAGCGTTAGAGGGCGTCTTTGACCCCTAAAGATGTCCATTTAGCTCACCCGAAGTTTGGCATTTTTTAGCATTTCACAATGATATAGGGGTGAAAAGTGGACCCTTATATCCTTTATCTTTGAAGTGTGCATCAAACGGATTACCGGGCAGTGTAGGGGACCTATAGGGCTATTATTTCTCGGTCTCAAATATGGATTGTAGGGGTACCACCAAGTGGCTCCCGGGGGTTCGGGCTGATTTCAGGGTTTTATATCTCACTTGAGTTTGATCACAAGAACCTGGAAACACTTGGGTAAAGTAGAGGAGCTCAAGAGGTATCCATAACAAGCGTTAGAGGGCGCCTATGACCCCTAAAAGGGTCATAGTCCACTTTTCACCCCTATATCATTGTGAAATGCTAAAAAATGCCAAAGTTCGGGTGAGCTAAATGGACACTTTTAGCTTTCAAAGACGCCCTCTAACGCTTGTTATGGATACCTCTTGAGCTCCTCTACTTAACCCAAGTGTTTCCAGCTTCTTGTGATCAAACTCAAGTGAGATATAAACCCCTGAAATTAGCCCGAACCCCTGGGAGCCACTTGGTGGTACCCCTACAGCCCATATTTGAGACCGAGAAATAATAGCCCTATAGGCCCCTACACTGCCCTGTAATCCGTTTGATGCACACTTCAAAGATAAAGGATATAATGGTCCACTTTTCACCCCTATATCATTGTGAAATGCTAAAAAATGCCAAAGTTTGGGTGAGCTAAATGGACACTTTTAGGTTTCATAGACGCCCTCTAACGCTTGTTATGGATACCTCTTGAGGTCCTCTACTTAACCCAAGTGTTTCCAGCTACTTGTGATCAAACTCAAGTGAGATATAAACCCCTGAAATCAGCCCGAACCCCTGGGAGCCACTTGGTGGTACCCCTACAGCCCATATTTGAGACCGAGAAATAATAGCCCTATAGGCCCCCTACACTGCCCTGTAATCCGTTTGATGCACACTTCAAAGATAAAGGATATAATGGTCCACTTTTCACCCCTATATCATTGTGAAATGCTAAAAAATGCCAAAGTTCGGGTGAGCTAAATGGACACTTTTAGGTTTCAAAGACGCCCTCTAACGCTTGTTATGGATACCTCTTGAGGTCCTCTACTTAACCCAAGTGTTTCCAGCTTCTTGTGATCAAACTCAAGTGAGATATAAACCCCTGAAATCAGCCCGAACCCCTGGGAGCCACTTGGTGGTACCCCTACAGCCTATATTTGAGACTGAGAAATAATAGCCCTATAGGCCCCCTACACTGCCCTGTAATCCGTTTGATGCACACTTCAAAGATAAAGGATATAATGGTCCACTTTTCACCCTTATATCATTGTGAAATTCTAAAAAATGCCAAAGTTCAGGTGAGCTAACTGGCCCCTTTTGTATATATCTTTATATTTTTTTCCTTGAAGGTTCACGTCAAAACATGGCTGACACAAAATAATCCCAAATTAACCTATGGATTTTTCTTGATTGGTTTTCATTTTTGACAGAGGCTAATTTTTTTTTATGAGAATTAAATCACAATAATAAGATGTCTGATAGTCTTTTGTTGTAATAATTAAACTACTTTTTTTAATTTTCGATGCATGTTATTTCTGGAGAGAAGTAAACAGACCCGGGGATCAATTTTTAAGCACACGAATAGACAAATACCAATATTCATTAATTTCATTACACACAAACGCAATAATAATTCTTATTCAGGCGAGCTTTACTGCCTCCGAAGTTGTCGATGCCCATACAAATTATTCATGCAAAAATCTTCTTGTTATTAATTAAAGAATGCCGATAATAAAGTAAAATATAATTTTCTGTTCGAGTACTCTCAGTACTTTGATGATTTACCTTATTGGCTGCTAGCTTCTACGGGCTTAGTGGCTGCTGTTAGTGGCTGCTAGCTTCATCCTGGTAGTGTGCAGTCTGTTTACATACAAACAGAAAACACGTGGTTTTGAGGATAGACCAGTTTGAAGCTAGATATTTTGAGAAAATGCCGTATCGTGTGCCCTTCTGTTTTTGGTGTTAGCTGATGAGATAGGTAACAAATAACATTTCCTCCTATTATTTTGTCATGAGAAATACAAACTGATTTTTAAGAATTTTTTCCCTCTGTAGTGTAATATAGTGAAAACAATTACCGGTGTGATACCTAATTAAGTATACTTGGAAATCACATGGCTTCACACATGGTCGAACCATGTTTTAACCTATATTTTAAATCTATTACCTATCAGTGGTCAATGTGATTATACATTTATGTGTATCATGTAATATAAACCTTATTGGCAGCCTCTCTCATGAAATTCTTTGCTGATTTTTTCCATATTGCTGGCACAGGCAAGACCCAGTGGATGTCCTCGTTCTCTACTGTGGCTCTCCTCATATTAAGGAGTGTGATGAAGTCATCTTTTATGTATCTAATGACATGGGCAAATAGGTCTAGTGCAGGGGCTTCTTTTCCTTTGACATCTTTCATCAAAATTGTTCTTGATAATTCCTGTAAATGAATATTAAAAATGATATTTTGAGGTATAGAAATTAAAAATGTTGAACTCGCTGGCATTAGAAATACAAAATCGGCGACTATCAAAGTGCTTATTTACCTCATTGCCAAATAATCTAAGGTTGTGTATTTATACAAGCTTATATAATTAATACATATATAATCCCTATACGTTATTCGACATTTTGACATTATTAGACATTTGTCAAAAGACCTATATTACTACAGAGTTTCTAGGATTTCACACCCTTCAGGTATAAAACAAAACAGTCTTTAGATCTGATAATCTATAAAACAAAAACAAAAACGAAAAAAACCCACATGCACACAGAGTGACAGTTAACATTTATCAACTTCGTTTATATAATTATATGTACATGTATATAGTATAAGAAATCTTTGTTAATTTTTATTTATTATATTGGTCAGAATAAGAGTGTAAATATATTAACATGATTTTATACCAGAGAAAATGTCTTTCTTTTCAGTTATTGTACTTACCTGTGTTTCACGAAGCATCGTTTTAAATTCTTTAAAGAAGTAATAATCGGAATGATTTCCTTTTAAAACCAAATCTGAGTACATGTCTTCAGCTCTATATCCAAATGCCAAAAACTCTCTTTCAGGATTAAGCAACACACAGGTCGGAGATTTTAAAGACACCTCCTTATCGATTAAACCAGCCTCCATATTAAAATGTTTGGCACGAATTCTGGGAAGGTCATCTATGTAGTCACCCCTAAATACGTATGCATATCCAGATGACGATGTGCCAACGTCAATAGCTACAGCTACTAACATTCTTTTTCTAATGTTCATCATTTTTGTGTGCACGGGCTCAAATTTCCTATAAAACGGAAAACATTCACATATTGTATTATAAAACTAACAATAATATTAAACAACGAACATTGATTAATATTTTCTTTCAAAATCATTCAATATTCATAAAATTTGCGAAGAAGAGCGCTTCCGTTTGGTAAAGAAAAATACTGGGTTTTTTTCTATACATATTTTCAAACTTACATTTTAGTTCAAACATTAATAAATTAATAAAAGAAATATTTAAGTCGTTTCTACGGTATTAAAATGTCACGTTTTCTCAAAAAGTGCCAATCGGGATGGTTTTATATCGATATTGATCATAAATTGTTAATATCAGTGGATATTTATGTAAACACACATTATATATATATTTATTACATACTAAGTAATAAATACAGGTTTTTTGCATATGTGATACAGATGACATCACACAACTCGTATCGGCCTCCGGGGCTGATACAGGTTATCAGCCCTCTAGGGCTGATACGGATCCGTATCACACCCCTTGAGGAACTCCTCTGCCTTATTTCGTTTCGGCATTTGTGCATGTTTACAGAGGAAAATAAAACACTTGTTACAGTCATCATTTTTAAGTGCAGTTGAAAACAAATGCTAACAAATGTTTTGGAGCAGTTAACTTTTAAAACCTGAGGAAATTCCGGTTTTGTAGCTATATGACTAGCTGTTCGTTAAAACAATTAGATCTCATATTTTTATTCAATACATGTACAAAATACATGTACTTTCAATTAATATTTAAAATCAATTTGTTCAATTTGGTGTTTTTTTTTTTAAATTTTATTACTAAGTATGTAATAAATATAATAATAAATACCCTTTTTCCATATCACAGCCTGTATCAGCCCTCGACCAATATCATCCCTCGGGCCTTCGGCCCTCGGGCTGATATTGGAGTCTCGGGCTGATACTGGCTGTGATATGGAAAAGGGTATTTATTATTCTCTCTCTCTCTCTCTCTCTCTCTCTCTCTCTCTCTCTCTCTCTATATATATATATATATATATATATATATATATATATATATATATACATGAATGTTTTATTTTGTCGCTAAAAAATTATTAAATTACCTAAAACAATCTCTTCTTTAAATAACAAAAGTATAATGTAGTAAGTTATATTATTTAAATTCTATTATACATGTATGGTCACAATGTACATTGTCATATTTTCACAATGTTCATTTATCAATATTTTCTGTACAAAATGTTTTGTGAAAACTCAAGGTAAAATATGCATGTCACAATTATTAAAGTTGTGCGTTTCCATCGGAAGAACTTACTGTTTTCGTACTTTTTAAAAATTATTCTTATTATTAAGGTCTCCCGTCTCCAGCGGAAGACAAGACTGTTTTCTACTGTTTCTTCTATTTTTTTTATTATTTTTTCTTTACCGATTTTGTGCAGCCGGTTTCTCAGAAAAGGCTCCACCAATTAATATCAAAATTTCAGATCTGAGAGGTATTGATCTTAACCTCAAAGGATTTTGTTTATTTATCTGTCACCAGATTTCGGTGATATTATGATTTTTATAAGGGGATTTTGTCGGTAGTACTCTTAAATGTTGTAGATATAACCTAGAAATGGTAGACGAAAGTCTGAAATTGACGGTTTAAAATTAAATTTCTGTCGTGAAAAACGACGAAGCTCGCCTGGATCCGAAATTTGGGATTAAAAAAAGTTTTCTCGAAAATATTTCGTTATGACACGTAAAACAAACAAAGTTGTAATTTATAAGGGCTTTCGTTTGACATAAAGAAAAGGGGCTTCCTCTTCAAATTAGGGGGCCAAAGAGTGGCCCAAAGACTTTAATTCATATCTTTTTAATAAATAATATTTTGTAATATGTTATAGAAGCAAAAAAGTTTTTCTACTCTAATTGACCCATAAAAAATATTAACTTTTTCATGTGTTACGTAATTAGGGGTTTTTAGGGCTAGATGTCCAAAACGTTAATCCTTTATATCTGAAAAAAAAGAAATATTTTGAAAAATAATACAAAAGAGAAGATGATCAGAAAGATGTGTATAACAATATGAAATCATAAAGATTTTATAATACGGCTCCCGATAAGGAGATAGAAGATGGGCCCCTAAAACAGTCTTTCCCAGATATCTAAAGAACGGTAACAAATTTAGAAATACTCGATGATCAAAATGTGTTTAAAATCAAAAGACCTTTCATTTGATATCAAGAAAATGGGGCTAAACCCTTTACATGTATTTAGGGACCAAGAGATTCGTAAAGTCTAATACAAATAATTTTGAAAAAGATCAAGATGTTTTAATGCATTATAAATGCAAAGTTCTTGAACTATCTGAAAAAAAAAACCACATTGCCACGCCCATTTATCACGTTATTATGGATATTAAGGGGACCAAAATCCGCAATCTTAAATGTGCGGTATAATAAAAATGAAAAACACTTTGTTGAGCATTCTAAAATATATTGGTGATCCTATACATTATCTTAAAGTGAGGGGGATGTCTGTATTATTATCGGTATTGCATCGTATCTCTTTAAAAACGGACGGAAGACCTACTCGTTAATCGCAACGAGATCGTATAGTTAATATTCCTCTTGGTAGTCCCCCTCAATATCTCGGCCATTTCTCAATGAATTTTTCAGGATTGGTATCTTTTGTGAATGTCTCTTTGAAACATATTTCATATTTGAATATTCTACTTCATTCTTGAAATTAGGGAAGTTTTATCCATAGCTCTTTAACGAGGAATATATTGTGTTTTCTTATAAAAGCAAAACTGTTCGTCTTACAGTTATTTACCTTTACATTAGAATCTTTTTATGTGTTACGTAATTAGGGGTTTTAAGGGACTGGAAGTCCAAATATTGATAATATGAAAGTAGAAGATGCTCAGAATGATGTACTTAACAATATGCAGTAAATAACATTTCGTTTAATTGCCTATAAGGACAAAAAGGTCGGTCTCTTAAAGTGGAATGCATGCGCGGATCCAGAAAATTGTTTCCAGGGGGGGGGGGGGGGTCCGAAGGATAATTGTGTTTGCCGGGGGGGGGGGGTCTGATGCATATATGCGATAATTTTACAATGTAAATTAAAAAAATTTTCATTTTCTCGGGGGGGGGGGTCAGGGGGGGTCCCGACCCCCCCCCCCCCCCTCTAGATCCGCGCATGGAATGCTACATCGTCACAACATGTCTGAGATCCGTTGAAACGCCATATTGTTCCGGATTGATAACATTCTGTCGTGGTACAAAATAACTATACAGCGTTTAATTGAACTCTTCTGACGAGGGAGATGAGATAGGAATGAAATCACCAAAACGCTTAGAAAATGTCAATTTTGTTCCGGTATCAAGCTTTTATCTAACATTGATTATCAGCTGTTTTGTATTGATTGGTTATTTGCGATTGGAAAAAATGTCTTTAAAATCAAACTTTGATATCAAGAAAAAAGGGCTGGTCATTAAATTGGCGGCCCAAACGGGTCTAAAGTTTTGTATTCATGACTCTTACACTTGATAAAAACTAGTCTATGACTTCTCGAATAAGACTCTTCCCTCTCCCCAAGTCATGTTTTATTGTGGAATATCAAAGTTAAGTTCATATATCACCTTCTAAAATCAGACGGAAACCTCCAAGATCGTGTTTAGTTATTATCATTTCCCCATCTCGAAAACTATGGGACCAATCTCGATCATTTTCACAGATGATTTTCTTTTTTTGAAATCGTTACTTCTGATTTCAATTTATCTATGATTTTCTAAATTTTTACGACCCTATTGTGCAGAGACGTTTTAAGAAACTATTAACAATACGAATGTTAATTTTCAGGATAGATATGCAATACATTGAAGCTGTTTTTATACACCAAAGGCGAAAAGCGTCGGAGCTCCCCGGGGCAAGAAAATTAAGAACAAAAATTTTGATACGTTCTCAATCATATCTTTATGCTATGAAATAATCGGTGAAAACATATACAACAAAAGTTGTGCAAAATCACGAGACCTTTTCAATGATATTAATATGTAGGGGCCAGCCTCTTAAGAGACCAATAGGGAACAAGAGTCTTTTCTAATTAAGTCTAAAACGAATGAAATTTTGTTTAGGATTTTTGAACCAAAAGTGTTTCATCTTGGATGTTTTACAACTGTTTAGCTCGCCAAAATGGCAATTTGTTACGTAATTATGGATCTAAGGGGGCCAGAATTAAGAATATTTTGATGTTACGTAACTTTTAAACAAAAAATATTTTGTTAATCATTTTAACTGATATGTCTTGCAGAATGAAATTCTAAACAACATGCTATCTTCAAAACTGTCACAGCAACTCCCATTAGGGAGACACGTGACTGGCCCCTAAAACTGATTGTTTTATTTTTCTCAAGACTAAGGAACATTTTGTTATGACTTGTAGAGCAAAAATGTTGCAAATACCGAGACCTTTTCAATTATATCAAGATTTCAGGGCAGGTCTCTTAAATTAGGAACCTATTTGGGCAAAAAAAAATCTAAGTATCTCAAAAACGATTGAGATTTGATAAAACTGATTGGTGCATTATATGTTTGAATGATTTGGTTTAGATATTTATAGTTTAGAAAGATCTTTTTTTAAATTCTTCAGGATTGCATCTGATCGTTTTAAAATCATACAGAAGACCTACTCGTTACTGGTAACGAGATCGTATCTAGTTTAAATATTATTATGTCAATTGCTTAATAATTTTAATATATACAATTCTTCAAAAGCAAAGCATTTTTAATAGAATACTGGTCTTTTATCAATGCTTACTATCTTAGAATTGAGCTTTTCCATGTCATATTTATAAGTAAGCATTAATTAAGACCCCGCTCTGCGGGCGTCTTAAACTGATTAATCTGTCCGTCCGTCCGACAACACTTGTCCTGCACTTATATAATTATTATCTCTCCTCTTGGGCGACTCTGGTTCAAACATTCCCCACATATTGCTTTTTGGTAAAGTCGGGTCATTGAAATAAGTGTCTGTGTCAAAGGATGAAACCATAGTAACCTATGTGAAAAGTACACTTCCAGACCAAATATATCTCCCCTAGACCCAATTTAGACCTAATTTGGCTCAGATTTCATCCCCAATAGAATGCTTTAGGCAAAAAGGCTGTGAAATCAAGTTTTGGACCATGATTTCTATCCCATTAGCCCACTCTTGCTCAGACTGTACCAAACATCTGTCCGTTTATAAGGAATGTGCACTGACCTTGAACCAAGTTTTAAGGTCAATTATCAAGGTCATAACAGACCTCTGTGTAAAATCCTTTTCATGTTATTGATCTTTATTAAAGCTTTGAGATGATGTTGTATAGTTATTCATATCTCTGTATACATACTGTTTACTATTGTAAAACGGTGTTAAGATTTAGATAAATGAGGAAATGAACTCTCTCTATATATATGGGTTGTATTGATACGTATTGTGTGACTACTAACATTATTAAATTGTGGCGTTTATGCAATAAAAAATATATATATAATTTTGTGCATTAATATTAATGTCTTCTTAAAAACTAAAAAAAAAAAAAACACCGAAAAACTATGTTTATTTATGCTTAAAAATTTATGAATCATTCTGTCCTCCTTGAACATGTACATTTTTCTCGCTTTATCTATAATTTATACTGTACCCCTGCCATTGTTTTAACCATTGTGAATATATATATTCACAATATATGGAGAATTGGAAAAGAAAGTAGAAATCTTTAAAATCGCGTGAGAAATTTTTAATTGAAAAGCTAAATAAATTAGCATATAGCATTGCTACAACGAAAATATTTAGCGTTCTCTAAAATTTTGGGTATTACTTTTTTTTTTAATTACAAATCACTTTAATTCAGTATTCAGGACCGAGAATGAGTGATGACATTTGGGGTATTTTAAATCTGAAACGCCTAATCTGCCTTATGTGGATTATACTTCTATTCTTCATCAACATGTATATTTTACTTTATCATTACATGATTATATTATGCTTTATATGGCAATACTTCTTCCTCATATGATGTTACTTTAATATAGCATGTTGATACTTCATTATATGATATACATTAGTCGGTGGTTTTAAAAATAGGTAAACATCGGGGGTACCTTCAATACATTAACTCTCTATTCACGGATTGTCACTTGTCCTAGTTATGCGCTTGACGTTTAGATTTAAGAAGTACCTTTCTTTATCGTAAAAATAAGGCTCTAGAAATGGCTTCAGTTGTACGGTTCTACGCCCATTAACAGTGACTTAACTTTCTCTTTAAGCATGAGTGACCATCAGTTAGATCCCAGCTATGCAGGATAAGTAGCGTCTTCTTATTAATCACGTCTTAGTTTGAGCACCCCTGGGGGTTCTTTAAACTCATAACTTACATTGTAAAACAACATATACCTGATGCATTAAAGGTGGTTACATTACCTGTGTTGGCACATCTGGGGCCCGTTTCTCAAAAGGGCCTACGTCCAGGCGTAAGCTTAGTCCGGACTAAATCAGGGACTAAACCTCAAAACCAAACTAAGTTTCACAAAATGGCGGAAACTTAGTCGGTACTAAATTTGGGTTTAAATCTACGTCTGCTAATGGGTAGGCGTAACTCCTTAGTCTGTACACAAAAATGGCGAGTGTTTTGTTTCTAAGGCAAAATAAACAGAGAATTTTGCTTTTGGCTTGTTTTACGTGTTATTAAGAATAAAATTCACATCTATTGAAATATTTGTACATGCACGTATAACTTTTAGAAATACCTATTGTTCGATAACTGTTCCTATTTCTAAATAAATTAAGATAAAATCGATTTGATAAATAATGAACTTAACTCATTAAACGAATGTAATATACGTTACTACTCGTTAATGAAATTTAACTAAAGTATGAGGAATTAAAGATCGGTATACCCCGATAACTGATATAAACACAATAATTAAAAAAGATTCTATAATACTGAATTATACATGTATTCCACAACAAGATAGATGTATATAAGTACGGATAGATTGATTTTTAAATCAATACTCACTTACTTATTACTCAGTAAGCATATACTAGATTTTCGTTTAAAAACCTCTTAAGTTAACATTGTTCAACTAAGTCTATATTTATTTTCACATCATTTGAAGAAGTACCACATATATGTTTTAGACGAAGTCTGAGACCAATTTAATGTTTTAACAAATTTGAACCTATGAAACGAAACTGATGTCAAAATATTGAGAATACTCCTTTAAAAAGGAGCAACTCAAAACATTTACAAATGTAATGTGTGCTTGTGTGTGGTTGTATTGCCTTACCTATATTACTTACAATTTTACAAGACGTCTGCATTCTCATTTTTTTACTCCTAGTATCTTTACAAAACCGTATGAAAGCTACATGTTATATTGAATGTTTATGAATTTAGATACAATCCATTTAAGTTTGTTAAAATATTACTGAAAAATATATTTAAGAATGCAGAGTTTGTATTGTATTGAATTCAAAAGACGTTGTTTTATCAGTTTTAGAACAGATTGCATTATTTACAAATTTTACTAGCTTGTCATACTTATTATATAATATATAAACAATTGTATGCATCCCCCCCCCACCAACAACCCAAAGCACATAGAGAAAAGAGTAAGACTCAAAAGTACTTGTTAAAACCGCAAAGACGCAAAATATCTTATACGGGAGAGGGATAGGGGATTTTTAAGATGCCTTTTCCATTAAACTTTTAGAAATTTTTATTTATAAAACTTTCTTCAAATAGGGAGGGGTTCTTAGATGATTGCTTTTATATCTATATTTTAATCAACATACTGTATACAGGGTTATTTTCGTCCCGTGTAATTTTTTCCCTTATTCTGCACTTGCAAACAGTTTCGCCGCTTCGTCGTGAATTCGCCCAGTCACAGTTGAGTTTAAAGTTACTAATATTAGACGTTGAAAATCGTCAAGTCTTTAATTCGCCCGCTGACAACGAGGGTGAAATGGTTGAAAATTAAACGGGGGCGAATAATTCCCTGTATACAGTATATATTACTTTCAATACCCCCCCCCCCAAAAAAAAATAAAATAAAAATAAACCAAAACAAAACAATTCATTGATTAAACTAAAAACAGGAAAGGGAGTTGGGGAGACCCCGACCTCAAATGTTGATAAATCCTGTGTTGTTAATTGTAGACAATATCTTTCAAAACTTTTATCATTTGAATCGCAGAAAATCAAGAATCGTTTCCATGTCATTGTCTAAATTCTTACAAAATTGGAACAGAGGATGGAAATTTTCTTCCTTCAGTAGACATAAACAACGTTCATGTACATGTTATTTATACATTGGATATTTTCGATTTCAGTAGGTTGCTGTTTAAATCATAGTCATATTATTTTCTATAAATAATTCAGTGATATGATATAAAAGAATCAGGCCTTATCCCAGTATCTGGAAGTGTCTAAATATCTATATGAAGCACGACCTGATATTCTGCACACGTATGGGGCATATCTACTTTATCATGCCCCTGCATTCTATTAATATTTTCAATTTTACACGAATATAACAGTTAATTTTGTTCAATTAATATGAACAATTGTGCCTCAATATCGTCTGTAATGCATTCAATTGTCATATATTTGTTTTTTGCGACCTCTTATATCTGCCTTTTTCATATCTGTATTTCTCTAAAATTTCTTTATGTTAGCAACGTATAGACATTTGTTCTTCTTTCATTAATATAAACTGTTACGAACAACTTGAACTATGCACATTCAGTGGTATAGTTAAGTATAACATGTGTACTTTCGAGCAAATGTACGATGAATTGGAAAATTGATCCACCACATATAATCATAGCCTCAAAGCAAAACAAAATACGATATGCGCATGCTTAGTACTCAGCTGAGATGTCTTAAGTTCTTCGACATTTAAACCCTAACTTACGCCTCTTTCAGAAACGCAACTTAGACCCGACTTAATATTGGCGTAACTTTGTTAGTCGGACTAACTTAAGCCCAAATTTACGCCTTTTTGAGAAACGGGGCCCCTGGGTTACGCCAATATTTAGTCGGGTCTAAGTTGCGTTTCTGAAAGAGGTGTAAGTTAGGGTTTAAATGTCGAAGAACTTAGACATCTCCGCTGAGTACTAAGCATGCGCATATCGTATTTTTGTTTAGCTTTGAGGCTATGATTATATGTGGTGGATCAATTTTCCAATTCTTAGTTAATGTACTAAAAAGTACACGTTATACATATACACTGAATGTAAACCACAGATTGTGCATAGTTCAAGTTGTTCATTAATGACAGTAGATAAAATGCTTATACGCTTTTTAATATATTGTAATTTTAGAGAAAATACAGATGATATGGAAGAAGCAGATACAATGTAGTAAAAGTTTACAAAAACCAAATATATGACAATTGAATGTATTGCAGACGATATTGAAGCATAATTGTGCATAATTGAACGAAAGAATGCATGGAAATTGATTCCAATATTCGTGGGAAAATGAAAATATTTATAAAATGCAGGTGCAGAGCAAAGGTAGAAATGCCTGTGTAACGACGAAAAGTGACCCCCGTTGAATATTGACCGGGGGTCGTTTTTCTACATAGAAAAATGACCCACTCGGTTGTAGAATACTTGGATTAAATCGTAGAAATTATGGTCTAAGGGTCATTATTCTCCGTGTTGGTTGTAGAAAAATTACCTTGTAGAATATCGACTATATATTATTATTATTGTCTTTAGGGTAGATACAGGGGTGGTGCTGGTTGTGGGGGGGGGGGGGGTTGTTGCCTGTTTGATACAATATACTTAGATTGTTCGAATAACCAGCTTGAGTACGCTTTTCCGATAATCTGTTATTGCTTATCATCATTATCTTAGTCTGTCATGTAACTTTTCAAATAAAAAATGAAAATATAGTCTTGTTTTGTAAATTAAAGTACACTAAATAAAAATGTTCTCCTCACATTACATCTTGGCAACAGAGGAAAAAGACATACTTTAGATAACTGAATTTTAAATAGATATTTAAAATAGGCGCGAATCTAGAAAAAAATAAAAGATTGGGAGAGTTGGTGGGGAGGGTGGAATGACGTATGTTTACATTGTCAAACCATGACTGAAAAGGAAATTTTTTGTAGAGATCAATCCATATTTGAGACCAAAAGTCCTAATTCACAAAAAGTGAATGTGTACCTGTAACATAAGTCTGTTGGTGTGGCGGTGTTTTGTTCGGTTGTCAGACACTCGCTATAGCTAAATAGAACAGATTGATTTTAAAATATCTGCTTAATTCGTCGAAATTTCACATCTGTCTTCGGGGTTTTTTCTTCTTAAAATATGCAATACATGTACATACATAGGTCAATATATACATGTAAGTTTGTCAATGAAATCATCTTCTATAAATGGTGGGGCCTATTCAGCAGAACGAACAGACGCGAGCTGTCGCATCATTGCCGTCTTTATAGTTATGCAAAAAGAGAGCGCAACCAAACGCATCATCATGCATGAACCTTTTAGGGGGAGACACAACCCTAAAATGGTTAAGCGAACGGGCACCATAAGGCAAGCTGACGAGTACTTTAAGTTGAAGTTAAGCAAAGACGTCGCTTTGTTCAAACTGATATTATATATGTAACAGGGTAAAACGGGAGGCACATCCATCTTTAAAATGCTTTCGCTGCCCCCCCCCCCCTTCCTCCTGAATGCTACACGTATCCCCTCTGATTTCTATGTAGTTTATAAGCGAGGTCAAGACTCTATGGGGTCAGTTTTCAACGCGTGGGGGGTCGTAGATCTACAGGTCTGGAATGGTTTTCTACTGTAGAAAAAGGACCCTTCTTGTCATAGAATACTGACCCTGGGTCAGGTTTATCCGTAGAAATTTGACCCCCGGGACAATATTCTACAGGGGTCACTTTTCGTCGTTACACCTGCATACGTCTGCAGAATTCATAGATATTTATACACTTTCAGATGCTGAGATAAGGCTTGATAATATTTCACCATATCACTGAATTATTTATAGAACATAACATGACATTACTATGATTTAAACAGCAACCCTAGTACTGAAATCGAAAATTTCCACTGCATAAATAACATGTACATGAACCTTGTCCATGTCTACAGAAGGAAGAAAAGTTCCATCCTCTGTTTCAATACTGTGAGAATTTAGACTATGACATGGACACGATTATTGGTTTTCAGAGATTCGAATGATAAAAGTTTTGAAAGATATTGTCTACAATTAACAACACAGGAATTATCAACATCATAGGCCGGGGTCTCCCCAAATCCCTTTCCTGTTTTTTGGTTTAATAATTTGATTGTTTTGTTTGTTTGTTTTTGTATTAAGTATTGCAAGTAATATATATCTTGATTAAAATATAGATATAAAAACAATAACATAAGAACCCCCTCCCTATTTGAAGATAGTTTTATGAATGAAAAGTTTCTAAAAGTTTAATGGAAAAGGCATCTAAAAAATCTCCAATCCACCTCCGGATAAGGTATTTAGGGTCTTTGCGGTTTTAACAAGTACATTTGAGTCTTACCTTTTTCCCAATCTGCTTTGGGTTATTTTGGGGTATATAAGTTTATATAATAAGTATGGCAAGCTAGTTAAATTTTTAAATAATGTACATTGTTGTAAAACTGCTAAAACAGCGTCTTTTGCCTTGCAAGTCGACAACTGATAGTAAACCATACCTATTTTAAAAGAATTACAATTTTAAATATGAACGCAATTGATTACTAGAAATTAATCTTAGAATTAATAAGATTAATGAATTTGATTTCCGAAAATTCAAGGAGACGTGTACGTGAAATTTTACGAATCTTTAAGAATCTTGACAAACGCTTGTCAATAAAATTGACACAAACTCTGCATTCTAAAACATATTTTTAACAAATTAAAAAAGATTGAACCTAAATGCGAGTTCATTTACATTAAGAATAACATGTAGCTTTCATAAAATTTTGTAAAAATTCTTGGAGTAAAAAAAAAAATGAGGATACATTCGTGTTGTGAAATAATAAAAAATGTAGGTAAGGAACATACAATCACACACAAGCACAAATTACAACTATAAAGGTTTTGAGTTGAATAAGTTTGTTCTCAATATTTTGAAATCAGTTTTGTTTCATAGGTTCAAATTTGACTAGAAACATACATGCATTGGCATCAGACTTCGTCTAAAATATACATGTGGTACTTCTTCAAATGATGTGAAGATAAATATAGGCTTAGTTGAACAATGTTAATTTAAGAGGTTTTTAAATTAAAATCTTAAGTTTATGCTTACTATTGATTAAAAAAATCAATTATCTATCAGTACTTATATACATCTATATGATATATATACTCGGTGTTGTTGTTGTTGAATACATGTACTGTATAATTTAGAATTATAGCATCTTTTTAACTATTGTGTTAATATCAGTTATAGGGGTATACCCATATTTATTTCTTCATACTATAGATAAATTATAGTAATGTATTTTACATATGTTTGATGAGTTAAGCCCTTTATTTATCAAATTTATTTAATCTTAATTTATTTAACAAATAAGAACCAGTTATCGAGCAATAGGTATATTTTTTAAAGTTATACATGAACAAATACTTCAATAAATGTGAATGTTTTCCTTCATAACACGTAAAACAAACCCAAAATTAAAATTGTCAGTCTATTTTGCCTTAGAAACAAAACACTCGTCATTTTTGTGTACAGACTAAAAACTTACGCCTACCCATTAGCAGGCGTAGATTTAAGTCCCGACTAAGTTTCCGCCTCTTTGTGAAACGCAACTTAGTCTGCTTTTGGGGTTTAGTCCCTGGGGCCCGTTTCTCAAAAAGGCGTAAATTTGGGCTTAAGGTATCCGACCAATATTAGGACCTAATTTTTCTAACCCTGAATATCCATCATATATTTAATACTCTGATATTATTTCAAAGCTTTTTAGAGTAGAAAAAGATTTACCGAGAGATATTTTCAAAAATATTATTAACTAAGCAGTAATTAATTAATGAAGATTGCATTAAGGTCTATGGGGACAAGCACATTTTTTAAAATAAAAAAGTAAATACTAAGAATATCAATAAATGCTTTGGTGAAAAGATGAATTTAATCCTTAGGAGTACAAAAACTATTTAAAATAAATTTTATACCATATGTAGTTTTTTTAAATTGATTTTTATAGATTTTAATCAAAGGGGGACAACTCTTCAAGAACAGGAAAAGGTCATTTATTAGGACACATTCCACTCCTACATACTGATACTTAAACATGAAAATTATGTCAAAGTATACTGAGTTTTAAGCCCATACATATAAATTATGCATCCACATTCATTGAATCTGGGGCTATTATGTATCGGATACCTTAAGTTAGTCCGACTAACGAAGTTACGCCAATATTTAGTCGGGTCTAAGTTGCGTTTCTGAAAGAGGCGTAAGTTAGGGTTTAAATGTCGAAGAACTTAGACATCTCCGCTGAGTACTAAGCATGCGCATATCGTATTTTGTTTTGCTTTGAGGCTATGATAATATGTGGTGGATCAATTTTCCAATTCATAGTACATGTACCCGAAAGTACACATGTTATACATGTACATATTTCAAGTTGTTCATAACAGTTTATATTAATGAAAGTAGAACAAATGTTTATACGTTTCTAACATAATGAAATTTTTGAGAAATACAGACGGAAAGAGGCAGATATAACAGGTTTCAAAAACCAAATATATGACAATTGAATGCATTGCAGACGATATTGAGGCACCATTGTACATATCAATTGAACGAAACAATGCATAGAAATTAACTCCAATATTCGTGTAAAATTGAAAATATATATAAAATGCAGGGGCGGGATACAGTAGATTTGCCCCATACGCAGAATGATAAGTCAATGCTTCATATAGATATTTAGACACTTTCAGATTCTGCGATAAGGCTTGATTCTTTTTTATCATATCACTAAATTGTTTATAGAAAATAATATGACCATGATTTAAACAGCAACCTGCTAAAAATAGAAAATATACACTGTATAAATAACATGTACATGAACCTTTTCCATGTCTACAGAAGGAAGAAAAGTTCCATCCTCTGTTCCAATATTGTAAGAATATAGACAATGACATGGAAACGATTCTTGATTTTCTGCGATTCAAATGATAAAAGTTTTGAAAGATATTGTCTACATTATCAATATTTGAGGCCGGGGTCTCCCCAACTACCTTTCCTGTTTTTGGATTAATCATTTGATTGTTTTGTTTTGGTTTATTTACTTTTTTTTGGGGGGGGGGGTATTGAAAGTAATACATTTATATACTGTATACAGGGAAGTATTCGCCCCGTTTAATTTTCAACCATTTCACCCTCGTTGTCAGCGGGCGAATTTTAGACAGCGATTTTCAATGTCTAAAATTAATTAACTTCAAACACAACTGTGACTGGGCGAATTCACGACGGAGCGAACATAGAAGGGCGAAAATTACACGGAACGATGTAAAATGTTAACTTAAGAGGTTTTTAAATGAAAATCTAGTGTATGCTTACCTAGTATTGATTTAAAAATCAATTATCTATCTGTACTTATATACGTCTATCTTGTTGAGGAATACATATATAATTCAGAATTAAAGCATCTTTTTTAAAGCTATACATAATTTGCGTCAATTTTGAATGCCGTTATAATCAAATGAAATTTAACTAAAGTATGAAGAATTAAAGATGGCTATACCCCGATAACTGATACAAACACGTGTTAGATTGCTATTCAAGAGGAGGCATTACTTTCCTGGCAATTCTCGTATAGAAACTTTCTGACCATGCTTTATACACATAATCTATATTTGCACTTTCCGTTTACGTGTTAAAACGACATATTTAGACAATAATCAATAGTTTTTATTCGATTATTTGTATTCAATAATTTGATTTACGTTTCATTTTTTTTAGTAGATTGAGCAAATGAATAATGCAGAAAATATACATGTACGACGTATTGTATATATATATTATTATATATATTGTCAAAGAAATAGCAATATATAAGACATCGTGAAAAAAACGTCATCATTAGAAACATTTTACACATAAGTATAATTTCAATGTTCGGCATTTTAATTGACTAAGTGAAAATGTACCCTCTCACTTAAATAATTCGAAAAAAATAATTTCTGAAACAGATTGTGATAAAATAATTAAGTAGTAATGTATATATTATATATATTACATACGTTTAATGAGTTAATTTCATTATTTATCAAATTGATTTAATCTTAATTTATTTAGAAATAGGAATAGTTATCGAACATAGGTATTTTTTTTTTAAGTTATAAGTTCATGTAAATGTGAATGTTTTCCTTAATAACACGTAGAACAAGCCAAAATTAAAATTCTCTGTTTATTTTGCCTTAGAAGCAAATAAACTCGCCATTTTTGTGTACAGACTAAGGACTTACGCCTACCTATTAGCAGGCGTAGATTTAAACCCAAATTTAGTCCCGACTAAGTTTCCGCCTTTTTGTGAAACGCAACTTAGTCTGGTTTTGAGGTTTAGTCCCTGATTTAGTCCGGACTAAGCTTACGCCTGGACGTAGGCCTTTTTGAGAAACGGGCCCCTGATTTAGTCCGGACTAAGCTTACGCCTGGGCGTAGGCCTTTTTGAGAAATGGGCCCCTGTTAAAAGAAAAAAATGCTTACACTGAAATGGCACAGTCCCCTGATTGGCACAACTCATAAGGAAGGATCCGTATATAGTGAACAAAAAATGTCGTAACATATGATATGGGTGTATTTTGGCTTAACGAGGCCAAGTACAAATCGAGTTCGCATGACTTTGTGTATCTTATTATTGCAGCCGTACATGTAAGTGTACTTTTACCTTTACTTGACTTCCTGCCATTCCAATTTGGTCAAACATTCGAAAGGATGACTGCACTTAAGGACATGTGATATTTGCGAGAAAATAAACTTTAAAAGAAGATATTTTCTTTCAATTGCAGAAATGGTCAACATCTACACTGCAACTTTACGTAATTGCGTTAAATAAAAGTATGTTGTTACCAAGTACGAATTTGTTTTCATTTGCGGGGGTCATCACGATTTCTTGAGTCTTCCATTCAATAATGAGGACGCCCACTTTCATACTGACTTCATACATAGTCAGCGCATGTTTGTCTATTGTTCTCCGTTAAACAGTAGTTGTATATTTGCATTATCAACGTTATGTCAAAGGAAGATTAATAGACAAACATGCGCTCATGGTTTAAATGAGAAAAAACTGCTTCTTCTTATTGTCGCTTTCCCTGTAGTGACTAAAGGTTGATGCATGTTGAATATTATAATTAACCACGTGATTTCTCACCTCAGGGGCCCGTTTCTCAAAAAGGCGTAAATTTTGGCTTAAGTTAGTCCGACTAACAAAGTTACGCCAATATTTAGTCGGGTCTAAGTTGCGTTTCTGAAAGAGGCGTAAGTTTGGGTTTAAATGTCGAAGAACTTAGACATCTCCGCTGAGTACTAAGCATGCGCATATCGTATTTTGTTTTGCTTTGAGGCTATGATTATATGTGGTGGATCAATTTTCCAATTCATAGTACATTTACTCGAAGTACACATGTTATATTATACCACTGAATGTTGTTCATAAAAGTTTATATTAATGAAAGTAGAACAAATGCCTATACGCTTCTTAACATAATGATATTTTAGAGAAAATTCAGATGATATGAAGGAGCAGGATAAGTGGTTGCAAAAACCAAATATATGGCAATTGAATGCATTGCAGACGATATTGAAGCACAATTGTACATAATTGAACGAAACAATGCATAAAAATTAATTCCAATATTCGTGTAAAATTGAAAATATTTATAGAATGCAGGGGCAAGGTACAGTAGAAATGCCTTAATACGTCTACAGAATGATAAGTCATGCTTCATATAGATATTTAGACACTTTCAGATGCTGGTATAAGGCTTGATACTTTTTTATCATATCACTAAATTATTTATAGACAATAATATGACTATGATTTAAACAGCAACCTATTGAAATCGAAAATATCCGCTGTATAAAAACATGTACATGTCTACAGAAGGAAGAAAAGTTCCATCCTCTGTTCTAATATTGTAACAATTTAGACAACGGCATGGAAACGATTTTTGATTTTCTGCGATTCAAATGATAAAAGTTTTGAAAGATATTGTCTACAATTAACATCATGGTAATTATCAACAGTTGAGGCCAGGGTCTCCCGCACTCTCTTTCCTGTTTTTGTTTAATCAATGGATTGTTTTGTTTCGGGGTTTTTTTTGGTGGGGGGGGGGGTATTGAAAGTAATATATACTGTATACAGGGAAATATTCGCCCCCGTTTAATTTTCAACCATTTCACCCTCATTGTCAGCAGGCGAATTTAAGAATTTAAGAATTTCAATGTCTAATTAAGTTACTTGAAACACAACTGTGACTGGGCGAATTCTCGACGGGGCGGAACTGTTTGCAAGTGTAGAAGGGCGAAGATTACACAGGACGAAAATACCCCTGTATACAGTATCTTGATTAAAATATAGACATAAATGCAATAAACTAAGAACCCCCTCCCTATTTGAAGAAAGTTTTATGAACGAAGGGTTTCTAAAGGTTTAATGGAATAATCATCTAGAAATCACATATCCCCCTCCGGATAAGATATTTAGGGTCTTTGCGGTTTTAACAAGTACATTTGAGTCTTACTTTTTCCTATTTGCTGAGTTATTGGGATTATACAATTGTTTATATAATAAGTACGAAAAGCTAGTTAAATTCGTAATAATGCACACTGTTGTAAAACTGCTTAAACAACGTCTTTCGTATTGCAAGTCGACAACTTCGAAACAAAAACAAAAAAATACCTTGATAAACATGCATCTTAAATTATGATGAAACAAAACTAACTCTCATTATTTCAAGCGATTAAAGTTCAGTTCAATTAAAAGAGTACAAATAAACAACACATATGCATATTTACGAAGATCATTGATATTAACCATACATATTTTTAAAAATATGAAAGCAAGTAATTAATCCTTGAATTAATAAGATTAATGAATTTGATTTCCGAAATTTCAAGGAGGCGTGCATGTGAAATTTTAGAATCTTTGAGAACTTTGACAAACGCTTGTCAATAGATCTAAAATTGATACAAACTCTGCATTATAAAATATATCTTTAAGTAAAATTTTAACAAAATCGATTGTATCTAAATGCGAGTTCATAAACATCCAACATAACATGTAGCTTTCATACGGTTTTGTAAAGATATTAAGAGTAAAAAAATGAGAACAACAATACATACCTGTTGGAAAATTGTAAGTAATGTAGGTAAGGAACATACAACCACACGCAAGCACAAATTACAACTGTAAACGTTTTGAGTTACTCCTATTTAAAGGAGTATTCTCAATATTTTGAAATCAGTTTAAATTTTATAAGAAACATTAAATTGGTCTTAGACTTCGTCTAAAACATAAACATGTATGTGGTACTTCTTTAAATGATGTAAAGATAAATATAGACTAAGTTGAACAATGTTAACTTAAGAGGTTTTTAAACTAAAATCTAGTCTATGCTTACTGAGCATTGATTTAAAAATCAATAATCTATCAGTACTTATATACATCTATAAATGTACGATGTATAAATTCGGAGTTGTTGTTGTGGAATACATGTGTAATTCAGAATTATAGCATCTTTTTAACCATTGTGTTTATATCAGTTATAGGGGCATATCCATCTTTAATTCTTCATACTTTAGGTAAATTTCATTAACGAGTAGTAATGTATATTACATACGTTTAATGAGTTAAGCCCATTATTTATCAAATTGATTTAATCTCAATTTGTTTAGAAATCGGAACAGTTATCGAACAATAAGTACTTTTTAAAGTTATACGTACATGTACAAATATTACAATAAATGTGAATGTTTCCTTAATAACACGTAAAACAATCCCAAAATTAAAATTGTCTGTTTATTTTGCCTTAGAAACAAAACACTTGCCATTTTTGTGTACAGACTAAGGACTTACGCCTACCCATTAGCAGGCGTAGATTTAAACCCAAATTTAGTCCCGACTAAGTTTCCGCCTTTTTGTGAAACGCAACTTAGTCTGGCTTTGAGGTTTAGTCCCTGATTTAGTCCGGACTAAGCTTACGCCTGGGCGTAGGCCTTTTTGAGAAACGGGCCCCAGGTAACTTTGTGAATACACAATTTTATCACATGACCTGTAAGGTAGCATGTTATGTACATTTCATTTTTTTTTCCAAAGTTTGCAAAAAAAACTTGTAAAAGAAAGTGAGCGCACAAGATTGTAAGTTTGCGGGAATCATCGACACGAATCAATTGGGATTTAAATGTCTATAACCTCGAAATGCTATGTACAGGTTTGAACAAAAATTGATTACTTAAATTATACTATGTTGAGAGTCGAAGTACATGTCTATTCCGGTTATTAAAAAAACTCACAAGCGTTCTAAAAATGGCAATGAGGGGTAAACCGATAACTAGTTATATTGGAAATGTTAATACAAACATATTTTAATTAAGTTATATTGTATATTTTAATAAACTAGTAATAAGTGTTCATACGGCAGAAATCAATAACGACAAATTATAATATACCGGTATTCTATATTACAACATAATGTTATATCAACACACATTTAAAACAAAATAAGTTAAAAAAAAAAAAAAAAGATCCCCAGTAGGATTTGAACCCAAAACACTGCATGTTTGTATTTACTAATCCAGGACGAAACCAGTGAGCCATGCGTGAATTGAAAATATGTGGTATAAAGTAGTGTTTGAAACAACCTTATCATATCAATGGACTTCGTTTTTTATCCTTCAAAAAATATTTTGAAAAAGTACATAATTAGTCATCTCCGAGTCATCTCTTCATCTTTTTTTAAAAAGCGACATTTTTAATGCTGAAATATGTCATCTTTACACGTTTCAAATTTGTGGAGGGAAGACCCAGAGACAACAAAATCATTTAAAAACAGCTGTAAATAAGTAGGATTTTGCATAAATTGCATCGTGTTGCTATATTTAGACCCATATTATGATAAAACCTTTTGCATTACAACATTTTTCTACCCATTCCACGTCCAACAGAAACCAAATAACGGTTATAATTCGAAAAAATGTGCAAAATTAAATGATAAAAATTTCCACTCTCCTTGTGCGCCCATATTCCTGCCGAATCTACATCTTAAGCGCCCATTTTCTTTACATTTCCAATATGGGGGTACACATGTTCAAGAGACTATCAAGCAAAAACTAGATGGTCAATTTTGATAAACTATGTTTTTTTGTTAACACAATAAGTAACTCTTAACACATAAATTTTTATATATGGCATTGTTATTCATTCTAGTCTAATTTTAGTACCATTCTGAAAATGTCAGCTCCACCTCTCATGCATATTCATATCAATCTTATGTTTGATCAAGGACAGATAAGCGAAAATTCTCCTTTTTTCGAAAGTTGTAAGGAGAAAAACATAGAATGAGCTTATTGTATCACAGTCTAAAATCTTAATTCATGTTGGAAATTGACTAGACTCTTTAAAAACAAGAGGCCAAGGCCAAAATTAAAAATATCTATGTTTCCCCTAACGCGACCGACCCAATTAAATCCCGCCGACTGAATTGTTTTTTTTCACCACATTGAAAAGACATTTTTTTTTTAAAGAAACCTAATTTTACCTAAATTCTTTTTTAGAAGACCCACATCTTTTTCGTTTTACAATCATTTTGATAGCCTCGATCATCAACATAGGCGAAATACTCGCTTTACGATCGGTAACTTCGCCGGAATTTCTTCCGAAAGAGAAGTTGAAGTCGCCCTGTATTCTGAGTTCATAATCGTGTGAATTAACCCCAGAGACATTAAAATGATAACCATTTTATTCATAAGACGTTTCCACAGCCTCAGTTAACCACTGTTGTGATTAATCGATTGTCTTATCTTTTATGGGTATAAATAAGAGTGATGCAACATGTAGCCTACTGTGCATTGAAAATTACAACCGATGTTTATTACTTTTAGTGTTGATATTAAAATTAGTTGGTAACTTGTAATTAGTTAATAACTCTGCCAAATTAATGCTAAAATAATCATAAAACCATCTGCCAACAGTTATCAGTTATCAATTAAAATGATCCTCTACACAATGGTTGTAATTGGGTCAAAAGGTTGGACTAATACCTCCAAAATACACAGAAGTACAGAGACTGATTTTATTTGTCATTTAGCTAACCCAATTACAAAACATGTCATCTATAAAATGTATGAATACATCAAATAAATTAAATTTAATAGACTGGATAAGTTTTTAAAACTTTTAGAAGCTGTTTTATTTTTTTTTACTTGCTTAAATTTTAATCCAATTTTAATTAAGGTTGAATCTGTGTATATCATCAATCCTGTAGGTTGTGCTGTATCAAATATATTGACAGTCTCCCTGATGTCAAACTTCTTTCTACTTTTCTGTTAGGGAGAAATAATTCTCCCAAAAATTAGGTTGGTACCTGTGAAATGAAAGACTCTTTATGTTTTGAAAAATTAAACAGTTTTCTTAACTTCGTCAAATTTCAAATCAACAGAAACAAAAGAATTGGTTTTGGTTATGACTATAATTAAAGTGAAATTGGGTAAATTTACAAAAATCTTTCGTATCTAAATATTTTTTTCTTCCGTAGCATTATGTTTCGTTAGGTTAAAATTTCCTTGTCAAAGAAGGACATTCTCTGCAAGTGTAGTGATTTTGTGTAACCTTACTATTGTAGAATCATTAAATATTACTTCACAAATATTTACATTTATTATATTACCTTAAGTTTATCAAATATTATTGTTTTAATATACTTTCAGACATTTTATAAACCAAATTTTGAAAAATTAATTGATACTTTGAAGTAGGTACATTATGATCATTAAAATGATATTTAAATATAGGTTAACATGTACATCAACATACAAATAATAATGAATGTATTCATGCACATCTAGTCATTGAATCAAACATGTTTAAATTTTAAAAGATGAACAATATCAAATTGTGAAGTCGATATTAAATTTGTTTACATTCCAGCAGGACAAGTATAAAAATTTGTTTTACAACTGGTCATATTTTTTTAGTTTTGTAATTAATTAAAGAATTGATTTATTGTTTTCATTTTTAATCTAAAATGTATTTTATATTATGCCCTGGCAGAAAAAAAAATTATTTACCTACCTACCTACCCAACTTCAAAATTAAGGGTCGGGTTAGGGGAAACATAGATATTTTTAATGATGGCCCAAGGGGCCACATCGCTCACCTGAGGAACAATAGCCTTAACTCTGATCAAATTAGCATTACAGTATCAAAATCAAAATATCTTGACAACTAGGTACAGTAGATATTGCTCAAAAATTTTAAAATATCTGCCGATTTTAATCCACATATTTTTATGGTAAACACCAAGCCCCCTTTGTTGTTGTACCTGTAAGATTTTTCTCTATTCCTATATACCCCCCCCCTTCTTTGTGGCCCCACTTTTTCTAGGGAATCATGGTTTCATCAAACTTTAATCTGCACAACCCGTGCTTTCACACAAGTTACTGCTTTTTGGACTGAACATTTTCGAGAATATTTTTAAAGATTTTCTCTATATATTCCTATGTAAAAATCCATCCCCCATTGTGGCCCCACCCTATCCCTGGGGACCATGATTTAACCAAAATTGAATCTACACTATCTGAGGATGCTTCCACTCCAATTTAAGCTTTCCTGGCCTAATAGTTTTTAAGAAGAAGATTTTTAAAGATTTTCACGATATATTCCTATATAAAAATTCATCCCCCATTGTGGCCCCATCCTACCCCTGGGGACCATGATTTAAACAAACTTGAATCTACACTATCTGAGGATGCTTCCGCTCCAATTTGAACTTTTCTGGTCAAATAGTTTTTGAGAAGAGGGTTTTTATAAATTTTCTCTATATATTCCTATGTAAAAATTCATCCCCCATTGTGGCCCCACCCTACCCCTGGGGACCATGATTTAAACAAACCTGAATCTACACTATCTGAGGATGCTTCCGCTCAAATTGGAGCATTTCTGGCCTAATAGTTTTGAAAAGAAGATTTTTAAAGATTTTCTCTATATATTCATATGTAAAAATTCATCCCCCCATTGTGGCCCCACACTACCCCTGGGGACCATGATTTAAACAAACTTGAATCTACACTATCTGAGGATGCTTCCACTCCAATTTGAGCTTTTCTGGCCTAATAGTTTTTGAGAAGATTTTAAAAGATTTTCTCTATATATTCATTTGTAAAAATTCATCCCCCCATTGTGGCCCCACCCTACCCCTGGGGACCATGATTTAAACAAAATTGAATCTACACTATCTGAGGATGTTTCCACTCCAATTTGAGCTTTCCTGGCCTAATAGTTTTTAAGAAGAAGATTTTTAAAGATTTTCTCTATATATTCCTATGTAAAAATTCATCCCCCTATTGTGGCCCCACCCTACCCCTTGGGACCATGATTTTAACAAATTTGAATCTACACTATTCGAGGATGCTTCCACTCAAATTTAAGCTTTTCTGGCCTAATAGTTTTTGAGAAGAATATTTTTAAAGATTTTCTCTATATATTCCTATGTAAAAATTCATCCCCCATTGTGGCCCCACCCTACCCCCGGGGACCATGATTTAAACAAACTTGAATCTACACTATCTGAGGATGCTTCCGCTCCAATTTGAACGTTTCTAGTCAAATAGTTTTTGAGAAGAGGATTTTTATAAATTTTCTCTATATATTCCTATGTAAAAATTCATCCCCCATTGTGGCCCTACCCTACCCCCGGGGACCATGATTTTAACAAACCTGAATCTACACTATCTGAGGATGCTTCCGCTTAAATTGGAGCATTTCTGGCCTAATAGTTTTTGAGAAGAAGATTTTCAAAGATTTTCTCTATATATTCCTATGTAAAAATTCATCCCCCCATTGTGGCCCCACCCTACCCCTGGGGACCATGATTTACACAAACTTGAATTTACACTATCTGAGGATACTTCCACTCCAATTTGAGCTTTTCTGGCCTAATAGTTTTTGAGAAGATTTTTAAAGATTTTCTCTATATATTCCTATGTAAAAATTTATCCCCCCATTGTGGCCCCACCCTACCCCTGGGGACCATGATTTAAACAAACTTGAATCTACACTATCTGAGGATGCTTCCACTCCAATTTGAGCTTTCCTGGCCTAATAGTTTTTAAGAAAAAGATTTTTGAAGATTTTATTTATATATTCCTATGTAAAAATTCATCCCCCTATTGTGGCCCCACCCTACCCCTGGGGGCCATGATTTAAACAAACTTGAATCTACAATATCTGAGGATGCTTCCACTCCAATTTGAGCTTTCCTGGCCTAATAGTTTTTAAGAAGAAGATTTTTAAAGATTTTCTCTATATATTCCTTTGTAAAAATTCATCCCCCCCCCATTGTGGCCCCATCCTACCCCTGGGGACCATGATTTGAACAAATTTGAATCTACACTACCTAAGAATGCTTCCATACAAGTTTCAGCTTTTCTGGCCTTATAGTTTTTGAGAAGATTTTTGAAAAATACCTACAAATTTTCAATAATTCTAAATTATCTCCCCTTTAAAGAGGGTGTGGCCCTTCATTTGAACAAACTTGAATCCCCTTCACCCAGTAATGCTTTGTGCCAAGTTTGGTTGAAATCTGCCCAGTGGTTCTGGAGAAGAAGACGAAAATGTGAAAAGTTTACAACGTCAACAACAACGCCAACGCCAACACAAACGCCAACGACGACAGACAACGGACAAATTTTGATCAGAAAAGCTCACTTGAGCTTTCAGCTCAGGTTAGCTAAAAATCAACAAAAGTGATATTAGGTTAAGAAATAAACGCAACAGAAGCGACCGAAAAGGGCCCAAAACCCGGCGCTAAGTGTAGTCATCCTTTAAGGTGGAAAATAATTTTTTTAAACTTTGAGTTAAAATCGTGTCTTCTTCCCTCTATTTAATTAGAACTACGTTTGTGTTGTGCGTCTTGTGTAATTCATTAATACCATGCCATTTGTAAAAATCAAGGTTCTTTTGTTTGTTGCATGAGTATATCAAGCTTTTGGTTCGTAACGTCGAAACATCATATTATTTGTGAAGATTATTATACTTGACTGTTTACATTAAGATTTGAACATAATTACTGTAAATAAAAGGAAACCAAAAAAAATGTTTCTTTACTTCAAGCATGCTGGGTGTAAATATTAATATAAGTTTTGTGTCAACGCCAATAGTTAACAACTCTAAACTATAATTAGCGATTGATCATTAAATTTATATGATAAACATATCACGATTTGTGACTATACAGTCGCAAATGTGTTTCCTAAATATTTTTATTCGTATTCTGCAGTTCCTGTGAACCAGTACTTGTGTTGTGAATTCTATAGATCTAGTCTGAAATTTCCTAGAAACAAATGTAGAACCTTTTCAATGGCAAAATCATAAATACATGTATATGTACTTTCAACAACAATTTATTTTCTTTTTCCTGAAGCCATTTACATTCTCAACAATGTAAACAGCACTATACATAATATTATTAAATAATATATAAAATATCCTAAATTATGGACGGATTTTAATAATAATTAAAAAGGCACAGTCTTTATCTGTTACCAATAATTATTGTACTCTGTTTCCCTAGGAATACTTGTATTACACTGTTTTCCGTATATTGTAAAACTATCTGTGTGTACAGAACAAAATTAATGTACACATATCTCACACACAACAAACTTGGCACATACTAAAATCCGGAGACAAAATTCATCAGTCTATACTTATTTTTAAAAAATACACAGATACAATCCAAACAACCCTGTCATATGAAGCACTCATTTAAAATTTGTTGCTAATTCTAAAAATATACATTCTGGGAGAAAAAACCCCCCAAAGGCTCTCAGGTTTAGTTCTACTTGAAATAAATTTTGTCATACATCACACACTAGAAATAATCAAGTGATCGTTTATGAATATCAATATGAAAGGTAAAGGATGACACAAAATAAATTAATCTATAATTGTAACTCTATAAACTTTCAATGTCTAGGACATATTGGCACAGTAGAATGAAATCCTTCCTTACAAAGTTTGACAAACGCATTACAATGGTAGACTGACTACTAGCTCCACTCGAGATAAATCAGCATCACCTGTAGAGGTAGAGCTATGTAATCTGTACATGTGATGGCACATGGTTTTATGAATTATTCAGCACAGCATATTGTACTATGTGTCAAATCTTACACATGTAGGAACCTGCACGTCACACAATTTTGTTCACATTCTCAAACAAACAATAAAAGAGGGTCGATCTCCGTTTGTTCTAGAGTGTTGAGTGTAACGGTGCATGGATTCTTTTTTGTCCAAGATTTGACACAATGATCTCCTCATTTCCGTTTTGAGTTGTTTCTGTAGAAGGGTGCTCGGATGGTCCGCGAGAGAGGCAGAAACTGGCCTCCATACGCCTTCTCGTCCTGGTGGTCCTGGCTTATCATTAGTTGTATTTTTGTCGGCACAGCTTCTGCAATTATTCAGGAAGGGTCAGAATTATAAATAAAGATTTACATATCACATTATCCTAATATAAAGATATTTTGTTTACGCCTTTTCCCCCTAAACAAACGTAATAAGTATATTTTATTTATTCAATTGTTATTTCAGAAAAAATTGCATGATGATAACAAGTAACCAAAGATAAAAATGTAAATCGTGTATTCTAGCTAGAAGATAAACGAATACTTAGTTATTTATATATATATATATATATATATATATATATATATATATATATATATATATAAATCAAACAAACAAAAACAAAACAAAGAGCATTATATGTACTTAGAGTAGCCTATAAATTTTCACTTTGTGAACATTTCACTTAAAATCTAAAATAAAGACAAACAATTCGAATTCAAGTACTGAATTTTGATTGCAAACAAACATGGAAACGCAGCTGGCACGCCAGAAACAATTCTGTTCCTAATGTTATATAAACCTAGTCACTGGCACAGCACAAAGTCTCACCCGACAGTTTCCGTTTAAACACCAGTTTGGGAAGAATTATTGACTCTGTGTAAACCACAAGATAGAATCAACTTTCTGAATATATTCAAAAGTTCTCTGAATACACATAAACTCTGTATTCCAATAAACACAAAGTCTAGTTGTTTTTACAGTATTTGCATTGATTGATAGACACAATTTTGTAAAGGAGAAAAATATTAGCGCAACTAAAGAGTAGAAGAAAATGAAATCATAAAGCAAGCTAACATTAAAGTTTTCTGTCTAATAATAAACTGCAAAAAGTCATTCTTTTAAAACAAATAAGGAGTTAAAAGTGAGCAAAATCGTTCAGAACCAAGCAGAATATATTAATCATAAGCATTAATTATTTTTGCCGCCGTGATTCAGAAGTTCTTGGAAAGCACAACAGTCAGTTATGTACAATAACAGTTGAAAAGAATTACGGTAAATTAACACGAAAGAGTAGGATAAATGGAAAAATTAAAAAATATATTCTTTTTTTTTGTGATGGTAAATATTAAAATCAAGTAAAAAAAATCAAGTCAAAATCATATAGAGTAAAAAAAAAATATACGAGACATACAGTTCAAATGATATTTATATCACTGTAATACCAAAAAAAAAAAACCAACAACAACAACAGACGGTCTATGTTTACATGGACTATGACACATATACAAATCAGCAGTAGTATAAAGAGTTAAGCAGAGGGTTGTTAGAGGTGAGAAAGGCAATCCATACCTGTTAGTGAGCTGGGCGTGACGGACTGCTTACCTACTGACTGGCGACCCGATTTGGCAGATCTCACTCGATTTTGGTGCTGCTAAAACGTGTCATTAGAAGCAAGAGTTACCAACAGTAATAGAACACTACATGAATACAAGAACCCAGACCCTAGCAAACAGATAGAGATTCGCCCCTTTACCTCTCAAACATTATTCCATAGTGTGAAGCATTTATAGCTGAATTTGTTTTAGTTTATAATGCTCCGTTTTCTTTATTTTGCCTTTGCAGAGATTCAATATGGCTGAGTCTTATTTGTGTTAAGATGATATCAATATATTAAACTTCAGCAATATTAAAAGAAATATGAATGTTTTATATTAACAGAACATGATTATAACTAATGCGTAGAGATATATAGGTACATCTACGTAACTAACATAATGTTTGATCCATGCATAGACTAGTTCAGTTACTGAAAATTAAATACTGAAAGCAGGAAATGAAGCAGAGTTTGAGATTTCGTTACTTTTTGTCTGCAAGTCACATTACCATGATTTTCAAGTGGTCCAAATACTACAGCAAAACAAAACAGTACCATGTGTTAAAAGCACTGACCATCCCTTCCCCTTTTACCCCACTGATAATGGAAACACTTGACATTATCCCTCAATTAGTAATTGTTACGTTACAATAATCATACATACAGTAAGGTGCCATTCAAATTGACCAGCAATGTTAAAACTTCATACAAGTTTTGCGAGTTTATTAACATAACGAATACATGTTACAATCGGGAGAGCATTAGTTGGAACATACAGACAATATTCATATGACATGTAAATTCCGCAGCCTGTATGGTCGCTTACCTTTCCAATACTACGATATTTGTTGGTAGATATAGTCAATCCAGTGATTTCAAACTAAGAAGGTACAGATACAAGAAATGTTTAATAAGTCTAAAATCTTTTTATTGCTTTGTTTCTGATTTGTTAGACAAGTGTTTCCATTTCAGTTTTAATGATTTTTTTTATAAATCATGCAGAGCAAATGCATACTCATAAATTGTTTAAAGTTTGAATTTCTATTTTATTTTTTATTTTTATTTTGATTCAGTGTACTTTTTAATCTCACTAAGCCTGAATTTTTAAATATGCATTTGCTGGATGTGAAAGAACAAAAAGCAAGGAAAGAACTGGCAAAGCACACATGCAGAGACACACCTCAAAGTATTTATCTGATTTGCGATCCTCTTTTCCAGTGATCACATTGGTTATTCCATCTCGCAGATCCTTAGCGCTTTTGGACTTAGTGTTAGTCATTGCATATCCATTTGCATCAGCTAGTCTGATAGGGTGGTCTGTGTCTGGATACAATTCCACTCTTGGAAAGGCCTTCTCCATTTTAGATGAAGTTTGGGTGGCAGTGGAGGTTGTGTTCAGATTAAGGCTATTTCTATAGACACTAGCCCCAGAGCTGTTGACATGGGTTGCATTAGCACTACTAGCAGGGATGGTATATACAGTTTCTGAGGTGGACTTTCGAGCGTTTGTGATATATGTATTGCTGTAGTTGAGCGAGGTGTCACCTGTGATCATTAAACTTGGATCTCTCCATTTCTGATTTCTGTCATAAGTTCTATCACTTACTGGATAGTTAGTTACACTCTTGGATTTATATCTGGCATTAAACGGTCTCTTGTCATCAAAACTATTGCCAGGGGGTTCTCTAGTTAGAACCGTCTTGCTTTTACTGCCAATAGACAGTCCCTGACTATTGGAATTTCTATTTTCGTTCATTTTGTAATCATCAAGAGACTGAAACTTCTTTGTTATTTCTTTAGCTTTCTGTTTATCACGATCCTTTGCCAACCTATGCTCTTTCTGTAAAGGAATACCAAGAGCCATAGACAGAATGTTAATTCTGAAATACCTGGATGCTTCTAACTAATCCCAAAGTACTTTTTACAGATAAAGATTTCAACTACCAAGTCAATTTTATATCCAGAAGATGGAAGAAAATAGATACACAATTTTAAAAAAGAAATGTTTTCATCTGTCGGAGTGTCCAGATCTAGAGTAACCCTTTAATATGACCCCCCCCCCCATTAACAATGATTCAATTTTACAGCAGAAATAAGTTTTCATCTGTCCAGAGTTAACTTTTATATTACCTTCTCCATTAACAATGATTCTTTCAAGAGCACAGTTCATTGGTAACTTTTGGTGTGTATCGATATACACTTGAAAAAAATTCAAAATACAGTACACTGTATGTTCCATATCATGTTTTGAAACAGGTTCCATATCAATGTTTTGAAACAGGGTGTTACTGAAAGAAGGATATCTCTAAATACATGCTGTTAAATATTGAAACTAGCATAAGATTACTAGCTATTGTGTGTTGAGTCAATGACCATAAAGAAAAGATAATATTAAGATGATTACATTATCTTTAATATACATGTTTACAAATAACTGTTATAATTTTTCTCAAATGTCAACACAAAATAACTAGTAGCAATAAAAGTCAGCAGGCCAAAAGCTTTCAACAGAGACATGCTAGTACCGGTACATGTATATGGATGTACTGTATAGATATAGACTGGGTGTGTATATAGTGAGAGAGGACTTGGAGAAGTAACATGCGAGGACTGTTGTGCGTAAAGATCAATTTACCTCAATATCATGACGGATCTCGTTCGTTAATTCTTCTATCTCTTCTCCAGTTTCCCTCATCAATCTTTTAATGTAACCACTGAAAAAATAATCCTTAGGATGTCATTACAATGAATAAAATTCAGCATGAACTTAACATTTTCTTTATCAAATAAAAGATTATTTAAGCAATATACTAGTATGCTGATTAATTGAATTTCATATTGCTGAAAAAACATTGTTCATAGCAATGAATCCTTTATTAGCAATACTGTAAAAGTGGGTATTTATGCTGGTGGGTAACTAGTGTAAATTTCCCCCACACGTAAATAACTACTTTTACAGTGAACATAAAGCAAAGCATGGGATATGAAATTGAAGTGTATACATGTACGTGTGACTCGATTTCATTTACACATGTAGCTTCTGCTATAACTGAAAAAACTAAGGTACCCTGTTGTAGGACTGAGATTCTGCTGCATGGCATTATTTGCGAGTGACTGTCTCAGCTCCTTGATGCTCTCTACCACGCTGTCCATTTCCTTGCCCCCTTTGGCTGACTTGACCCTCGGTCCATTGTGATGGTGGGGGTCCTGGAGATAGTCTGGTCCTTCTGTCGATGGTCCCGGATCATCATCAGACTCTCTCATTCCTAAAGCAGAAAGAGTTTGCTTCAATAAAGGCAGACAACAGGTTTTAAGTGTCTTGTTAAACTGTGGACATTACGTATTCTTTTATTCAAAATTTTGTTTTCTTTAAAATATACATGTATATGATATTATCAAGCTCATGATGTTGTGCTCAATTCTGATAACATCTACAGTACACAAAAACTGCCCCTCAGCAAAGTGTTTAAACACAAAAGGAATGCTTATAAAAAACATTAAGCTTTGTGAGCACTATGCAAATGTGCACAAGGAGAAACACTGGATTATTGTCATTTTAAGTGAACTGTTCTCATTTTAAATCATCAAATGCTAATTATATAGTTAACAGCTAGCTTTATATAATATACAGGGTTGTCTCTAAGAGCAGTGGGGTGGGGAATTCCCCTGCCTATAATGCCATAAATATCTGGTTATTATTGCATTTCTAAACACAATCTAGCAATAAGCTTATAAGAATAGTTTATATTTTCTTAATGTTTTATGAATTTCAACATGTGTGTAAAATAAGCTATAACTTGTATTTTTTATATTCATGTATACAGAAATCTAATTGTCAGCATGATTCAATGTGATTCTCTGCAACTGTTATATGTACGGTACATATTTCTTAAACCAATGGACTTTATCATTTTTTTTCTATGCTGTAATATGTGAACTTGATTTTGATTTGGGACAACAGATATTGAACCTAAATAATAATTGATACCGAGCCTAAATAAAGGAGAGAAATTTAAATTGTTTTTAATGTAAAAATGTGTTTTAGTATTACCATAAAATTCTATTTTTGAAAGTTGCTCACCCTGAAACAGCAGTAAATCTCAAATAATTAACAGATAAAAAAGCAATGTGAAATTAAACTGAAATAAAACAAATCCAAGAAGTTAGAAAGCTACAACAATTAAAAGTGAAAGTGAAATGTCAGCTGGAAACGCAGGTACCCAAATCAGGAAGGCTTCAATACCAGTGAAAGAAGAGAAGTCTTCAAAAGATTTCCTCAGATCAGACTTAAACTGAGGAAAACAATTACGCTGGAAAGTACTGCGATCTTGAATTGACCCTCTACGCAAAATTAGCCTGCCCAGATTTTTAATTTCCCTGCCTGGATTTTTAATCTCCCTCGTTGTCAGAAATGGAACATTATTTTCCTGCGGAATCACTACAGAGAACTTTCTCTCCAGTGCTAGCTCTACGGGATTAATGGATTCCTGCACACAAGTTGGTACATATGAGGGTACTCTCTTTTCTTGTGAAAACTGGTACAAAACATTGGTTTCTTCAACTGTTGAATAAGAAATCAGTAAGTCCTAACAAAAGAGCATTTTCTTGGTATTTCCAGATTGAAATAAAATAATGTCAGATAAGAAGCTGCTTCTACATGTTACTGTTAACTCTGTCTACAAGTTTTATCTAACAACACACACAGTACATTGATTAATACAAGTACCACCACCAAGAAATTCAATGTATTCTTTACTGCAAGGAAACTGGTATTCATCTATCATTCTATCCAAATCATCCTCACAGTTTTGAACTTTAAATTTTGAGTTCTAATACAAATTGTTAGACATTTTTCAATTTTTAATTTAAAAAAAAAGACACAGAATTCAAAATTTATCAATTTACATGCTACTTTCATATTTAAAAAAGAGAGATAATGTATAAAAACACACACTTGTATGTACTTTTGACACTCTATACAACACACAAAATGCAAGCATGATAAAACAGAGCTAGACTTTACCCATTCTGCTCTTTCTTCCCCCTTTCTCCTTGTGTTTTCCCTTGTGGCCATGTTTTCTATGATCTATATAGTAAAGATGAGATTTTTCAAGTTGGAGTAAGAATCATCTAGAAGTACTATGATAGATTATGAATAGAGATATCAGAGGTAAACTACCAGTACCCAAGAAAAAGGATTTAGGTATTGTAGTGAACATTAAAAAAATGTTGCCTTTGGCGCGAGAGGTCTTTATAGTTTGCTTAGCTCACATTGGATCTCAACTTCACTCTAAAGATGAGTAAATGTATGATTTGAAATAAAATTCTTATTTTTCAATTTTCAAAATTTATACTTGGCCACACAATGCACAAGTAAAACAGTATGTTGTATCGAACTCAGAAACAATGCGCGGATCTAGTGGGGGGTGGGGGGGGTCCTTACCACCCCCCCCACCCCCGAAAATAAAAATTTATTAAATTTACATAGTAAAATTATCGCAAATATGCCTCGGACCCCCCTGGCAAACACAATTATCCTTGGACCCCCCCCCCCCCGGAAAAATTTTCTGGATCCGCGCATGATGATGACTTACAAGCAAAAGGACATGTTTATTATGTAACCAAAATTGTGTAGAAGATGAATATCTTTTACTGATTGTCCATTATATAAAGAAGAAAGAAATTCTTTTTTCCATTATGTCTCAGTACTTAACAAAAATTTTTATACTTAAGTTTAACAAAGAAAGACAAATTTATCTGGTTAATGTCCAATGCTTATTTTAAAGTAAAGAATGTCCCATTCTTTCTGAACAAATGGAATGCTTATTCAAGAAAATTGAGACCTCCCATCGATCAAAATTGAAGTTGTATTCATAATGGTATAACGATTGTATCAGTATGTCCCCACAGCCAGATGTCAGATACAGAGAATACCACTGACCATTCTCCTCCTCTTCTTCCATCACTGGCTCCTCCTTGGCAGTGGTGTCCTCAGTGGCATCCCCTTGCGAGGGGGGCAAGTGCTCCTCAGGTGGGGGTGGTGGTTTTTTGTGATTATCGAGAGGTTCATAATTGTTAAATGAAGTTTCAGGCACATGAGCACGAGGTCGGCTGTTTTTGGCTGAAATGTATATTTATTAAGCATGTTTCTCATTCAAAATTTTTTGTTATTTCAGTTTTCTGGAGCAAATTTTTTAAAATAGCACAACATTAAGATACATAAATATCATATATTTTTTCTCGATCAACACTTAACTGCAATGACACATAATTTAAACTTTTCACTGAAATATCAACTTGATCTATTAATTAATTCTTCACCATACTGGAAAGGGCAAACAGTACCTAATTAAATTTAATGACCAAAATGCATGCAATCAATGAAATTTCTTACTTTATAAAATTGTAATACAATTGTACAAGTAATATGGTGCAAGTATATTTTTATGGAAGCGTTTTGTGCAATAAATCGTATATATGTTATAATTATATAAATTCAATAACACTGCTTAATATTGTGCATTAATCTAAATAATACATAAACATTTACATATTAATAATTTTGAATGAATACATGAAGCCTTTCAGCATGCTTTTAAAGCAAAAATGACTGCAAATCATGCAAAAGAATTATATATTCTCTGAAATTATTAGTAAATGAATTGGCCAATTCTTATATTACAGTGTAATACATGTATTAATTTAAATGTCTATATGAGGGTTTGATATGCTCATGCATCTACAAAATTTCTAGAGGATATCCTATTGCATTTCAAAAATTTTATCTGAAATTCTAAATAAGTGGAAAAAGGGTTGATAGACTAAAGGAGATGCCCAGGGTAACTAGGTGAACTCTACAGTAGGTAAAATTGGAAGGAACTAAAACATCATCATTTAGACCCAACCATCACAAGGAACAATTATCATTCAAATACCTGGAAGTTCCTTACTTTTTTACCAGGATTTACAACAAAAATAGAAACACAGTTATCGATAAGTCAAATTCACAACAAATAATATATAAACTACCCCCCAGCATCACAAATCCATAGTTCCAAAATATAAAGAGACTCAGATACTACATGTATTAAAGAGGACTACAGGACTTCACATATTTCAATCTTCATCACCATTTAGTTTTACTATCTTGTATTTCTAATATTAGGTATTATTTTGATTATAACAAATCCAAATCACATGCTAACTTTTGACACCCATGCTACCCGGTACAGTCATGTGATGTACAGATACAACATTCATGCAATAGTAAATGACCTTAACAAGGAGCTCCCATTGGTTTGGTGTGTGTGGGGTCATTGCCATGGTTACAGGATACAGAGGTTAGTCAGGGAGCTTACCATGAGTATATTGTTCATCAAAAGGGTTAGGGTGCTGACGAATGGAATTACCTGATTTGTCTCCCTGTAAAAACAACAGCATCATTAATATTCAAATTTAATCAGTTTTAAAGTAAATAGCCACAAAACAAAACAAAACAATTAAAAATCAAATTTATTTTTCTGTCGTGCAAATTGTGTGAGGGTGTGAGCAGCATGCAATGCAACAATGTGTGATCTAATTTGTTATTTCTGAAACCATTTGCCATGCAAGCCTAGAGTGTTGTGTCCTTGGTTCTCAAGGACCTTGGATTTGTTTTGACAACTGATTACTGTACTTTAACAATGGAGGAAAAAAGTCCAAGACTCTTTGCTCTAAAATATGTTTGTACCTAAATTGTTACTTTCCAGACAAAAACCATAATGGAAAGAAATGTTGAGATTTCCAAACAGTTCTGCTTTCATCAATCAATCCATTTCGATCTAGTTTAAACCTTGCCAATAATCATAGTTAAAATTGAATATGTATCAGAGGCATAATCTTGGACTTCATTCCAAATGTTAGTATTCATTTGTTTGATGATCTTCTGCAAAAATGTCCAAAAAATGGCATCCTTGGGAACCAGGGAAAGACTATAGTCTGTAAGATTTTAATCCTCTGAAATAAAAGCAGTTAATGGGGGTTTTATGCATATCTATTATGGTTTTATAGTATAAATTGAAATAGATTGGAATTTATCTAATCTTTATTTATTATAATTGTTCACCATAAACAAATTCTGAAGCACCTAATATAGGGGTGCTTCAAGGATCTATGCTATTCTGGGGACAACCTATCTAATACTTATAAGATAACATATTTCCATTACATCTAGAAATACTTGTATATAATTGTACATATGTTTATTTTCTTTATTGATAGATTCAAATTAAGCAGAATTATCCATGAATTTTTCTTAAAGGATAATGAAGATATTCCTAGCATTTAAGGGATATGAGGGACAATGGTTTAATATACACCAATTAAATGTCAACATTATAATAACAAGCAGCTAGAATTAGCGATGGTTTTTATGTTGGTAGTCTATAAATCTAGTGGGTAAGCACATGGATCGAGAGCCAGTCGTACAGCACACGGTTAGGGTCGCCGACATGCATCCTATACCTGCAGGACAAAAGTGTGGGTCAGGGAGTCCTGGATGAGAACCAGATTGGGGTTGATCTGGTCTCGCCGGATGGCCAGTTTGTGCCGGTAACACAATCTGCCTGTTACTGGATAGGCAGGCTACAACAAGGAACCAATGGACATCATCCAACAACATCACCACAAGCCACAAGGAAAGCTTACTCTGCCACGTAGCAGCCATATTACAGTGGTTTTTGGGGTCTTACGTGTTTGTTTTATAAGTACATGTATAAAGGTGTATATATGATTGTATACAAGTCCACTATAAATAACAAACACCCTCCACCATTATTTGAGACAATGATATAATCTATCACCTATATACATGTATGATATTATTGCATCACAAATGTGAGCTTAAGATAAAAAGAAAACAAGACAAACTTCAAACTACATATAAATACGTGAAAAAACACTGTGAATAAAATCGGGTGAATCTAAAAATGGTACATATAAAACTCTGATTTTAAGAAGAGTCCAGAGAAATTTAGGGAATTTATTTAATAATATTTAAAATTTCTATTATACAAAATTTGCTAGTTGATAAGAATCTAATTCGTTTAGATCCAATAAATATATCAACTTTTAAAATTTCCAAGAAACAAAGTCTGCTAGGCGATCAAAATTCAAAAACAATTTTGATTATTTATTACTTTTTGACTGTATCATCGTATAACTATATATTTAATATCTAACACAACAGTAAGGTGAGGTGCAGTGCACGGTGCTCTTACATGTCTACGTGCCTGGGTGAGCACATCCTGCTGCCTCTGCTGTGCGGCAGACACCTCCAGGATGTGCCTCTGGGTGGGCTGTCTAGACATGGGGATGCTGGCCTGGTGGCTGATCTGGGACCGCACAATCTCGTCTATGGTCGGATCCGCTGTCAAAGGGAAAGCACATATGATTTATCATTGATCTCCTATATTTGATTTTTATTTTCACATTGCAACTGAGTTTTCTTTTTTAAATTTTATGTTATATTTTCCCTTATATATATGTTAAACTTTATAATTCCCCCCCCCTCCCCTTGGTAGTGTTTTAAGCATAAGAGCATCGAAATTGCTAAAATATTTAAAAAAAAACAAACAGGTGTATGTAACATTAGTATTTCACATAATTTAAATTCTAAAATAATTTACATTATTCTTTTATTGATATCAATGATATTAATATACAGTTAACAAAGATTTTGCTTAAAATACAAAAACCCCAGATTGATCCTCTTCAAATTGATTCAATCAATGATTAGTAAAAAAATTATTTAACTTTTATGTTTAACAACTGAAAGAAAACAAGTTGAGAGGTACAAGATTTGAATTCCTACAATTCCTACAAAAAAAATTGAAGTTTTAATGTATACACATATGAAAGAAACAAGATCTAGCAAACAAATGTCAGCGGCAAAAAAAGGTTTAGGTTTTCAGAAGCAAAAATGACATGTGGATTTAATTCTTTTGACAGATTTTTATCGAAAAATAAGTTTAGTAAAAAACATATAATTTTCCATTGCAATAGAATACTACCTGTAGGTACTATGATCGAGACTTCATCAAAAAGAGATTTGAACAGTAAGACACGACATTAAGATTACAATGTCAGCGAATCTATTAGAATGCCCAAGACAGATATATTCTGTAATGTAAACATACGTCAGGAAGAAATTTGCAAAGCCAATTTGAATGATGGTGGTCCTTTATATACAGTATTAAATATGTGGAGAATACAAAAGTCCCTGACTTGGAGAAATATAGTCACAAAATTGATACCATTGAAAAGCAGAAGTAATCATATGTACAAACAGAACCAGTATGTTCTTTAATAATTTTTCATAGTAAAATTCATTTTGAAGATATTGATATTATGGCTGTAGAATCTTGTGATTTGAATAATTAAGTTTATAAAAACCAGTTAATTAATCTGCAAAATCTCTATACGAGTCCACAGTACTTGAGACAGAATTTTTTTTTATATAACAGCATGCATGCATTCATGCATAAATAAACATATTGTACGTGTACTTACTTCATATGCGTGAGTTTTCTACACAAAAACTACACATGAACACATGGTGAAGAACGAAAGAGCTATAAGCTAGTCTAATAATGAACTACATGTACAGAGGGTCTTACGGAAATTGCTTCTCCTAGATTTATGTATCCTGTCTTTCCAAACTTTAACAAAGGTATTTCCTACAACTATAAACAAGCAAGTCTTCTCCTGAATAAAGTCAACCAAAAAAAATAAAAGAGCACACATAACATATGCAAAACAGGGTAACATACAGGAAATGAATTGGAAAAAATTCTAATTTACCATAAATGATTATTTTTTTCAAATTCAAATTAAAACTACAAAAACCAAATTCATGAATACATAATTATTGAGAATTTGAAAAGCAAAATGTGAGAGCTACCATCTTCAGACTAAACCAACCACCAGAGGAAAGATAGATCTATATTGGGTCATTTTCTACTCTTGTGAGTAAAGCAAATGGGGAAATAAGCTAAGTTTGCAAAATAGATTTTGCAATTGAAATGCAGATGGAGACAAGATAAAGAATTCCCATAAAGTGATATTATTAAACATGCATTCATTGTATCTTTTCAGTCTACTTTGACACTTGTGAATATTTTATGATAACCCACTGTAGGACTGGTTTCTAATTATCTACAAGGACTCTACGAGGGAAATCTGGCCTCATGTTGTTGCAAACCAGGAGGAAACTCCCACAAAAACCAATTTCACCAGTAGTACCACCAATAACCTCCTACTGATGCTTTCACTCCAATCTACATATTCATGTACAACAACATCAACAGCCTAACTATTCCATATCAACCCTCAACCTTCTCTCACCTGGGACAGGTAATGGTCGAATAGGTGGACACACTGCTAACATTCATACAATACAGATGTTAATATCTATATATAACATAACCATTTAGATATCATACAGGATGACCAGTAACAATAACAGGTTAGGTTCTGTAATCATAGCATTTCGGTCATTTACCATATATTACATTGAAAATTTAGATAAAAGGATTTTTAGATCATTTCTGAAATATTAAACCTTATAGTTGTGATATACCACAGGTACATTCAAGTGAGTGCTCATGATTAAGTGTCTTCTTTTTTTTTTACTATGCCATGGTGGATTTAATTCTGAAAGTCCATTACATCTGCTGGTCTCTTTGGTATCTTCATGCAAAGATTTCAGCCAATATTCAATTAAATTGAAATAATAAGAAATTATATATTTACAAGATATTTTCATTTGGAGTGGTGTCTGTTGATTAATTTTTGGAACAATTTGTACAATATTGCATAAAAAGTCCCCAAGTAAAGCACCAGCAGACAATATGATTTAGCCTTACAAGTTTGTCCTCATTACTGGAGTTGTGCAAATCTAATATTCTCGCAACAGACACAATATCACACAAATATATGGCGCTGCAATCTATTTGTTAAGACTAATACATATTGGACCGTTTCACAATTAATGAGATGATAAAATCTTGCAATTATGAAATAATTTTCAAGTTTTGATCTTCAACAATATGTACAAGTCTCAAACAGGTAACTGTGTTAGAAAAGTGATAAATAAATCAAATGTATAAAAAATTGTGAATTTATTGTAAACTTGAGAAATGGTAACTGTATTATGCAATCAAATTTACATACAAATTTAGACTAGCTGTAAATAAAAATAAATGTACAAGTAAATTGTGTCTCTTTTTGGTGCATTAAACTTCAATTTTAAAGTTAAATGATGTCACAATTTTATTGCCTGGTGATGAGTATGCATTGTTTCCAGTTTGAGACCTGTATATGTGTATAATATGGGTGTGCCTGTTGCAGGTGATGCTAGTTTGATTCCCACCACAACCAGTGATACTACCTCCAGCCTGCTGGCCCCCCTTAAGCAGGAGTTGGGGGGTCACTAGGGCATCGAACGGCCCTGAATATGCCATGGAAGTCACAACACTGTCCGTCACTCTCAGATCGGGGGTATGTGTAAGGGACACCTCAGACGCAACAACTAAAAGATTGCATAGTCACAATTGAAGCTGCAGCTCTCAATACACCAGTGTCCTGATACTAATTCTTGTGTTTTAATCTACTTTTCTACTAATAACACACATACCAAATCTAAAATCATTTAATTTGTACAAATGACAACATTTTGCTAAAAAATAAACAAAAACAACACCATCACATGTAACACCAACAGTGCACAAAACGACAACACAACACGCAAAAGCTTGGTGAAAGAGGATGGGTGGGCCGGATTTGGTTGAATGGATAAGCTGTTTTGATATGATTACGGTCTTGGTATGACTAGAAGCCCATGCATTTCCTACATTCCTCACAAGTGCAAATCATGCCCTCTTTCAAATGAAATATATGTACCATTTACATTCATCATTTGGGTAAAAAATTAAATGAGCAAAAGTATCCATAATTGAAAAATTGTATAAAATCTTCTTTTTTTTTTTTTTTGACTTCAGTGAAAGAGAACTGATAAGAGATTTGTTGGTCTCTGTCACCTGTGAGATGAAATGGGAACAAGCTACCTGCAGGCATCCCTAACAGTTTTGCAATAATCTCATCCTGATTTTTTTGACGAAATGGTTTGAGAATTTTGGGTCGTCCTCTTATCCCATGAAGTAACCAATCCGGATCTATCATCAATAATTGACAAAACAACATCAACACTGGTTTTTTCAAAAATAGTAAAAGGTCATAAATTATAAGCCTGCTGCCCATAAACTTCTCTTTTGGGGGAAAATTTTCCTTAAGAACTATATTTTTGTTTTCTTATAGGATCAAGCAAATTCATACCTAAAGAGAATCCTGCTTTTATGTATTGAGCAAAATAAGGCAAGTTGTAATCAGCAAGTTAACAGTTATTTGGTAAAATATTTGTAGGACTTGGGAGTTGAAAGATTGGCATAATTAGATTATGAGCAGCAAAGTGCATTAGTATAAATGAGAGAACAGCAAGATAAACTGCACAAAAAAAAAATGAAAGAGAATGTGTTAATGGCATATTACTTATTGACAATGATATCTTCCATTAAAAAGCAATAATATCTACCCGTTTATAGAAATATACATAAACAGGTATTATTAAAACTGATTGATCCAATTGTTTCTTGCGAAACCCAACCATTTTTTTTCCTTGTTCATTCAAATGAAAAATTATTATTCAAAAAATACTACTTTGTTGGTGAAAATAAAATTCAGAAAAAATGTTTTTTCTTAAAGAAAAATATTATTCACTGCCCACCAATTCAGATCAAGCAGCTTTCAATATAAGTCATAACTATGTTTATATATTGAGATTTCTGTAGCAGTGATAGGATCTTGGCTTTAATTTTTTCTTAAAAATGAATGCTAATCTATCTATATTCCAGCTAGTCTGGAACTTACACTTCCTATTTGATATTACTGGGCCTTGTTCAAATATAGCTAATAACAAAAAACAATCCGCAATTATTTATAAATATTCATCATTTTTCTGCTACATATAAAATGATGACTGTCAAAAGAAAATTCAATAAAATCAACTCTATAAACTTTAAAAGTATATATAAATATATTTTGCTGAAACAAATCATGGTCAAAAGCAACATATACAAAACACATCACACTTGAAGCAAACTCTAAAAGCTGCAAGGCAATTCTAAATGTAATAAAAATAGATAAGACAGCAAAAAGTAAAGCAGAAATAAGGGGGTGTAACTCACACAGATACAAAAGAGTTAGTTTAAAGGGGGATAATTCTGTTCCTGTTTACCTCCGCTGTTCATGTTTTGTATTTGCTGTGCCATATATTGAGCAGCGAATGTCTGCTCATGGTGGGGACATAATCCTTCCAGATTAAAGGGAATTGTTGGAGACACCTTGTTGCCCGAGTAACGGAAATGTGGAGCTGCTGAAGGAGAAAAAAGGCAGAAAAAGAACAATAACATGCAGCGTGATTACACAACGAGTCAGCCAAAGTGTGGCACTCTTCCCAGTTCACCATAGAGTATACACCAAGTCAGCAAAGTTTATATAGGTACACTGTTACCCATGCAGGTGTGCATCCAGAACTTTCAATATGGTTAATGTAAATAACTCCAAAAAATTATTGCTCATCATTTGTTTATCATTTAATTTGCAATGTAAAAAAAAAATGATTTGTCTAATTTAGAAAATGAGGAGAATTCTACTAATGTGCCATTTTTGTGCAAATTACAAAAATCTATAGTGACATATCAAAGGATGTGCAATATATCTACTAAGTTCTGGAGACACTACCAACTCTGGTTCTACAGAATATTTCTTTAAGCACCCATAGAAGAGGAATTTCTATCCCAATTTTAAAATTACTGATTTGCAGATTTTAATGTTTATACATGTATATATATATATTTCCTCCAACAATTAATGTCATCAAGAACCATGAAATTTTATAGAATGGAATAGACTTTGACGAAACAAATTATAAATGTATACTTTGATCAATTATCCTAAATGACCTGATGAAGGTCTTTCAGTCAAACTCTTACAAATCAAATACACAATCACATGATGTACCATATATTTAACAATTTTTACAACAAGTAATATTGGGACTCTACTTTGAATTCTTCCTTATAAAGTCCCCTTTTCATGTTTTGTTTACCAGTATATCTTGATATATTTTTTGACAGACTTAATTGTCAGAAATATAAATCACCAAACAAATGATAAATTGATGGAAAAATCCAAATGCAAATCTATTCCATTCCATGTTCTGATGAATCCTTGTAACCTAATTAAAATTGCTAAATTTAGAGTAAGAAGAGACACCGAATCCCAGGATATATTTATTTTATATTTCCAGAGAACTAATAATTTCTACGTGCTTTTGTTGGAACCTACAAGTACCTTTCTTTGGATATCGATTGTTTGACTTAATATCATGCCCTATAAGGAAAATGATAACAATAATATCCTCGATTGTGAAAAAAAAAAAAACGAAACTGTGAGAGAATGTGCTCAGGTTTGACCAAGTGTCCAAAGAGTTGATTAAAAACTGAAGACTATGGCATGCATTTCATCTCTATGCTTTCTTAGTAAACAGTTCAGTGAAATCTATAAACAAGACTATAAAACTATTTCTCTCCTTTGTATCCATATATACATGTCTATCTGGTCTACAAGATTTTACATGCAAGTTCCTTTCCCTATAAATCTATCTTGCTTTTCTTTAGTGACATGCTTATAAAGCTATTTAGCAATACTGATCAAATTGGGGGAAAAAAAAACACCCCATTTTCATTCTGCAAAGAAAAGCATTCTGTGTTTTATTCAGTAACAATCCGTACCTTGATCCTGAGTTAGTAATCCATTTCTGAGGTAAGCGTTTGTCAAAGCTTCGAGGTAATCACTCTGCAACAAGACGCACAGTATATTGAAATTATAGTTATCAATGAGAAATAAAAAAGTCTATAAAGAAAAGAACAATTTCATGAATAGAAAACTTTTTTATCATTTTATTAGAGAAAATGTAAATTTATAATTTGAAAGAAAATTCCTGGAAAAAAATCTTTTTTTTTTTCCTTCAAAATTATGGATACATAAAACCACAAGCTTGTTATACTTTGATAATTGTTACCTTTACCAAATACCAAAACAGAATCACAATCCCTTCACCTTTTATCTTTATTAAATACAAGCAGTTTGATATTATCATAAAAAACAACTTAATAAGGCCAAATAATTAACTCTTTATCATTAATAAAAAAATGACATATTATTATTAAAAACTGATCCCCATATAGATATAACTCTATTTCACATACATTTTGCACACACTACATAAACCATAGGCTGCTGTAAGTTTGGAATAAAATCATGGATTCCTCTAACAAAATAATGTTGATCATCCTTAATAGTTTTGTTTTTTCATGGAACATTTTTATCCTAATTACCTCCCATGTCTATACCAAAGTATGTAAGACAACCATTAAAAAAATAATATTGAGTACGATATATTATTTAATTGATAATACATGTATCAGAAAAGAACATTATAGTTGTAAAAATCGGTTAAATTCATGCACTTCGATTTTTTTTTTAAATTTGGTATTTTAACATTAATTTTGTTAACATACATTCATGCTAAATTAATAAATAACCACAATTTTTCCTATTTTCTAATACCCAGGGTAATAATTAGGACAAATTTGTTATCTCATTTAGAGTTAAAATTATATGGCAACCTAAGAAAGAGAAATAGCCATCCACATGTTAAATGCATGATCAACATTCCTTTATTAAGAAGATAGCAGTTGGTTACAGTTAAATATAATTACATGGTCTCGAGGATCAAAGAGAGTTGTGTATGCCTGGTGTAAAATTAAGAAGGAATCAAATCAATACATGTACAGGCATCTCCAGTAATGTTAGAAGGAAAAAATAAACAGGTGCAAAATAAATCTAAATATTTAGCTAAATCAATGTGTAAAAGCAGAGATTCTTTTATCTATTTTATTCATAAATGCATTGGTCAATGTGTGGAAATAAGAAAAATAATTGTCTTTTGGATTCAATTTGAAAATGTGCAAGTAAATTAGAGGTTACGACAGAAGAAATTGCTGAACAAAGGCCAAGTATGAAATTCACGAGAAGGTGTCTACATTACCCTTCGTGCACGTTGTTCCGATTTCTCGTCATTAATTATGGGTTGTGTAGCGTGCTCCTCGCTAGATTTGGGCCGCTTTACAGCTAATGTATACTTCATACCACCGGAGGGTGAACTCAGCTGTTAATAGCATAAGTGGTTTTTAGTGGTTTTACGTTAAATGTACTGAACTAAATTATCGTACATCATAACGTATAAAGTTCTCGTTCCAGTTTATTTTTTATTTCCAATTTTGAATTCTAGCTACCACGATATGGTTAATATGGTCATTTTTTGAGATACAGATCCTGAAAAAAATTGTTTTGTGATAGGTATCATATACATATATAAATAATATAGAGAACATGCAATGAGTACCAAAATCTTATACATATTGTGTTAATGTCTTATTTGAATTTTAGGTTTATAAAATACCGGTAGATAGGAATATAGAAAGCAAAAAGTTATCGGTATCTTAAGTTTAGGCAGACCTAGATTTTTTAATTTAATTTTTTTTTTACCTCTGAAGTATACCCCTGCTTTCTTTTTCTAGATTTAGTCTTTAATGGCTGGAAAAGTCAAATTGTTTTCATAACTACTGTTATTGTATTAAGGACTATTGAATAATTTTAAAAGATGGTTGTTAAAAGTGCAAAAAAAAAAAAAAGAAGAAAGAATATAAAAAAATTATAAAAAAAAAAAAATGCTGCTTCAATTAGTTAAGATTTGGGATCTTATATTAGATTAATTAACGCTACAGATACTCTCCTATTTATTCTGGAAGAAAGCAACATTTCGTAAACTCATACAATGAATTAAAGGAGCAATATCTATAAACAACATATAGCTTTCTGTAGCCAGCTACGTATGATATCTAGTTCAAGCTCTGACTGTTGACACTGGTTACCTAGGTTACTTCCACGGAGGACCGACCCGTGGCAGTTCAAGGGGAGCAACTCCGTATAAAGGCTGAAAAAATATAAGCTGCTACATGTGTGAAACTGGAAAATATGGATTTTTTTTTTCTTGAATGCAAAAAAAAAAGTTTTAAGAATGGACTCCAAATACACAGTCACTAGCTCAACAGCCTTGAGCTCTGGCTCTAAATACATAGAGCTTAGAGAACATGTCATTTAAAAGAAGCTTACATCATTATCTGCAGATTTCTGTAAGAAAAGAATTTTCAGTGTGTTTCTATTGTTTCAAAAAATTATTTTTCAAATTGTTTTGGTTCTCTATTACAGCAGCCTCTTCACCAAGGTGGGAAACAAAATGAGTGGTCTAATTAACATAAATCTGTGTTGACTAATAATTAACAATAATTAACACATGCCCTTCACCCACAAATACCACACCCCTACCACCCTTTCGTGTCTCTAAGGGTCTAATTGAAATTTTCTTTTAAATTTAAGTTTAATTTAAAATAAGGTTTTGAAGAAAAATGATGAGAAATGAGAGAGAGAGGACTTTTTTTAGGAACTGAACTATTTGATGCATTCACCTAGCATAGATAAATTCATGATTACTATAACTTTTTAAAGTTCGATGAAAGGGACAAAACTATGTGGTTGCATGATCATACAAAATGCAAAAGTGTTGGAGTATACATGCTGGGTTTTCTGGGATATCCTTCACCTATCTTACCTTTTCAAATCTTAACAAATACTGCAATTTCATTACTTGATGATTTATACGTATAAATACAGAGTAAAGTACATGATAAATACCAACAAACTACAACAGGTTTGGTGTAGAACTTAGAAAAATAGAAAATTATATTATTTCGCTTTTTTAGGTATTAGTTAAGTGAAATATTTCTCGTTAATTTGTTTAGTACATGTATATAAAAGATCCAACAACCAGTAATCAAGAAAGTTTTACACTGTACGTGGGAAGAAAACGTAAAATAAATAAAGTTTTGTATACGTTCCGACAAGAGAACAAAATGTACTATAAATACCTTCTCCTGCTTTGCATGAGCCTGTTGATGTCCCGTCAATATGGGTTTTTTCTCGCATGCATGAGGATCCTTAACAAAAATAGAAAAATTATATTTTCACAAAAAAATTTTTGAGTGTTAAACGTTTCCATGTGTTGACATTTTTGTTGATTTTCTATAAAAACTGTACTGTTTTTTGTTATGGGTTACAGTTACTATATCACTATTTTTTATTTAACCATCAGGGCTAGGTTACTATAACATTTTATTCTTACAGACACTGGTCGGTCCGCGGCAGCTGGTTTCTTTGGCTCGTCTTTTAAACTTCGTACACGATCTCTTTCTTTTTTGGTCTTCAACTTTTTCTTCTTTTTAGTTGGCTGTAAGAAATAAGCTTAAGAGTGTACTGAACAAAAATAGCATTTTCATACAATGATTTATTTTCTATTTTTTTCAATTTGAAATAACACTTTGTAGTACATGTACTAGTTATTGAAATGTTTTCATTTTTGAATTGGTATACCGTAAATATGTCTGGTAAAATTTATTCTCATTTTCAACACTAATTATCAAATTGTCAGATTTAAATGAACTGAACATGTATACTACACACTATTAAAATTTTCAACTTCAAGCCAAGTTATTCTCACAAATAATTAAACAAAAAATTCATGAAGATTTTTTTTCTTTCAATTAATCATGATGGGAATAAATCAGGTTAATAACAATATCATTCACTCTTTAGTGTCATGCCAAAATGACCAGCAGGTCTCAGTAATGATTAAAGCTGCAAAATCCTGCCACACTTTGTCATGTGACTTCCTACCTGCCAATCAAATGGCATGACCCGAATATAGGGTCGTGAATGAGGTCGAGTTGGCTGAATAAAAAGTAATAAAGAAATGGCTGATTGAGAAATTAAGGAAGCGTGATGAAAATATTGAGGCATATATAAAATCACACCCTCCTATAAAAAAAATGACAATACAAATTAATAAACTAAAACTGAAATAGTTTAATTACGTCTTATGAATGTGACAACAGCATGACATCACGAAATCCATTACATCACTCTGATTCAAAATCTTCAAAAGCTAGCCAGAAATCAATCAATGCCTGGATGGTATGATTTTTTTTTTTTAAAAGATTTTTTGAAAGTTATTGTCCTTTTATACACTCCCATACATTTTTTCTTAATACATGTAGTAATAATCATTTTCCGAAAATATAGATTGTTACTAAAATTCAGATGCTTTTAGTTTATCTTTCCTGACAAAATTTGATTGGACCTGCATATAATTTTACAGGAATATCTAATATAAATCTTTTACCTCTCTTATTTGAAGGGTCATTTTAACTTGGATGTACGTGGGTTAATCTCTTGGCAGATTGTTTTAATCTCATGCAAGTTATCTTAATTTTTAAAAATTCTATCCATAAACATTAAAAAAGTAATTGTGATGTGAATATATTAGTACAAGTGTTTATCCAGATATTTGAGGAGGAAAAAAATGTATAACAAATTTTTGTAATAAGAAAACTCACCAATCAATAAAGTCCACAGAAGAAAGATTGAAACAAAATGTGACAAATCTTAAGTATTTTTTTTTTTTTTTACAATAATACAGTACATATCTAGTTCTGAATGTTTCCAAATACATGTATATAAATCCAGATATCGTAATCTTATTTATTTATGTAAAATTTATAAATGCATGGAATCATTTTAAAACGCTCCACAAAATAGCAATCAGCAAAATGTAATATATGTTTGCAATAATAAAGTCTCAAAAACTGAGCGATCAAAGAGTGCATTTATCAACATGAAGTAGTGTAAAAACCTGTGAACGGTTACGTCGATTTAAATAAATACGAGATACATTAAAACATAGGGGTATATAGATGTTAAAATAAAAGAAGCTCTTTATGTGGGTAAAATAAGAGTACAGGAATTGCTTCAACCTTTTAAATAAAAAATGTAGATGAACCACCATTAAAAAAAAAAATAAGAAGGGGATGATGTTAGACAAAGGACAGTTAAAAGTTAACTTCTTGGGAGGTAGTTAAAATGTATATATTTATTTATTTATTAGTTCACGAATATGCATAGTACATACATTCTGTTCCTGTCAAAGATAAAAAAAAACTATTTCATTAGACCATTCTTCCATGAATTACGTTAAAAAAATCTTTTCAAGTGAAATTTGCACCCACTGTGTTATGCATAGACTATGATTTAACCTTAGCTTGCAAATACTGACTCTTTAAATATCAATCAGATATGATGGAATACATTAAGTGTTCATTGATAGTGATGCTACATACCCTGGACGCTGTGAACTGGAGATGTACCGGAGGACCGTCCGACACAGAGCTGTCTGAGCCACCATCACTAAAAAAAAATAAACAGTGTGAACAATCTATACTATCCATCAACTTTGAAGTTATATGACGGCATTTGGAATATATGGCAAAGAAGTACCAGTAGGTAAAAAAAATATTCAAAACATGTTTACATTTGGCTGAAAAATCCAAAATTTAAGCAAATTCCAATATCTTTGTAAAAATCATCTTTATTTCCAATGCACCAAGGATTGTTACATATAGAGTTCTTTATTGCTGACATCACAATGGAAGCAATTTTAAAAATTAATAAATGAACACACTATTTTTTAATATTTGAGACAGTAAAAGAAATATGAATGCATATAATTCGTGTGAAAGAACGAATTTGTTGATGATGCAAAAATTATTTGAATTCAACTGTTAGTTCTTACCTGGACTCGACGTCTTCTGAGGAGTAGTCGCTGAGGTTGATATCATTGATATCTGGCATTGAGGTAGTTGCTGCCTTCTGGAGCTTCACTATTATCTCCCGTTTCAAACGCTCCTCAATTTCAAGAAGAATATTGCAACTCTGCAAAGTATCAGTGAAGAGAGACTTGTCATACCTTTCCTTAAAAAAGCTGCACATTAATGATTTAGCTAGCTATCTGAGCCATAACCACTTCTACTGCTAAACCGTGTTCTAGGAATATTCTACAAATAACTTCAAACGTCTACTTTGGCAGTTCAACATTTTCATTATTTTTATGTACAAAACTCTATTCCCCAAATCCCAGTATAGCACAAAAATCATTAAAATAAAATTAAAAAATATATACAATATTACTTTACAATCATGTGTGCTCAAAATTAAAGCCCATATATTTATTTAGCCTTCTCATGCATATTCACAATGTCATGCATGTGCATATGCTGAGATTGTGGATATTTGTTGTTCATGCACATGCAAATATCATAAAGTTTCTATATTCTTCTGCACTGAACTAAGAAAAATCTGAATTGTCTGCGAAAATCAAAGAGGTAAAACAGAACTACATTGCTGGATTTTTCTCTTTAAGCTGCATGTGCTCTCAGTGTTTGCACTGAAAATTGTGGATTATATCTACAACTTCTGCTATAATTACCATTATTTATGTATTTCCTCATATTTTCATACCAACATCATGAAGGCAAGCATTTCAAAGCAAAATTTGAGTTAGTAGACAATATAAATATATATTATGATACTGTTGACTTTTGTTCTTTTTGAAACCTAAAACTCATTGATAGAAAGAACAGTAATTGTTAGAAGAATTCTTAAAAGTTAGGTTGATTATACTTTCACTCAATGCATATATAGATAAGAAACACAAATGTTGATTTCTCAGTCTTACTTTGGTGTTATCTGGGTCACAGTAGTCCAGGAGTGTATCACAGAAATGGTAACCCAGCGCCTCAAAGTCGGCCATACTGAAATGGTAACCCTTCTTCTTGCCCATGGTTGAACCACAAAACGTGGCCTGAAAAAAAATTTCATACATGACTTAATACGATAATCAAAAGTCTCTATGCATAATTACATGAATTATTTATCATTAGTTTTTTTTTAATTAGGAAATGAGAAAGGAGTTCTTGGGTTTTTTTTTATTTCTTTTTAAAGTTCATGTACATGTATATCACTATGGCATACATTTAATGGACATGAATACTTATATTACACGAATACTAACCTCCATAGTATAGCTGTTCATTATGCCCATATTCCACATGACAATCCTCCCTGTGCCTTCTTTACTTTTCTGCACCTTGAACTTGCAGGATTCAAACTTGAACTGTGTGTAGAAAGACAATACTTATAGATTGATATTACCATTTGATTACTTACCGTATATACCTCACTGGAATGCATTTCAAATCATCCAGAAATGTTTCAAAAGTTTATTGTTTAAATTGAGTTAATTGTGCAAATGAATGAAATTGGTTTCAGGATTTTTCATTACGGTACATTAACTTTTAATACATGATTTTTAATTAATATTCAAGTTGTAATTTAATTGATATTCAAGTTGTAAGTAGTTTGTCCTTTTTCCTTACTTTATCTGGGGCATTCTTGTTCAGCATGAGTGGGAAGACTCTCTCCTTCAGCCTCTTCTCTGGATTGTGTCTATTTTCACAGCCATATATAAACACATTTTGTTTTCTACTATGTCCATGTAAATCACAGTATACAATAATCTCCCTTTCTTGCAACAGTCTGGAAAAAGAAAAGGAATCAACTCTCCATTTAAGGAAATAAGCTGTTTAATAAAAAAAAATAAATAAATAAATTGCCTCAATGTAAATGGAATAATCATGAATAAAACTACATCCGATCGATTTTGCATTGCAGGACCATTAAGTATAGACTATAGATCAAAGTATGGGAAAAATAACCATAATTAATGAAGTGTGACCTTACTAAATGAAAATTCTCTAAATTCAAGAAATTTTCCATAAATTGCCATAATCACCCCTTCATGATTAAATCACATATCCCGCCCAGGCCATTGAAATGTTTGAGTATGCTTACTTTCTGATCATGTTTTTGGTATGCCACACAGAAGGATAGGAGTCCTTGAGCACCGTTTTATAGTTCCTGTTGAGATCCCTCCCCGCTAATGAGCACCTGTAGTTTCCTACTATCACTCCATCAGGGTTCAACATTGGCACAATTTTGAAAATGAAAGTATCACGCAGCAGCTGAAAGTTAATAGGATAAACTAAACTCAAACCGATCTCAAACATCCATCTGTAGAAGCAAAAATTGTATTTCTACTTACATAAATCAACTAAATGTCTAAATTATGACTGGAAGATAAAAAGATCTACATGTATATTAAACCTGGAAATTGTGATGAAACTTAATACCCTTACTAAAATTGCTAAAGCAAACACATTGTTTTCATTGATCCTACAAAATAGAACTTGTGCATTTAGATACTCAGAGAGTAAACATTAAACAAATATCCTTGTAGTGTTCTGTAGTCCCACCAGCCAGTGGCAGTAAACACAGGGCCCTGCAGTGTTCTGTAAGCCCATTGGTCAGTGCTGCAGACTCACCTTAGCATCAGCAGAGTTACCGGTCAGGTAGTCCAGGAAGCCCTTCATCATCCAGCTAGAGTTACACTCGCCCGGATGTACCCTGGAGGTGATCACAACCGCCTTCTTGTGCTACAATGTAGGAAAGAATAAAATACAGTAAAACACGGTTATAAGGAAGTGCCAAGGACAGGCGATTTTGCTTCGTTATAAAGATAATTTGTTATATCCGTCAAGTTTACAACATGTTATGAAGTCACGGGTAATGAAAATCGCTTCGCTGTAAGCATCAATTCATTATAAGCGTGCTCTCTATAACCATGTTTTACTGTATTGATTTGATTGATTGGTGCGCAGTTAAGAAACTGTCGCTCAAGCCATCATAGAATTGCCACTCAATGGCAATTAGATTTCCATGATAATTTCTTCATTACTCCTTCAATTAAGCTGAGAACTGTTTTCCTAATGACAAAATCGATTTCATTTCAAGAAAAACAACTTTAATTTTGTTTATCGTGCAGACCTTCATGTCCTCTGAGTTCTGCGTGGGGGAGGTGATACTAAGGAGGTAGACTAGGTTTCCTGCCAATGTGCGACACAGCACCCTCTGTTTACAGATCTTGTTCTTCACTGGATCATTACTCAAGTCTAGCAAGTAGTCCTGAAAGTCAAAACACAAAAATATATCAAACTTGAACTAACATCAACTAACAGTAAACCATTTGTTAAGAGTTATTGTTCTTTACCAAGCTTTTCTCATCTACCTACATCAAATCGCAATAAAATAATGCAATTCAAAACTTAAACGTAGAAAAAACATATATAGCTAACTTATTTCTCCAATATCTGACATTGGTATATTGAGGTATCCACTTTTCTTGGTCAACTGGTATATACCAACCAACCAACCAATCAACCAACAGACTAATACCCTTGATATTTGCAAAACGATAAGCTCTAGCTCCTCTGCAAAAGAGAGATGGAGGCATACCTAAATCGTTGACTTACTTGAAGGTCAGTGTATGTGTATGGGAAGCAATGGGCGAAGTAGACTGTGTCGTGGTTATGCTCCAACTTCACAGTCCAGGTCAGCGAATAGAAAGACTTGTCAGATTTAGAGGTAGAATACCTGTCCAAAACACGAGACAAAGTTTTCAGTTAGTATATTCACATTGTATTGCTTTTTTAACTACTTTTTACATTACAAGTGAACAATTGCAAAGCAAAAGATAAGGATATTGCACACTGCTGTGCATTTTAATCCTTCCAGTAAATTTCTGATTTTTTTTTTAAATTAGTGAACAAACAAAGTATAAGCACTGTATCAATCAAAGCACTTTGACAAAAAGCCACAAAATACTAGATTCCAGGTTTTTCTACGATTTTGCTAAAAAAAAATCCAATGGGAGCTAGACAACTACCAGTATTGTTAAACTTTATTTATAAACATCCAATGGGAGCTAGACAACTACCGGTATTGTTAAACTTTATTTATAAACATCCAATGGGAGCTAGACAACTACCGGTATTGTTAAACTTTATTTATAAACAACCCACTCTGAGCTAGTGAAATACTGGTATTGTTAAACTTTATTTATAAACATCCAATGGGAGCTAGACAACTACCGGTATTGTTAAACTTTATTTATAAACAACCCACTCTGAGCTAGTGAAACTTTGGTTTTGACATGGGAAAATCATGGGGTTTTCTTAAAATCATTGACAGCAAGATACATGTACATGTATTTACAAATAATCAAGACCTGATGATTAACTCTATATGATCTAGCCATCTCTCACTCTGGAACAAATAAATTAAATTAAAAAGGGTACATTTTTCCTCATGTTACTTTCACCCTCTAGTAACAAACCATGAGTCCACCTTGTTTTAAACCTTTTAAAATTCCCCAAATCTGATTTCAAGTACAAGCATGCACATAACATTAATTTTTAAATATGCCCATTAAGTTAGTAGTTCATAAGGTGAAAATAAAACGAGGGAAAAATTAACCCTTTATTCGGTAAGAGGTAAAAAAGGGTACACATTAAGTATGCATTAGAATACTGAGGTGTAAGATGAATGGACCAACTGTAAAGCATTAAGTTTCCTATATAAATGCTTTAAGTTTATTGTTTTACCTCTTGGTAACAACTTTCATTACCGGGTAATATGATATGTAATAAAATATTACATGTAAATCATAATTATAATATACAGTGCATCAATGTGCATTTACATGTATATAATGTTCTTGTCTGAATGATGATTTAACTTGCCAGCCCAACTACCAATGATAGATGACTGATGGCTGATGTATGAACTAGCTCTTGTCACATGGAGACCAATGCATGCATGGTGCCAATCTTACCTGTTGATTGTGCCTGATAAACTGTAGATTCGACAATGCAAACATTATTTGACATTATTCCAGAGAAAAAAATTTACTGTGTTCACAGTTGCTCTCAGTAAAAAGAGAAGGCTTTCATGAGGTTTCGTACCTGAGATTATTTTTGTAGTATTTGATATCACTTCCTCCCCGCACCCATCCAACCTTCTTCTGTTGAGCATTTTTCTCACTGTATATCAATGGCTTCATTCCATCATTGTAAAGACTATCAGACTAAAACAAAATAGAACAATATTTAAAACTGCATATATCATATAAAAACATTCATGACAGCAACAATCTGAATGAAATGTGTAGTATGTCATGTACTTGTAAGCATGAAACAGACATGTATTTTTGTAGAAACCTATAACCTATAAAATTAATGAGATTCTAGAGTATTGTGCTTAACATTTGTTCAGTAAGTGACTGCATGTACCTTCATGAAATTGACGATGGTGAAGCGGTAAGTTTTGTTGGCCCTAGTGTTGGATACCCGGAAGTAGAACCACTGTGTGTGTTTGTTTGTGTAGAGGTCATACCTCAGCCACAACTCATAGTCAGTGGAGTTCCTGAAACATGGACAGATTTAAATGAGCACCCATTTCACTATAAATGCCCAAAAACAATGACCAATAGATATACCCTTTTCTTGATTTAAAAAATATTAATATGCAAGTGCTACAATTTCTCTGATTGGTTATTTGAGAGATAAATCATAATTTAATCTCCTTATCAGTTGGTTGATTCAAAGGATCAATATTAAACCAGAGACTCTTCCAAATTCTTACACTTGAACAGCTTTGGCAAGATTTCCACTTTCAAATCGAGATTCAAATATCAGAGTATCGTCTTCCTCGGACTGCAGTTCAATATTGCACTTCTGAGGCCCAGAGCGTAGTCCCCCTACTCGGGACCTCACAAACTGTCAAAGACAAATCAAGCATTGCATCAGCATTATGTTTCTACTGCCTGTGCTTAGGTTCCACAACTTTGAAACTTCAGGAACTTAATGTAATTAAGATACAGTTCAACTTTATCTCGAACACTGATATCTCGAATACACTGGATATGTCGAAGTGATTGGTAATTAAATCCCAGCCACTTATAGTTTTAGTATTTTATTCTTGATATCTCAATTTACTCAGATATCTCAAAGTTTTTAACCAGTCCCATCTAGTTCGAGATAACGAGGTTTGACTGTATAAGCAAGTAATCGGAGATATTTACTTAATTTTATACATAATTTTGTACTCTTCATTGGAATATTATATATACGGTATATATTTTAGCAATGAGACTGGATAATATTTTAAAGTCATTCTTTCTTGCACTTACTTGTGCCCACATTTAAAGGGTTTCGAAATATGTTTTTTATTAACTGTAAGATTTAATTACATATTTTCAATTTAATACAATGATTAAACTTTCAAAATGGAAAGTAAACACTTTAACACTTTCAACTGAACAAGAAGTAAATATTAAAAAAGAAATATGAAACAAAGATAAACACTTGATATAAAATGTACCTCATCATCCTGGCTTGAGCTAAGTAACTAGCAGTTTAAACTCTATTTACATGGGCAGTTTTCATAACATTTATTCTTTTTAAATGCACATTGCATTAAATATTAGCAAATTTTTTACAGAAGAACTGTACAATTGCTAATTTACTTTTCTTCAATTCAATGAACAATACTTCAAGATGGTTTTTAAACTTCAAAACTTCAATATAATAGCCATTCAAATGAGCTTTTTCTATTCTAAACATTAAATGTTTGCAACATTTTTTCCCATTTCCATATACTTGAATCTCAGTGGGTTCTTTTCAACAATAAGTGAACAGTCCAACAGTATTACCTTCAGAGGTTGAGAAACACTCTCAGTAAACTATAGACCAAAAAGACAAAATATTAAAGAAAGTTGAAAGAAGCTGTAAAATTTAAACATACACAAATTGTTTACCAAAAAAAACAACCCATCATAAATCAAAATGAGGTCATAAGTCCCATGGGTACACTCAGGACCCCATGTAATGAAGGAATAGTCCTATTACCACGCAAATTTAAAGAAGATTGTTTCAGACACACATTGTGACAGACAAGTATATAGCAGCATGAGATACTTACAAAAGTGGAGCGAGGTTCATACATGTACACCAGCCGGCCCCCATTTTCTTCTCCCCTTACCATTGGTGTTTTCTCACATCCAGCTAAAAAATGAACAGGACATTAAATAATTACTAAATAAGCCAACAAATAATTTGTTGCCAATAATGTACTGTTTGTAGACTTGCATAATTTTGCATTTTGGAAATAAAGGTTTATTGATTCTTTTGACAAGGCTGTGTAAAATATAAATATCTCAGTTTCTGAATAAGATCAACTTTTAGATGTTTATAGAAAATGACCAACTTTGTAGATGTGAATTGGCAAAAGTATGTTTGGAAAATGTTTAATGTTTTACGTTTTCATTGGTTAAAATATGGATCAAGCAGCTATAAAGTTTTAATTTTAGTGCCTTTCGTTTGATTTTAATTGTTCTTTATTTGCACTTCTTATTATTTTTTTCAATCAATGACTCACTTGGTTTATAGAATAACTCAGGATCTGGTGGAATATATCTAATGTGTTTGACCTTCTCATCCAAGACCTGAATGTCTGCTGGCCTGAAACAATGAAGACTAGGCAATCATTTTCCGGGCATTTTATAAGCATTCAAAAACTCTGTAAAGAATAGACTGTGTGCATAAATATTGGGGTATTTATTTTTACCATGACATTGATTAATGCTTTTGGTTTATATTCATTATATTTTACCACCCATAGATTAAAACTATATGGATAGGAAACATATTAAACTTTAATAGTCGATCAAGTTCACATTTAAATGCTAACAAGCATATAGTCAATAGCCATTCTCTTATAACCTCACCTATATTTAACCATTTATATCAATATATACATTGTACTAATGTCTCTATTCCACATGAAGTGTTTCAGCTGCTTTCACCCATTGTGTGACTGGTAGGATCTTTCACTTCAAGGTTTCTTGTACTTTCCACTTACCATCTAGCTGCCTGCTGTGGACCCAGTTCTTTGGCAAGAGCGTACAAGTTCCTGGGCTCTCGGAGTTTGGGTACCTAAACCAATGATGCAGAATCCATCAAAAGTTGCCCATAAATTTTAATTTATTTACTCCCGACCAGCTTCCCTTTATTTTCATACATTATTGTGCATGTTTCTTTGGTTGGTCAGATTTTTGAAAATAACAGTTGCTCAAAATTTTCAAATAATTATTTCCTCTCCAATCTCCCCTTTTATACATGTATACAAAATTGTGGATGTTTGGTTATGCTTAATTGCTGATAAATTGCTTCTTATTTAAAATGCATTTGTATTAGATTTACTTACCATCCCCTTGCCATCTTTGTAGCTATAGACGAGCTGGGTTGTGCGTAGAAGTTCTTCCTGAAGTTTGTTGTCTGAAAGAAAACAAAATAAATAAATATAACTACTTTTTGAATCTATGAAATTTTCAATACAGCACATGTATATGTTTTGATTTGATCTTCTTGCTTCCTATGCAGATAACTGAGCAACAGGGAACCTCATACATGTACCTGTAAGAACTGGTTTGATAGTTATGAAAAAAGGCATCTACCGTAATTCTATCATCTATATTTTTTGCCTTGTAAAATGAAATATGAAGCAAAAAATTTAAATACAGTAATTGATTTGCAATGTATGGTAGAGACCTTGTGTCTTGAGCATGCAATGAGAGTTAAGGGTCGTTATTTCTTTCTTGTTATTGAACATTCATGGACTGCTCGGGAGTGCAAAGAAACACAAAATAAAGTTAAAAAAATCCATCATCAAGTAAGAGGCCAAAGAAGGTTTTCATTTGGGCAGGACTCTAGCTAGATATCTAATATCAAGTTCCTGTTATTGGCATGTCTTATTGATGAAACCTAAAAGATTAAAGAAAACACTGCAGTGGTATTCCATTATAAATCATTTACTTCTATTTATTTATCATCATCTGCAAGATCTGGTTCTTCTTTAATAATATTGCCTCTTTGCCAAGACAGAGATTGAAATATTTCTTTTCTGTTGTTCAGTTCAAAAAGTTATAATTTAAAATAAATGCATGCAAAGACAAGATGTCTGACTTGTATACAAAAAATAATGACAATCAATTTCAAAACAATTCTGCCATTTAAACCCCTCTTAAGACAATTTAAAAAAAAAAATTTTAAATTTCTCGACATCAAATCTCACAAGATTGCAAGATGACAGACAGGCTTGAGCCATGACACTGTGCCTATATCTGTAACACACGCAAAACGGATTAAATTTCTACAGTGATCATTCGATAAGACTGTATTTGTGTTATTATCTACCAGTAGATATTAAATCTGGACACATGGTAGCATTGGGATGCTTTTTAAAACAACATTTTAAATGTATGCCTTGTGGTGGCGGATTTCTATCCAAGATTTAACATCAAAACACAAACAGATTATAATCTTTGAAATCAGCTTTACAGAACAAAACCAAGTCTCAACTTCCAGTCCCCTCTGGTTTGGTTACACACTGTACGTAAAATTCAGGGAATGATCTAGAGTTCATGTATGGAGATAATGCTTTTGATTCTGACATATATATGACAAAAAATGAGAAGTATAATATAAAAAAAATTATTTCATGTTCAAGAATGATGGTAAACCAATGCTAAACTAACCCTGAACCCATAGCAAGAACTATTTATACATATTAAATACCCAAATTACATTCCATTGTGTTGAGCTTATTTATCGATAAAGGATAATTTATAATTTGGTAATTTTATTGCAGCATAAATTATCAAGATTTGGTAATTTTGTGATACTGCAGCATAAATATGTGTCATGTAAACTATCAAAAAATGATTCATCATGCCCTGTCCAATCAATTTCTCTGTTACAATTAAAATGCATGAAATTGTCTGTATGACATATTGATCCTGATCCTTAACAACTTTAGGCCCTATTAAAAGAGACATTATATACAGCATGACCTTTGTCTCAAGATTCAAAGACAAACATTAGCAAATGTTAAATAATTCATGAATTCAGTAGCCTAAAAACTTTCTTTTTGCTAATTGGGTTTGTTTGACAAAATAGATCAATCTACAGTAGAACTTGTTCACATACAAACTACTAACTTGGAAAAAGTTCATTGCACACAACATTATGATCAAAGAAAAAGGATTGGCAACAAAACTTTACAGGCCGGGAACTAAATGTCCTTTTTTTCTAAAGAATATCCTATCTTGGTCTTTCTGGGTTTTTTTCCAACTATTTTTGTATCTTCCAATTTCTAGGTACAATGTACCCTGTAACTTATAGTGACTAAGTTCTTGACTAAAATCTGAAAGTGACTCTTCATTACATTCAATTCTTAAAAGAAGGAAAGTTTTAAGGTAAAAATATATGGTAAAGAAATTTTGATCTGTAAAAGGAAATATAGTGATTATTATTGTAAAAGAAATTGGCATTATTTGTAAGGTTAAGGGAATTCTAGCTTGTCATCTGACTTTCAAACCTTTCAATTAATTCTAAAATATTTGAAAATATACAAACATTATATTTATATCTCATAAATATCTAATAAAAACAATGCAATGGTTCACTAATAGCATGTGCTATTTAAACAGTACTTTAAATAATGTTCCTATTAATTACCTGTGAATTCTAACAGTATAAGCATAACAAGAACCTCATATATTATTTCAACTGAAACATTAAGAGTCATGGTATTTAACCTTGTTTGGTCACTTCAAGTTAATCTTTTCTTTGAAAGCCTTACTTTAAAGCACTGACCAGTTCAGCTTTAGTTATTTATGAATCAAAAATACACTGTATAATTGTAAATCTTGAATGACAGTCAAGAAATCAAATGAATTTTTTTTTTTTTTAACATGGTACCATATAATTTTGTGTTAAACTACTGTAGATTCCTAATTAATCGCGAGGAATTAATATCCGCGTAAAATCGTGATAAGCACATCTCGCGAATTTTAAAATCTTGGTTTTATTTTTCGGACACATGTAAACTAAGTGGAACTATGATAAAAATTTGGCGTTCGTGGTTTTATATTCTCGCGATTTGATGCAAAATGGTTGAATCGCGGAATTAAGTACTCGCGTAAAATAAGGAATTTACAGTATTTCATTTACAGGCATATATACGGGAATTCTGACATTAAATTCAAGGTACCATAATCAAGCCAATTTCATATTCCAATGGTTTAAGACAATCTGTTGATTGGTATTTTAATTACAGGTATTAAACATGCAGAAATTAACTCTATCTAACTGTTCCCACAAGATGTATACAAGCAAAAAACTTTCAACAACTGAGAACTTAGTAACAAACGGCACAAAAGCTCCTCACAGTCTGCGACAGAACCAGCCATCAATATTTATGAAAACCAGTAAGAGCTAAAAACATATTACCTGCATTTTTGAAGAAATCAAAGTGATCTAAAATTTCCGAGGAATCTAGAAATTGCCATAACATATAATAATTATCATCCTCCTCTGAACTGGCAGTACAGTTGTTCTCCTGTTCTTTGGTTTTCTCTTTGGCATTGACTGCAGGCAGACTTTCAAGACTCTCTTTCTTTCCTTTGATTGAAAATATGTCGTTTTTGTACATTTTTCTTCCTAATTTCCTAAAACTAATATAGTTTTTCTAGGATGTGGACCAAAATGTCAGTAACCCTTGTTGAAATCCTTCGTTAAGCTGTTGATGGTCTGTGATTTTGTTCCACTGTTATCTTTGGTATTCATAGTAATGGTACATATCTCTCTCTCCTCCAAAGTTCATTTTGATAAGCATAAGGTGTGTTTAAATTTCACATTTGTTGTCCATACAGAGAGAAATAAATCTTACATCAAATCTGCTGGGTCAATAAATGACATATCTACTATAGCAGAGTATTAAACCCCTGTTGGTGTACATTTCAGATGAAGTTTCATTGTAAACAATGGCTCTGGCATTAGTTCATCCACATTCATTAGCTATTGAATTTCCTGTCACAAACTATCCCGAGCAAGCAATAAAAGTCATGACTGATCATGCATGAAAAACAATAGAAAAAATTTCCTTGGAATACTCGAAATTATCCTCAACGTCAGAGAGCTATCATCTCATTTCACTTTCAAATCAAGAAAAAATATTGCCTCACAAGGGTTACCTGAAATTAATGACGGGAAATTTCACACCCATGCCGATCGAAAGTCAATCAATGAAAACAGGGGTCTATGCAAGTCTCCTTCTCTCAAAGATATATTCTGTAACAGTTTTGTCAATATGTATATTAATCATTCACACCGGAAGAAAAGGTTTTCAACTTCTGTCAAATGATATGAAAATGGCTCATAAAAGGATCAAACTACAGCGCAATCAATAAAATCCACAAATCTTCACTCCAAAAATATTTGGCCTATTTGAGTTGTTCATTAAAGTCCCATAAACAGAACACTAGTGAAATTCCGGTCTACCAGACACCGAAAACATATCCATTATATCTTGCTGCATACATCATGGTAAAAGAGGAAATGGAAAACAACGTTCTTTGCAAGATCAGTCACAAAGAGTAAGTTTTAAAGACCACAATAGAAAAAAAAAATCTACCACAATAACGCTTATACTTTTTATAGAGAGTCATTAACGAGAAAAACAAGCTGTGGCATTAAATCCAATGACGATGGTTTATAATGCGTAAATCTTTAATTCCACATTTAGCATAGCAAGGAAAGAGACATATGAATCATATGCACATTCCCTACTAGTGCTCAAAATAAAAATCTCCTAACACTCAACTTGGCAACCATATTTTATTTTCATCCAAACCTAGACGCAACTTTAATCCAATTTCAAAAAGCTCTTACACAGTCAATAAACTTTCTATTTGCTAATGAAGATGACAAATATCTTATTTCTTAATTATGTCTCCAGCAAACTCAATTGAAGACTAAAAACTTTAATCATGTTCAACAACCAACTCATTCAGGTTTGTATACATTTGATAGAAAGTGAATTTATCATTTAAAACTACTAGATACTTGCTATCTTGCTTGTTATGTGGTCAACACAAAAGATATCAGGCTTTCATTAAACATGTCTAAACAGAAATTTAAACCTCTCCATATGGTAAAAATCTGCCAAATCGTTGAGTATAAAGTGCTTTTCAATGCAGTCCTATAAACTTTAATTTGAAATCTGTCAATACTTAAGTAATTATATCTACTCAATAATTCTTCCAGTGACATAGAACTGTCTACTGCACTCTGTGCTACCCAACAACCTAAGGCAGTGAATCCACTGGCAAGATCAAAGAAAAGACCAGCACTAGAAATACTAATTGTTGAATTCTGACAATATAACATCGGTGACTTCACACTGATTAATGCAAAGTGCAAGGCAAGAACGTAAAAATAAAAATCAATTATTTTCTCATGAATTTTATTCATGGGCATGATTTTGGTATCTAAATATATCAAACAAAATATCTAAATCTCACCTTCCACCCTAAACTTCAATCCCCCCCCAATAAGAATCAGGCAACCAAATACTGTAGCACTTGGTAAACATGGTGGATTTGGAAGTTCTTCAATCAAACTTAAAGAGAAAACTTTTGAGTGATGAAAATTGAAAAACTCAAAACCTAAACCCATACTTAGTCTGTTTAGACTCTTATAAGTACTTATAGGTATCTTCTTCTGCTTGTTCAACCTATAAACTGAGATTTGATTTGCATTCTGACTACTTGGTAACAGCTATTACAATGGACATCTAAAGCAAAATACAGTATTACTATTGGTCACCAGGATGCCAATGTACAAAGATATTCCTCTCTGAAACAGTTCAAACATAAAGAAATATTGTGCTCTTTGTATATATTTTTAGATAGATTAACTTTAAGCCATATAGAGAGCTGAAAGGAGACTTGCATGTTATCAGCAATGAACACCATGAGCGCATGTCTAAAACTCTTACCAAAACCAATACCAATAGGAATCTTATTGAAATGGAAAAATCAATAATATGCTTATTTGTTTGTGAAGCAAAGAACTTCAATGCCTTCAATAAAAGGATTTTATAGTATTTCAAAAGTCGATCTGCAAATAGGGTGGCATTAACAATACATCTATTAGATGAATTATGTTTTGCCATCATTCTGCATTTGAGTGGACAAAGCAACAATTGGTACATTGTGAAAATGGGTCTAAGGTACAAAGGTTATTTTAAAATCATTTTTAATATCTAAAAAAAAAGTTTAACCATATTGTTTAATGCATACATATATATTAATAATGTTAAATTAAATGATTGAATTTAATGTTATTTCTTTCTTACTTTTATGAAATTTAATAAATATACTAATTATGCATTAAAAATGTTTATTTTCTAACCAAGTTTTGTTTTTTGTTCAGGATAACAAAGGCAAAATGAATTGCAAAATATAAGTTTTATTGATCGAAGAATCAATCTTACATGTAAATAGTGCAAGAGAGATAACTCTACATTAAGGTTTGATCAGAAAATGCATGATAGCTTTAACAGTTTTAGCTTTTTAAAAATCTCAAAAAAGTCAGTCAGTGAAATGCTAGTATTATTTTTTTCTATAGGTCTAAGTATTGAAACAGGGTCTTCAGAACAATATATAATAATTGGTGTACATGTTTGCACACTCCTTTTTTTAAACTGTTCGTTGGTCAGGAGACAGGCATTTAGCATTGTACCCAGACTTATCTTCATTAAACTGTGGCTTTCTTGTAACTTCACATTGGTTACCAAAGATCTCTGAACCCCATCCGCATGCACACTCCTTGAAAACCACAATCAATATGTACTAGTAAGATATCCTCTCCCATCTGGCTGAGGAGAAATATTAAGCTTTATTAGTGGATTCTGGGCGGTGGCTGAAGGAGATGCCCAATTGGACCATCCAGTCTAATGCCCAATTGACAATATCAAAATGATAATGACAATGTGCAAAATTTGACCCCAAAACTGACAAGGGTTGAATTTCTATTTACATGGGCGATCTAACTCCTATCTATGCAAGTGCATTTGAAGTTTCATCCAAATATATATAGTCATGCAGCCCACATCCTCATACAAAAAATCATCAACATTGTTTTGCAAATTATTTCAAAATTTATACTTTTACCAGTAATTTTATATCTTTTAATAAACTTATTTAAGGTCTTAAAGCTAATATTTTTCATTTAATCAATTGCTAAAACTGTGAATAAGTAAATCTAGAAAAATCATAAAAATCATACACAGTCGAGACGATCAAGTAATAATAAATTCTGTAATTTCAAACTATTTAAAAGAATTTGTTCATTTATCACAGGCAAGGGTGACTTCTGAACTTGACTTGGATTTAAGTATATGAATATCCCTCACAAAGTAGTATTTTGCCTTATGATTTCAAAATCAGGAATTTCAAAAAATCTATGGTGACCTAGACCTTTGACCTATTTTAAAAATAAATATGGTTCTTTGCATTGTAATAAGCAATCTGTGTACCTGGCCATGAATAATCATTCTACCCCATATAAACAATACACTGTATTATTTATATATTGCCTATATGAATTTAAGATGTCTGCTGCAACCTTGGCCTTCAGAGTTCTATACCTTTAAAATAGTTACCATTATTTTTTTTTGCCCAAAACAACCTATGTACAAAGTCTATTCTACCTATACAACTAAAACATTCTAATCTGTATCTTAATGCCTATAAGGTCTTGGACCACAGATAAATTTGGAAACTTTGGCCTCAAAGTCCTGACCTTGAAAATTAGTACATGTACCGAGTATGTTTTTCTTCTTGCCTGCAGTATGTGTGATCATCCTATCACTAAAAGGATTTACTTTACCTACAAGGTGTAGGCAGAGAGATGCTCTACATGGCAGCACACACCTCTAAAGACTGGTATATCAAATTCAGCCTTGATACAAATATTCTGTTCGTTACTTAATAATGAAAAAACATAACCCTGCACTGTATTCATAATTAATCGATCAAACAATTTGGAAGCTTCTTATTACAGGGAGTTTTCTTGGTAACAAACGGAATCAATACAGTTTATGTGCAAATTGCTTTATGATTAGAAAGCAATGATTAAACAAAAACTACAGCTAGCTAAAAAAAAATGTAACAAAAACAACGTCTATTGATGCACGTCTGTGCATAAATAGCAAAAAAAACAGAGTGCTTAAACACCCAGAATTCTGAGATATTGTAATTGAATTAAAATTCTATTAACAGCTAAAATCATGAAAATCAATGTATTACTAATGCTATTATGAATTATGGATGGCATTAAGTGAATGTGATGTTTTTCATCGTTAAAAAAAATGGTCAAAAAAGTATTTTCTAATCAATTAAATCATCCCAAGTAATGAAGTTTTGTTTAGAAGGTGCCTAGTGCGATGGTATACATGAACATCATTTCCTATTACAATAATCATGGCAAATGCATACTTTAAGTGTCATTTGATTGCATTAAACAAAATTAAAATAAAATGTAGAACAGCTTGTTTATGAAGAATAAGAAGAATGACATCAGCAATGTCTAATACTGAATTGTTATAGCACTAGTCAATGAACTTACAAATGTCCAAGTCTTTAAAAATATTATGAAGTATGGCAACACCACACTGAATTTATCAAAGGGGAACCAGCTCCTGACAAATCTAGATTACCCTTCATTCTGACTGCAACTTGTGTGTTTCAAAACTTAGGGAACCTAGCTCTTATCGGACTATCTGTTTATACCAACACAAAACAGGATGGCTTTAAAATTAGGTTACACTGTAGTTCCATTGCAGAAGGTAAACTTGGAGCTAAGTGAACCTCTTAAAAGGCATCACTGATATCTTTTGTGGGTCAAACAGGTGGTTTTCAATTAAACTTTAAAACATATACCGGTAAATAATACAGGATAGCCTGGTTGTCTGACTTACAGATCCATAATGACCATGATCGATAACAATAAAGACACCAAAAAGACTCCTTTTATGAATTAGGTTAAAATTCATCTGCAAAAAATAATTATTTCAGCAAGCTAATAGGTTCTCTATAGTTATACAAAGATAACCAAGCCAAAAACCATTGCCTGAATTTAAAAAATCTCACAAACACCAAAAAAAAAAAAAAAAAAAAATGTCTACCACCATACAAATCTTTTGGGTATAATCGCATACCAAGAAAAAATCTGTACATGCATACCAGTATATAAAATTTACAAGGTGAAAACAAAACTCTTTGTGATAGAACTACAAAAAACATCGAAACACAACAATTTACTACTATATGAACAACAAAGTGAATAATTATGTGTGCATGATGACACATACATGAAACCTAGAGTGAACAAAGTGATGAAATAACATGATACCATTCCAACATCAGTGAGGAAGTGAAGTCTAACAAAAACCTTACCACTTAGATTTTCGTCATAATAACCCTTAATGTGGCTTTCGCAACTAACCCCTGCACGCATATGATATGATCTCCTTTTTTCTTCCACTATAGCAGATTATAGATAAGACAGGTCGTAAACTTTTTGAGCAATACAACGAATATATGATACATGAACCACAGAGGCTAAACCCATTTTGGACACCGAAGTGGTGCAAGCTATGTAGCGCAGCCTTTGCTTTACATGAATTATAGCATTCACTACTTGGGGACAGAAATGGGTGTGGCTCTTTAAGTACATGATCATTATCAAAAAGATTGTTGTGGAACCAGACGTTACTTAAACTGTAATGCTACTTTGAATGCATTGAAATGGTGCCTTGAATGTCATACTTATTTACTGCAACTAAGTGCAAAAAATTGCATTATGGGAGAAGCGCATATATAGCATAATCTCAAATCCAATGTTATTTACATATGATTATATTGCATTTTCTATGTATTAATTAAATTTTCAAAATCTAGTCTTTGTTATGGAGCAGCTTGCATCTTTTCCTATTGAGAGATATTTTCACTTACCAGCATTTTTCTTTTCATCCGAGTCTAAGTCGGAATCATCGCTCTCGCTCCCGCTACCACTGCTCAACTGGTAGCCATAGGTTTTCTCCCACTCCGCATAAGAGGAGAAGTTGTGTCTAAAGCCCTGATTTCTCCCTGAAAACACACAAAGACCATTTTTAACCACAAGACTGATTAAGTTTTTCACTACTGCCTATGTAATGTATGCCGTATATTCCCATTAAGCTTTATTTTTAACCACACCAGTAATAATATTATCAAAAGATTTAAAATATTTTACCTTAAAAGAGTATAGATTGTACACATTTTCACTGTATTAATTGATATATGGTTTTAGCTATGTATATGCTTTGATTTGCTTTAAATCACTACTGTTGGTAATACAATGTATCTAAGTATAGCTAATGAAAAAGCACAAAAAACCTTCTAGTGAAATACAAGAGTATATATATGATGATCACAAAACACAATCTATTTATTAAAACGTCATGTATACATATAAACACAGATATAATATTATTGATAACTACACAAACATCAAACTAAAATCAGACGAAACATGCTAAGTACACCAAAATAACTAATGAACTCGTGATTTGTTCATTTAATCAACAAACACTGTTTTTCCCCAGTTTAAAATATTGTACATGTACAATGCTTTGTTGACATAATGATCCATAGGAAATATACCAGCCAGCAGAGCAACTTTAGTATATTATCATATTCAGTGAAAGAATTTGTTTATTAAATATGTCTGCAACTGAAATTTTTCTTAATTAACATTCATCTCTGTTAATTGTGCCAATTGCACTTAATAGAGATATGATGAACTGTGGTTATACGAAATAAAGAGCAAAGGTGCAACAAGAATGATAAATACATGTGATAGACTTTTGAAATGGTCCTTCAGGTATTATACACCTGGCAATATTACAATAAATCTTTTTACAGGTGCTAGTAGACTAAAAATTCCTAAATGATGGTGTCAGTTGAAATATATCTAGCAACATGGGACAAATTCAGTACAACGATTCCTTGACCTGTAGGTGCACTAGCAAACAGTTAGACACATGGCTACACTTGTAGCTAATAAACTTGTAGACACAATAGACACATCACTAATGAGGACCTGTGAGGATACGGAAATCCTCCTCATACTCCTCGCTTTCATACGACCCCTCTCCCTGCCCCTCGCCTGGCTCCTCTTGGTCAGAGTCTGCAGACTTTTTGGGTCGGGAAGCTTCAGCTATCGGCAAAAGCTGACGGTTTCTGGCTGCAAACATTTGTAGTACATTGAGCTTTTATCAGTTTTTCTATTAGATTGACAAAGCTTACAAAAAACCCTGGTGTGGAGTCGGGAATCTTTTTAAACAGCATTTCCCCATTAATAAATCCAATATTGATACATGGTTATTATCAAAAAGATATGGTTTTTCTATTGATTTTGGGTAGAAAATCAATTGCAAATCACTTGCTTAAAACACTTTTGTATTATCCAGTACAAATGAAAGCATAAATTATGCAACTACATGAATAACATCTTTCTGACATCTGATATTAAGTTATAAAACATTAAATAGGAACCTTTTTGCATAACAGAACACCCCTTTTTTTTGCGAAAGTTTAAGTTATTGCATAAGCTAATATGCAAGTATTGATATAGGTAAATTGATTTAATACATTGGATTCTGGACTCGAGGATTGCAGGCATGCCAATTAAAATTAACTAACCAAACATAAAGGCACATTTGACGATACTGAGAGTATACAAACATATACTTGATATCATTAAATTTAGGTGCACAGCAAACAGGTCTTAGTTGTCAAGCATCAGTATATATGGCTTAACACTGCAGTACATATACCGTACCCGTTTGTTATGTCACTAAAACAGAATACATGTATATATGCTGGTCAACACAGCTTATATTATGGTTACAACACTTCAAACTATTAATGATTTAGGCACCCTTTTTAAGACATTCGAATATCTGAACATACCAAATATAGATATATCAATTGGTCGAAATGACAGGTCCACCTCCCAAAAGTTACTTGGATCCTCCTCCTGATAAATTGGCCCTTTAATCCGAGATCTTGCAGACTGAGATGTTCTCGGTCGAGAAATCCTTTTCTCACCAGATATCATTTTCTCTGAGTCCAGCTTCATTGAATTAAATCCCAGAGAGTGAATTAATAGTTGAATTCACAACCCATCAAGAAGTCACCGCACCGTCCACAAAAGGGCGAAACATAATCTCAAGATCTAATGCTTTCTAATCGTGATTAATAATTAATGGACTGCCGAGAAATGATTATTCCCGTAGGATGCTTAAATTCCTTTAGCAACATTCAGTTTGCTCACATCTTCATGAAGGGCAACTTTCAATAAACACACATCAACGGTCCTGACAACCAATAAAAACTTCATCAATAATGCCATTTTACGACTGTTTAACAGTAAATTTTAAAAATCCATGCACCCATACACATAAATCAATGCCGTTTCTGATCTTTTGTTCCCTCCAATTCCATACGAGTTTATGGCAGTCCAACAGACTATCCTGTATGGGTAACAATGCACTTTAATATTCCTATCAAGCACATAAACTGCTTGTAGAGTAACCGATTACACACCAATCCTTATCTTTATATGTCTGTACCACTGGGTCTTTGCAGGCGAAGAAAATTTAAAATTCTATCCAATCAGGTCTATTGAAATGTACTTGGTGAATAGGTTTCCCCGTTTTACTAATGGTTGTCTGCCCTAGCCCTGCCATGGTCGTCTATAACTCAGGCCAGTTGACAAGATAGATTGATGGCTTCCCTCTTACTCACAACCGTTGCTTGGAGGACCTGCTCCAAATTGTATGATAATCTATCACATAGTATTTTTGTAAGCCTTTCTTTATTAATTAAAGGGCCACTCAACAGGTACTTTGTGAACAAAAGACCTGTATTCTTTCATGCCGCGTACACCCGTTTTTAAAATTCTGTATTGTTGCTATCCCTGATTAATAAAAGAACACATATAGGCCATATCAGAAATATCGGTTTTAGGATTGTGCCAAACATAAATAGGTATTGAGTTAAAGAATTATTAGTTAAAACCTGAGTAGGACCAGAACTCCATGTCATCCCTTTTAACTGATCCAAATACAGATGAGATTAAAATCAAATTATTCAGGCCAATTTTATTCCTATACTTTAAAGTAATAGGTAAGCGTTCTGGTTTATGTTCATTTTCAATAACGCACATTCTCAAACCCTGTCAGGTCTTATACAAGGCGGGTGGCTATAGACATCAGATAAGACCAGTCTATGTTATGTAACTCTGACAGCTCGAAATGATAGTAAACATACATATATGGATGTTCTCGCATTTTAAACATTGGACTCCGTTTGTTAAAACGTGCCGATACTTTGTTCAATATTTTAACATACAAGCAATAATGGAGATTTGTGTTAATAGATTTTGAATGGTTGAGATATTTGCATTCAAACATTTTTTTACATGATTCATGACTTGTAATTTTCCTGTCAATGCAAATGTCATTTCAAACAAATTATCCGATTTATACGTGTAATAGGGCCGGTATATACATATTCAAAATGGGACAAGAATTAAATGAATGTCTTGAAGATATCAAACAAATTCAAGGGTATATAACCATGGATGAAAATTACTGGTTCTTGGATCTTATTATCACAATCAATCTTTGAGAAGAATATACTAAATGTTTCTGCTGATTCTTACAAAATTCTATTTAATCGAAACTGCCAATGCAAAGCTCTTAATCTCTAACACATCAGAATTGTTCAGTTTGTTTAAATTCTTATGTTGGTATGGGTGAATTTTTTGTAAATTGAAGACAAGATGAAACTTTTATAAACACATGGAATTAAACAAACATCGTTCAACCATAAGACGGGCTATCTAATAAATTCTGAGTAAATATTTCGGAATTTTGTGATAGGGACCCCATTGATTCTTTAGTTGAAAGTATAAAAAGAGCATTTACGTCATTGATAATGTATATTGAAAATATTTTGACAAAACAATTTCACATAAAGGACATCCTAAAAGAACCTCTAGTGTGCTTTCAAAATCAATCAAAAGATTGTGGTTGAAATGTATACGGTTCATGGCATGTCCAACAAAGGAACAGGTGCAAGTGCACTTAATCTTTAATGAAATGTGCATCTGACACCTTGATAACATGCACATTATATTCATATTTCCCAATCTTGCCAACAACATGCCTCATTTAAGACATATCCAATTTCCAAAAACAAAGGAAAAAAAAACAAATTAGAGAATTTCCCCGGCCAGACAAATATATGCATTTTCAAGCCCAAAATTATTGGAAATCTATGTTTCTATCAATGAAACTTAATATTGTCTGTAACTAAAGCATACTTCGGTAGAAGTTTAAAGATACATGTATGATTAATTCTATACAGCCTTAGGCTATTTTTATAAATGTATGCCTTTGCCATTTGATCTGAAGTAGAAAACATAATGACTTGGCAATGCATCTGCTTGCTGCATCTAATCCAAGGTTAAAGTGATTGCTGATAGGTACATCAAAAGATTTGTTTGTTTTGTTTCTTTGAGAATTTTCCGCTCACTGTCATGGTTAGACTGTCATGGTTAGGAAAGACATTTGTTCAGCCCTCTTGCAGCCATCAAACAGGACAGGTTTATTTAGCAGTGCAATATCTGCACAGTTACTGTAAACCATCTTTTATTCGCAGCGACTTTATTTAGTGATTAACCTGAGATAAATTGATTTGAGGCGATTAATTTTCAAATTTTCGATAATCTAGAAAATAATGTACCAAGGACTAAGTTTGCGGTGAGAAACATACATGATAATGAGGCTCTAATGCGAACCTCACATATATTTCTTGCACTCAAATAAAAGTTGGTTTGTATGAATTATTTGACATCAATTTAGGCTCCTTTTTATTAGCCTGATACCAGGTCTTTCTAATGCAGTTCTAGAATAGAGTGAAACCTTCAATTAAGCTTATCGATAAAAAGAATTACGTGCTAGCCTGGTACTGGTACTCAATCGCTAATAATTGCAGATATTTATGTAGTACACATTGCTAGGTTAATCCGAACTCAAAAACCTTACAATTATGTAATAATTCACTGTCGGAAAAACCAAAAATATTAAATCTATGGGTTCTAAAACAACTTACAGCTTTTTACTAAACTGTGTAATCCTGCCTGTTAGCAGTGCTTAACACATTAAAAAATAATATTATTAACTAGTACAGAAAAGAGAACTTTTAAAATCCTATTCATATAAATGTATAATACATCATAATAGGCAATGGGACAAATGGAAATTGAAAAGAAAATGGGCATATACCCGCTAAACATAAAAAAATGGTATTTTAATAACAATATACAAAAAGTTCATACATACATGTACTAAGTTCAAGCAATTAAAGTACATGAATTGTGTCTAATGAGAAATTGGTGCACATGCTTTCTTGAGAGAAATCAGTGCATCTGCTTTCTTTTCATACTTATAGCATGTGACACATAGTACATGCAGTGCAATTTTGGAATTCTGCAGGTCATTATAGAAAGTATGTGTCTTGTTTTTCAAAGTGCAGGAATTAAATTATGTATAATTAAGCTTCCTGCCAAAATCAAAAATAAAATGACAGTTACCATGCAGTTCTAACACATAAATTCCAACAATGACTAAAAAAAAATTAAATAAATTCGATTTAAAGAATACGTGTTTAAAAAATTTGAGCCATTTTTCATCATTGTAGGCATTATGATTTCTAAGAAATTTCCTATGATGCTTTATACCAATATGCCACGCTGCAAGCTCATGCATATTTTAAAATTTTTAAGTTGATTGATGCCATAGCTGGACTCATTGTTCAAGAGCCTATACCTGGACTGATTCTGTGATACAATGTACTATGAAAATGAAAGCCATATATGCCTTACTCCCCCTGAATGGGACCCTATTCGGAATTCCATCTCATGTCAGATCAAGCATAGTAATATGGTACATTGTTCTTATTTCGATGCGAGGACTACTGCTATACATATAAAGCACTTTTTCCTATGGACTTAACATTTTTGATTATTTATACACTTACTTTGACAAGCATTGAAAACACAGAAACCAGAAAATTTAATGTAACATTCTGTTCAATACAAATATTAGCTTATAATTATCAATGAGAACTTTTACTTACAGTAAATGAACAATTTACCAGTAAAAGAAATTAATACAGAGATATATAAACACAGGCACTTGTTTCTGCGATAAAGTGTTTACCCAATAGTACAATAATAATTAACACAATGAATCTTACAGTACGTACTCTGAATTACATGGAGTACCCCTAGTGGTTCAAAGTGTGAAACAACATTTCCAGTTGGCAAGCAATGTTTGAATGCCGTTTAATTAACAAATTTTCCTCAGCTTTTTCGTTGAAAGTGATTTCAAATGATTGCAATTCATGAAAAGGGGGCACTCCTGAGTTCTAGATACCTTGTGTGGATGTAAATTAATATGCTTTAATATTTTTAATATAAATTAAAATGCTTTAATTTCTTTTGTTGGTTCATTAATAACAATAAATATGGTTGAGAATGAACATTGAAGAAAAAAATCTATGTAACCATGCAGCTTATGAATTTTTCCCCAAGGCTGTCAACATTTACTATTAATTAATACACATCAACTAAGAATGCACCAATTTCAAACTTCAAAAGATTTTTCACATCCACCGATCAGCCTAGATGTGTGGGCCACTTAGAACTATGTGTCTACATGGTAAATCCACATGTACATTGTATATTTTGTTCTTAATCAATGAGAAAATTAAAAGTTGCACAACTATCAGCTCTCTCTATATATGTACTAAATATACAAAATTTAATGTTATACATGTAGTGCTAATAATTCATGATAGTGACTGAGTGAAGAAAATAAATAAGGATGTTACTCTAAAGACAGTAACATTTCAATGCATTCAGATTCTAAAAAAAGACGAAAATGTGTGATAAAACAATGAAACGGTGTTAGTTCTCTCAAGCTTACTCACATTTGTCAATTTCAGTTTGAGCTAGAAAAAGAATGCATAAAGAGAGATAACTCTATCTGCAGGCGTCGAGTGGATGCTGTTTACGCAAGTCACTTGTTTGTTTTAAACAAACCAATATAACCATTTGTTTGATTCTGGCGCCGATGGAGAAAGTTTAAATATACTGGTAATTGAAACTCACAACAGGGAAATTACAGCTCTTGATGTTTGCCTGCATGATCAATGACATTATATGTTGATTTGTGACTTCTGTGTATTTGAGTAATTGTAATTGCCCAAACATACAGATTGTAATTTGATAAATGAACCGTCTCTATTGAAAGCGGGTATAGGAAATATTGATTTCAATTAATGAACAATCATAAGAACAGTTAAGTGAATCAATGTATGCACTTTTATTAATTGTTCAGCCTGTATAGCTAGATTATACACATTACCTGGTAGTTTTAAAACCTTCATGTAATAATATACAAATATCTGTTATTCCATGTATGAACTTTAATAAAATAATTCAAAAGAATAGTAAGAAAGCTTGCACTCTTGTTGAACTAGGCATTTCCTTATACAGTGTCTTACAGGTTGTTTAAGGAAAAATTAGATCTAATATTGTGATATAACTATACTGATGTTTTTTAATGATGAAACTATAATTAACTTTTAAAAAATTTATCAATTTTGTTTAACTTAAAGTTATGAAATTACGGAACATGTAATGTCCTTAAGTATTTGGTTAATCACAATTAATGTATGGCATGAATTGATTAAACATGGAACTATAATTAACTTTTAAAAAATGTATCAATTTTGTTTAACTTAAAGTTATGAAATTACGGAACATGTAATGTCCTTAAGTACATGTATTTGGTTAATCACAATTAATGTATGGCATGAATTGATTAAACATATGGAACTATAATTAACTTTTTTTTTAAAATTATCAATTTTGTTTAATTTAAAGTTATGAAATTACGGAACATGTAATGTCCTTAAGTATTTGGTTAATCACAATTAATGTATGGCATGAATTGATTAAACATATGGAACTATAATTAACTTTTTTTAAAAATTATCAATTTTGTTTAATTTAAAGTTATGAAATTATGGAACATGTAATGTCCTAGTAATGTTCTTAAGTATTTGGTCAATCACAATTAATGTATGGCATGAATTGATTAAACAGCTGACTTCTGTTGTTCACATTGTTCTTATTAATACATATATATAGGTATATAGAGTAAAGACTCAATTAGCCATATCTATTTATATTTTAAGTTTAAGTTTTAAGACAGACATAATTAATTCAATAAAACAATATGGACTGTAAAATAAAATTTGATAGCTTTTTAGTTTTGGAAGTGCATATATAACAAGAGGCCCAGGGGCCACATCGCCCACCTGAGAACCAAAAGCTATAACTCTGATCAAATTAGCATTACAGTATCAAAATCAAAATAGAAGAAGATTTTTAAAGAAACCAACAAATTTTTTATAATTCTTAATTATCTCCCTTTGAAAGAAGGCATGGCCCTTCATTTTAACAAACTTGAATCCCCTTCACCTAAGGATGCTTTGTGCCAATTAAGTTTGGTTGAAATTGGCCTAGTGGTTCTGGAGAAGAAGTCGAAAATGTAAAAAGTTTACAGACGGACGGGCAGACAGACAGATGCCGGACAAAAAGTGATCAGAAAAGCTCACTTGAGCTTTCAGCTCAGGTGAGCTAATAACCAACCAACAGAAATAAAGATGAATTATATGTGTGAGCTCATGATCAGTCAATGCACACTTATATTAAGTGACTAAATAATGTACCAGTTATATAAGTATCCAAGATTATATGTATTTGATGAAAAATAGAAAAAAAATTAGATGAATATATAAAGTTTATAAATAAAAATGAAAAATAAAACAAATGAACAATTTTAATCAGTTACAAATCATGAAATGTGAAAAATATTATTACCTGTATAGTATCCATAATGTTCCAAATGTTTGCGCATAAAACTATCATATGGATTCTGAAACGGAAAGATTTCAAATAAAATGTCACTGCCACTAAAATATAAACAAAATATCAGTATACACATATTACAATGCATCTAACAAATAGTTCCCACTGAAGTTAATTATCTCTGCATACTTCCTAAACCACATCTGTATGCATCTTTGATATAACAATAAACTGTCTACGCTGGGTCCCAGGTCCTCTGGCATACAAATCCAGCATTTTAACAATCAAGGTAAAGAGGTTACCCATTAGTAAAATCTAATAGGAATGTCATATACATGTACATGTATCGATCCACCTCTACCACAATAACTTTTCATTCCTAATGAAAGCAACTGAGCACTTACTGTTCCTTTCTTGTAATTCTAATTAATATTAATTTAAATTTTTTGTTTAAATGCAGGGTGGGAAAGAATTTCCAGCCTTCTGGAGCTCGAGAACAGTCATACTGGTATGGTTTTAAAGCAAACCAAGATGTGTATAATTTGACACTCAGTTTAGAAAGAGTGTACCTGTACATGGGAAAAATGTTTTGTAACTACCAAGAAATCTTTTTTTAAACATATATATGCAAAGGTGCTTCTAATGAGAAGTTGAGCTTTAAAAATTGAATTTTATATGTATCACTGCCTGCATGGTCTCCATGTGTTGAGGTCTTTTAACTAAAATAAAAAAACTGATATCTATAGAAAGAAGATTTAAAGGTATGTAAACTAAGCTTATGTTAACAAAGCAGTCAAGGTGAAACCTCTAAAACCAAGACAAGTCGGAGGGAATTAATATCCCCACGCATCCAAACATTCTCTTCGTGTGTCTCAAAAATAAATTTATTCAAGGTAAGAGCACAAACAGTTCCATTGAAGAAGTCAATGATTGCGGGTTTAACTTTTGCATATTGGAATAGTTGAGTACACTATTACCCTCAATAAATTACATACATGAACTAGAAGCATCCATTATGAACTCATTTTTTGTTAACACTTTCAAAACTTTTTCTACAATTGAAATCAAAGATGGCACAGTAATACATCTACATATCATTTAAAACTCATATGTTTAATGATAAAAGATAAAAAATATTTGTATCTTTTAGTCATAATTTCTGTCAGAATTTTTATAAGATGTGTCAATATCATAGATAAATGTCTTCTTTTCTAATGAATATTTAACACATGTATACACATCTAGAATTTTTGTATTTATGTACCAGTACATACAATTTATGTGTTTGTATCTTTTAGAGTCACAGCTATAGTATACAATATTTATGTACCAATACATTTAATGTGTAGTATCTTTTACAGTGAGCCACAGCTATACATGTGGTATTCACTGACTCTTGAATCCATGGGTCTACTTGTCAATCACCTGTTGCTATCAAATGCTACTTAAGCATGAGTACAGTGTTGAATGAAGCATTTATACTGATAAATGCCGTGCTAAACAAACACAAATATCAGGATACACCAATATGTAAGGCTCGATCATACCACTTGTCAAATGTATATATATGCAATAAAATGTCAATCATATCTTAAATGTATACATTTATGACTGTCTGTGGTACTGCATGAATTTCACATTTGCATGCAAGCACATTTTCCTTCTGTCAAAAGTTCAACTATCTGAATACACCTTTACGTGAATGAAAATCAAGATTCAGTGATTTCTTTATCTGCCACATATCTGAATTGCTTTGTTTCTTGTACTCGATAACACGGAATTCTACAAAGCACTTACCAATAAATAGATTAAATAGTCAATAGTGAATCAATGGCATGCAAGAACTCTGCTATAGACTATAGTGATTTTAGAATATCTCGGTAATTGTTGACAAAGAGATTTGTTATACACTTTTACTTTTGACTTTGTTATGGTGCATAAAACTCTTATGTACACATGGTTTCAATAATTTTAAAAAGAATCCATGATTAGCCTAATATTTGTTTCACCACATTCTTAAACAAAATATATCCTTCTATTTTCCAACATAATGAAGATATTTTAATCATCATGAACATTATTTTGGGAGAAACTCCATCATTGCTTCTTTTGATTAATATTCATCCTCAAATTAATTCAGTCAGTGACTTCTATATGTCCGTAATCCAACATAAGAAATGTACAGAACATCCACAAAAATCTGTATCACGATACTTACCAAATCAAACTGAAATTCATTGTCAGAATTCCACATGGTTTGACTATTGGCATAGTTTCTAATGAGGCCGAAATAATGATCACACAACAAAAGATAGTTTTGTTGGGTAAAATATGTCGATCAACTTTGTTTTTATACGCATCACGTTCTCCTGATTAAAAATGCCATTTTGACATTACAGAGCTTTTCCTAAGATCCTTTGAATTGAATCCGTTTCTTGCAGACACATATTTTCCGATTATCCCTTGCTTAAATTGAAATTCTAAATCATAATAACTTAAAATAATACTAAGCGCGATTTCAAATACTTTTAAATCCCCGCTGAATGCTACTTCGATTATTCCTTATCACGCACCAACGTGCTCTATTTGGGTCAGTGACTGTTCACAGCAAAAGACGCCACTATACGCAACAAAGTAAACCTAACAAATCATATGTATATGAAATTATGACGATTAGTTAAATTTTTATAGATTGATTTTCATTTCATTAGTATGTTTCTTTAATTACTAATGAATAAGTACAAAAATAACAACGTGACAGTTGCTATTTTTACGTCAAATAATTCTTCCGCTGCAGACGACGTTGTCAGGTGCTTTGAGTATAGAACAGTCCGCAGTAAATAAGACAGATTTTAATTGAAAGAAGAAATATATGATATTGTTCGTGTAATTGTTCGTATGTATTAAATACCTATTTTATCTACAAAAAAATTATTTGCAGGCCCATTTGTAGATATTGTCTTAGTAAACAAATGCGCACCTGTTCTTTTCAACTTTCTTTTTCCGGTTGGACGCCATCTTTAGATAGAGTCCAACATGGTAAGAAGAGAAAACACGGCTGTTGTGGTTATCTCAAGCAATAACTTTGACCTTTTTTAATACTTAATCAATAGAATACATTCTATTGGTAGTTGATTTTGTGTGATTGAATGCAGATGTATAGAAATAACACAAATTACAGAGATTTTAGCTTAGCTCGAATTTCCTTAAGCATAACGAAAAACTGTTTTTGACGTTTGTAGGGTGCCCACAAAAGTTATCGCACCAAAATGCGATTAGCCAAGAAACAGAAGCAAAACCGCCCAGTCCCACAGTGGGTTAGAATGAAAACTGGAAACACTATTAGGTAGGCAAAACCTCGGAAGTATTTTGCTCTATAGTATCAAGTAACATGGCTGGGGATCATCGTCAAAGAGCGGTACCACCATCTAGTGATGTGTTCAAATACTCACAATTCACACGATTGCAAAGGCAGTAGAATTATCTCTCTTCTGAAACAATCAAAACATTAGACAGGCTAATGCCTATTAGCAGATTCAGATCATTAGGCCCAATCTTACTCCAGTTAACTATAGCCTTTTCTTATAAACTCTTGTAACATGCAAGTTTTAAATTCCTTTCCATGTGGCTAAGTACAATCTTTCACCATTGTCAACAATGTTATGTTGTAGATTTTACACGAGTTGTACTCAAAATAACAGATCAAAATTTCAGTTTAGGTCTGTTTAAGTATTAAAATAGTTTACTATGTCGTGTTTTGTCTGCATCAGTATTAACTTTTAGTACGGTAAATTTTTACTTTTATACCCATTGCAGAAAAATGCTTTCATTCAAATTCCAAGATTTTTCCCCCATTGATATGATATGTCCCCTATTCATACCCATAGTAAAACTCAATTCCTTCTGGAGATTTATTACTGAAAAATTTGACATATTTTTTATTTTGAAGTTCTCTGTATCTTATTGCTCCACATTTGCCACATTGCATGAAAAATGGACGTTTTTGTTGGCAAGGCATGAATGATGGAGTCTTGCCTTATTTTTGGCTTTTCAGAATATTCAAATCAATGTTCCATTATTTTCCGATGTAAGGAACCTTAAAGATCATATTTTTCTTCATTTTACTTTTGTTCAACTTGGCATTAAAATACCAAGTCAACAAAGTTTTTTTTACTGTATCTAACAAGGACTTTATTTTCGACGGATTTGTGGTCTAAGAAGATATTACAAGTGTTCCCTTTTAAAAATTTAATTGTAATTGTATAAGAAGTTGATCAAATTGTGTAGTAAAATGTACATGTATCGGTCATTGAGTCATTATACCTTATTTTCATGGGATACCACAACAAATCATATACTTGGTTGCTAAGCTGATATTATTTGAATGAGAAGAAGTACCAGCTATTTATAATTAGTTAAAGACTAATTTGGTTGGTAGTTTTGTAATAACAATCATACCACATATAATACAAACATTTTTCATTCATGAGAATTTAAACAAATCGAATGTATTTTTAAAAAATCGGAAGTAAAAAATTGAATGCTAATATCATGTTTTACATTGAAATAATTATGACCATTCTATTTCAGATACAACGCCAAAAGGAGACACTGGAGGCGTACAAAGCTAAAGATGTAAAACAGGATATTAAAGACTTCAATATAAAATTAAATTCAATAGAATGTGTCGATTTTGGGCATCTGTCATATATGTGGTACATCTTACATCAGTTGTGTGAATACAGCATAAAAACATTAAAGACACATTCAAAGTATTGTTCTGTTTTGAATATGCAAACGAGCCATAAACATCATGTTTTGCAGAGCCATAAACATCATGTTTTGCAGAATGCGACTAATCATGTAAATTACTGAATGAATAAAGGCCATTCAGTCACAATTGTGATGAATTGCTGAGAACAAGGAAGTCACTGCCTATGTGCAGTAAGTTTCCTTTGGTTTCAGTATAATCTCCATTCATCACTTGGTCATTTCGGTGAAAGAGGTATAGCACACTTATACGATTTGGCCTCAAATATAGCACTTTTGCAAACATATGACATTTTCAATACTATACAATATTTACTTTGAATATTTTCAAAGAAACGCAAATTGAACAATACCCATGCTCTAAGAGTCTTAATTATCTTGCACGATATTATTAAAATATTCAGGTTTTTGGGGGGATATATAGGAAAATAGTATACCATAAAAAATTGGATATTTGACTATTTGAACCTACAGGTATTGTAGTACATGTTTACATTGAATTAGTTTTGGTTTAACGTGGTCTTCGTACTGAAAATTAGACGAATATTTCAATTAGTGTCTTTTATAATGCAATCATGTATATAGCCATATATATTGAAAATGTTAGATGCGTGGCCTAGTGGTAACGCGCAGGTCTTTTTGATTTTGTGGGAGCTGGATCGAATCCACTAAGTAGTAAATATTTTTTTTTCACTTAAATTGCAACATGAAAAAAATAGAGAGGTTAAGTACCATGTATCTATTCTTCTCTGGTTTTTTTTTAATTATCTTGTTAAATTCAGTTTGAGTATGAGCACACCCAATATATACATGTATAGATCTCTTCATTAACACTATACTCGTACTGTATTTACGCCTAGATCCATTGCATTTTGCTTGAACTTATCACGGTTCAGAATATCAACTACTATTATACACAGAGTTTCCCGGATTTATGACAAATCAGTTGTTACAGACACCATTATAAAATCAGTACAGTGTATCTAGGTTTCGAAAAATCATTTAGTGACAGCTAGGTATCTGAAGCTATTTTTAGTAACGGGTACTTTCCGTCTAAACACAGCTAGGTGTAGGCGAAATAATGGAAAAGGCGCTATACCTCTTTACTTCAGAGTACTTGCAATGATTTTAAAGCTGATATGAATTCATAAATGCACATTATTTCCCTTTTATCTCCGACAATCGCAATATTGTCGATATCTATTGTTACGCTCATCGCTACACACCCCTTACCCCTGCAAATGTTATTGTCATTTAAAGAACTATATATGATATGAGTTAAATTTGGCCCCCATAATTAGCCACTTTTTAAAGTGTTTCGTGTACAATAAAATGTTATGTTATTTTTTAAAGGAGTTGATATAAAATATATTTTTCACCTTTTTATTTGATTCATTTGCACTCACTGCCAGTATATGACGTCAGAAGTGACGCTATTTCTATAATTCAATCAAAATCAGTCCAAAATTGACATTTTTCTTATATTTTTACGAATGGGAAATATAGAGCGCATGCTTGAACAAAAAAAAAATTTTGGTCACTTATTCGTCTTGGCTAGATACATCTCTAATTAAAATATTTTGTTTGTTCAAGCATGCGCTCTATGTTTTCTGAAAGAAAAACTGCTTGAAAACAAGCTGTTTTATGCTAAAAATGCAAAAATGGCGGGAAAAGGTTGTCTTTACGATGTCATATTTCTTAATTGTGGGTACTTGAATCAAAATGAACAGTGTGGTAAAACATCACATATATATATGTACAAAGAAAACAAAAAATTACAGTAAAATGACAATGTTCATTTTAGGGGGCCATTTTGGGCCTTTATCATACATAGTCCTTTAGACCACGTTTTATTTGACCCCTTCAGTTTCGCAGTAAAAATCGTACGTCGTAGTCCATTTCCTAATATCTAGGTACTTAAAATTGCAGTCAAATATAAAATCTGGATATTTATTGATTTTAAACTTTATCTTCATTAATTGGTGAAGAAAATGAGTTCTAGAAATAAATATGACAATAGAAAATATAGTTTTTTTCTGCTGTTGCAACAGTTAACATGCTTGGTAGCGATCCCTCCTAAGGATTAATTTTTGATTCGCGCCTGACCAAGTAATAGCATCAATAGTGAAACAGACTAATATACTATTTTATACTGACTGTTCCTTGACAATGGCTCGACATACAAGTTTTTATACAAAACAGACACCCATTCTTTTTACAAAAAGCATGGTATTGCACACCAAAAGCATGAAACATGGCTATGATTTTATCAAGCAACCCAATGTTTATATTTTCAACCACGTGTAGAGTGGTGAACACAAACAATAACTCTGAATATCATCATTTAGTTTATATGATAGATGATGAAATAAGACATATGTCTTAATAGATTTTCATGTTTTAACATAAATCAAAGTAGGATATGATATGAAAAACGACCAGTACTTCCGTATTTTGAGAATATTATCCGAATACTTCCGCTCGAAATTTCACAGGAACTCAACAAGTCTCGGGGAAGTCTCGTGAACTTTTATTCGAGCACCTCTGGATTTATTAAATACTTAGCAACGATAAAGAAAACATTCGCAGGGGTGACCCTATGTAAGACCGAAAGCATATGCTTCCCGGCATTTAGGTATTTCATTCACCCGAACACGACACATTGGACGGAAAGATTTGTAGAAAAGCGTTTTGAACAAAAATAATATAACAACCACAGCACTTATAAGCGGACTGAAATCCTGGCACACATATTTCCAAAACTCTCGATCATTGTAGAATGTTTCCCCGTAGTGTTATAACATCGCACATGCGCAAACCACAATGCAGCAGATCGTGCAGTGTCAGCATGGACTTTAGAAAACTGAGTGTTTGTGTAGAAACCTATAAAAACAGTGTTCCATTGTTACTTTCTTGGATTTACTTTCATTTATCTAAACTGTGTTGGATTTAGTGCGACCGGGGTCTACAATAAGATGTAGACGTTATGCACTCTGTATTAACGACACACGTGTTCGATGTGCAAGCGAAGTAAGGCAACACTATCTGTGAAGATAATGCGGTTACCTTGAAAATTCTTTCAAAGAATAAACTATTTTTTATGTTTTTATTGAATGTAGTTTCCCTTTTTTCTTTTTTTTTCTTTTTTACAAACCTATTACTACAATGTACGTGTAGTTTACTCATTTAGAAGTCCGTGCAACCTGAATGTCCCGTATCTTTCTCGGCCGGTATACTCCAGTGGCAAAGTAATATGGCGACCAAATGCTTTTATGAATTCATGTCAGCCGGTATTTGTGAGACTGCTATTGTAGTATACCAACCAAAAAATAAAACACCACATAAATACCGTACTATCACCAAAGATAGTGATCAAAGACGCTTGCCAAAAATTTTCTATCCCTGTAAAAAGAAATCGGGTTTTCAAGAATGAATCCAAATGTTCTAAAGGGTTGAGACCATTCAGTATAGTTCAGTTTTCATGATTTTTCTAACATTTAAGATGACATGCAATTTTATTTTAAAGCTTGAGTGGCTACAAAGTATATCAATTTCAATAAATTAAAGAATACTTGTAAGTTATTTGTACATTTTTGACACATGCAGAAAATATATTGAGACTTAGATACCCATATATACAAGCATTGATGGTATGAGATTAATAAAGAATTTTTCCTGGGGGGGTGTAATTCGTTGGCGATGGAGTCCAATACCTATTTTTGGCCCATTTGACTACAGCGTACTTTTGCCATGGGGAGGGGGGTCTGAACCATCTGAACCGACCTTCCTCTGTATCCGCGCTTGAATATGACCATATATAGCACGATATGTCTTAGTACAACTTAATGCATAGTTATAAAGTACATGGGGTCCTCTACTTTAATTTTGATTACGGTCCTTGGTTAAAGGTTAAGCAATAGTGTGGAACCAATATGACCATTTACCGTTAAATGCATAATGAAACAAATCCTTTTTTCTATCTCTAATATAGCGGATACAAAAAGAAACTGATAATGGCGTCTCATCTTCCCAAGTCAAGGGATTTCGATCCGCTCCGTTTATGGATGTAGAGCGGAGCGGATCAGAATCCCATGACTTGGTCCCTGAAGATAATGGCGTCCATGAAACATTCGAATTCGGAAATGTGTTGACGGAAATGGATTTCCCTTCGGTCCGAGGTACAGGAAATCGGTATGGCCAATATGGTTATATAGTGTAATTGTTTTTTATTTTTAAAAATCTGTTTTTCTACTAGCTCCAGCAGTAACAATCTTAAATATGTATTATGAAAATAGTCATGACCTTCTGGAATAGGAATAGGAATTGGCCAGATATAGTATTGATTTAAATAATGTTTTTGAAATTTTTACTCCTGCTGACACTAAAGAGAAACGGACCAAACACACTTTTTAAGCTTAGACTTAATGGGTTTTTTCTTTTCTTTTTAAGTTCAGCACTTACTTTTTAACATTAATAATTAAATTTCTACTTCTTTATACATGTATATTAAAAGATTATATATATAATAATATAATAATATGAAGAAAAAAAGAAATAATGAAAAAGAAAATTTAATGTATAAAATGAGTCTTTGTTGTGACGTCAGCCTGGGATTAAAGATAAGATGATACACACTAACGAATCCATCATTATACATATGTATTTTAAACAATCTGAATGCGGAGGACTTGACAGGCCTTGTACCATGTTCATTGTAATTTATATAAAGATCATAAAGCTGTGCAAAAGACTCCAAAATGAGGCTTAAATGCAAATATATTAAGACTCCCCGACAAGTTCATGTCTTGGTACTCTGGTGACCGTTAAGGCCCATGGGCATCTTCAATACATGGGGGAAAAAGTAAGGTCGGTAAGACTTTTGTAGGCAATTTATTTCATTCCCAAAATTTAAATTAATGCATCCATGCACATGACAAATAGAGCATGAAGATTGAACTCTTCAAGCCAAACTGGCTATTATAATTAATTATAAGTGTCCGCTAAGACAACAAGACTTCACTTGAGTGTGGTCAGCCAGGGCACATACGATGATGATCTAACTTGCAGGAGTCCAACACACATGTTGATGAACTGTCTTTAGACTAATCCTTGCTCTTTCCTGCAAACATCGAACTCGGGGTCCAGCGATTTGAGCTATATTACATGTATGAGAAATAGCAACCCTAGTCGATCAGATCCTATTGTCTTGACGATAACGTGACGATAACGTGACCATCTGCGTTCCTGACTTCCTGTCATACTCTTTTTGACAATTCAATGACAGATAACTCAACTATGCTGAGAAAAACTTCTAAGACCATGTGTATATGGTATAATTAAAAGTACTGTCGTTTTGGTTTTAAAGGGACTTAGACACAATTTGAGATCAAAATTTCATTTTTCATTTTTTTTAATATAAAATGGTTAATCGTTTATTTAAGCATTTTGAACGAATGACTAAAATTTGAATACATGCTAGAAGTCAAGTTACAAGTGAGATACAGAGGTAAGAATTCTTTGTTATGTAAACAAAACTCGAATCTTATATATTTGTTTACAAATAATGTAAAGTAAAAACAAAAAATACTATTTCTTTTGACAAAATTGCTCGTGGCAAATAAAATAAACTGATTCAATGTGTTCATAAATCAAATTATTAACAAAAAAGCTACATTTGATTGAAACTTAAACCAATACAACAAAAATGTAAAAACGATAACAAGACTCGAACTTTGTTTACATAACAAAGAATTTCAAACTCTGTATCTTGCTTGTTACTCGATAATTCACAAAATTTCAATTTCAAATTTTGACGTATTAACCTTTTAGACATTAAAATGGGAAAATCAAGTTTGAAATTTTTGAGCTCAAATCGTGTCCAAGTCCCTTTAAGAAGATTTTAATCAATGTGACGCCGTTCTTTTGTCCAAGGAAAGAAGAATTCTAAAGAAAGGGAAAAGTAAGAAACAGTATGTAACTGAGAGAGAGAGAGAGAGAGAGAGAGAGAGAGAGAGAGATATTAACTACGTGTTATGTTTACTTACTCTTTATGGTGTTTCCAATGCAGAGGAATGCTGCCCAAATATAGATTAGTACAAAAACAATGGCCAAGCATATCAACCAGTTTCTTTCCATCCAGTTTTTTAACCAATTATCAAATCTGCGGCACATATATTCGAGTAGGGGCATGGTAACGAGAAATGATGCCCCATATACGGATAACTCCACTGCCATCTGTAAATATTCAACCAAATAGTTATGGAAACTTAAAAAAAAATACCTGCAGATCACAAGCTTTGTCAAAACTTTAATTGTTATATATGACTGGCTTTCAGTTGAATACACTCGTCTCATATACAATGTACTACTTTTACTTGTGTTAATGCATGTAAATACGAGAATTAATTGTTTTCTTTGTCTTCTTGCCTTTGTTATCTCCTGGATTCCGGGACACTGCTCGGGTCTCTCCATAAGATTCAAGAAAATTTTTACTTCATCCCATCTGGAAACTTCAGGTTCCTTGCTGTTCAGAATGAGTTTAAAAATATACATGTATTCATATCTATATACGCCTTTTCTCTAAATACTGTTTTCTGCATCTTCACAATATCAAAGCTTAAACATACGCCTTAATGTGCTAGGGATACAGTATATGATTTGCAATACTCAGTGGTTGACAGATACGATTGTTTGGTATTTTTCAAGCAACTGGAAAATTAAAATATTTTGATATCGCGGTTTTAGTTATTAAATATAATAATAATAAATAAGACGGTAAGAACGTAGCGGTGGATGTGATTTTCTGAATATTGTACGTTTTGTAAATACAAGACTTTAGTCCTTTTTATCTATTAACGTTCTTAAATTCAGTGATCTAATGTAAGTAAATATTGACATATTGTACATAAAACGCAATAATAATTTAAGATACCTTTTAACAATGATAATTAGTTGATTTATATTAAGAGAAATACCTGTGTCAATACAACTATTTACTTACCAAAAGAAATAATGCCTGTGGTTGAAGAATACAAGGAATGTTAAAGCCAACAAAACTAACACCACATACTGTTTTTTGTTCATCGTGATATTTACAGATGCCGCCAAATCAACTATAACGTTGTCAAGAAAACTTGCGCATGCGTGATTAGTAAATGCTTTCATTATGACGTCAGTCATTATTGACGTAAACATTTTCTGACATTCTAAAGTACTTGAAATATGTTGAAAAGAAATTCTAAAACATTCACCAGAATTCAATGTAATATTATTTTTATGAGAAGGAGTTGAGAGGATATATTACCGTAGGCGTTTTCTGAGAGACAGTGAGCAATTATAATGGAAAAGAAAACAAACACACACAAATATTTTATTGAAACACCTTTTTTATCGCGTTTACCGAAAAGATACGCTGCGCTAGCCCTCGTTTTTCCCCAAGCTTTTTTTATTCGGCATCATTAGAGAAATTCATATCTCTATTTCAGAAATTTATAGGCTCCTTCTAGTAACTAGATCTTAAAAAAATAGAATTCAGTAAATTTTGGCAACACAATAGTGACACTATAATTTATATCAATTAATCTCTTTTCTAAAGTCTGCATATTATTGTTTTGATTTAGCAGTATGCTTTTATCAAAAGTCGATGAATATTATTTTCGATGATTATAAATGCAAGTCATAAATGACAAACAAGTCTGTATATATATAGTTGCACTATATTATTGCTTTATTCAATGCACCTCAGAACAAGTACATACATATGAATAAGACTTTTATAATAAATACTCTATCTATTGAACATGGTTCTTTTAAATATAATATAAAAGCGTTTTCTAGATCTATCGATTAGGGGGTATAAGCTTAGAATAATGAATAATAAAATCAAGTATAAGTTTATATTCGAATGAGAAAGGAAAAAATGTAGTTCCAAATTATGCAATAAAAGATTTGCCTCTTCCACAATACTCAACAGCCACTTAATTAATCGCTATACAATTTTGTTGTGATGTATTTTAGAAGAGAAAATAAACCTATTTTTGTCAAAGTTGTTTATATCTATGATCAATTTATTGCCAAAGAAACTATACCTCAGCACTATAAGATATGGGCTAATACATGATTATGGTTTTATATATATATAATATCTACATAACATAGACAAGGAACATATGAAGAAAAAGAACGGGGGAAAATACAAATAAGCTTAAAAATAATCCAATTCTAATTTCTTTTATCCATACAGACAGCCTCCTTTTTTGTTTAAAACGCATATCTCTTGTACCGCAAAAACTCCTGATACAGTAAATCAACATCAACAAAACAAACAAATACGATACAACGTAATACATCTGATTTGGCTTAATGTTCAATGATAATAAATAAATGTATGAAAACGTCTCAATCACACACTTCTAATCAACATACAGTCTTGAAAACACTATATGGACCCTGATCTTCACTTTTTAGACGCGGGTCTTCGTCCGGAACCTGGTTTTTGTTCGATGGCTTTCCTACTTCCGGGACGGAGAGCTCCGTTGTCCAATCCTTGCGCGCCACTGGGGACTACTTGTCGCTAAAATAACAAACATTAAAAATACTGAAGATATACAGCACACATTTTTTTCATTAAATTAACATTAAAAATGATTCAATATTTCAAAAGCAAATCAATATTTGAGACCACAGCGAAACACAATTCTCGTCTTGTCATGGCAATCAACTCTCTCTATGGACTTACTCTCTCTTGATATCGTCTTTCGTAGTATGACATGTCGTCCTCCCCCGGTCGTCGCATCTGAGACACGCGCTCTGTGATGTCATCAAACATTTCGTCATCAGGGTTTGTCAGACCTAATGAATTAAAAAACAAATTATGAGATGAAATAAATATAAAATCTCCTCATATACTTTAACGATACTTGAACATGTTTGAATATTATTATCCAGTGGTCCAATTTTATTTAAAGTAAATTTTAGTAAACAAATAGATAACAAATTAAACTTTCCGAGCCGTACCTTTGCCCTCTTTCCTCATCTGGTGAGCTTTAATGGCCTGCACATTAGCCCGTAAAAATGGGTTGTCGCTAGACGTGATTGACTGTTCCAAATAACCCTTGTTTGGTGCCCCTTTTGTAATAAGTAAATGTTTTATATACAAATAGAATTAATAATAACAATTATAAATGAATTAATCACGATGTTGCAATACACAATCACTTGCAACAAATCAATGTTGTACAACACGGTACGAAAAGTAAAAATACTATAAAGTAAAAGAAATCAGCAAGATAACAATATACTTAAAATAACCGTGGTTTGATAAATTTTTACAGGCACTTAATGTCATAGATAGAAAGCAAAATCATTTTATCCGCTGTTAATTCACGGAAATATAAATTCGAGGTTGGGTGAAATACATGACGAATTTTAACCCCTTCCCCCTCAGACATCGGATGACTCTAGGCTATATGAACAACTTACCTTTTCCACTGGGATCCAGTCGCATGTACCCGTCAGCCATCGACGAGAAGCCGGTGATCCCTCCCATGGCGGCGTAGGGCGTGGACTCCCCCAGGGGGTGGCCACGTGCCTCCCGCTCCTCAGCCGTCTCCACGATCATCGTGTGGTCCTTGACCGGCGCGCCACACCCACAGGTGAAGGAGCTTTTAAACCCGGCACACTTGGTGCAACCTCCTGAGATTAAAGTAAATATAATATTGATGAGATAATGAAGAAATACAGTAAAGTCAACAATTCACTACAAAAATCACAGTGAAAGGCAAGTAGAAAAATATGTTTTAAGAAAAGAAAGAATTTTTGAAATAATTATAGATTTAAAAGTTATAGGAACAAAAGTTTCTCCAGTAGTGATATCTCTCTCTCTCTCTCTCTCTCTCTCTCTCTCTCTCTCAGATAAAGTAAAAATATCTACAATACCAAGGAGAGTGAATCTTAATTAATGATAATTGAATTGCTACGTCACTCGGAAAAGGAAAAGTGGCACAAAGCAAACAAAAGCTATATCCACTAAAATGATTTTCAAAAGGTGAAAGTAATCCACAAAGTGCTAAAAGTCATAACACACAATTAGGTTAACGCTAAAACAAAACAAAATCTTTATCCATCACTTAAAGTATTAAAGGATTATGATCACGTGATACATAAGGACTAAGTATACAAACCTCCTGTCTGTGCTAAAAAAATCAAAGTAATGACTTGTGCGTTTTTAAACATTAAACCGACAGATAAAACAATTTAAAAGTGATAACTTAGCATTGTTCTTAACCAAAGGTATACTAGTTTTGGCTGCGGAGAAAACAATGTTAATATTTCAAGAAGTTTTATACAAATTAAAAAGAACTAAAACATATTAAGTCTTACTGCGTTTGCAAATGAAAGGCTCGAACTCGAAATGTTCCTCTGACGTATGTTTGCACGTGCAGCGGATAGGTTGGCTCCCGTTCATTGGGACGTAATTGTAGGACACACACTTGCAGCCTTTCTGTTTACAAGGAAGTAGGATGGGGCGATCCGTCGGAATGACCTCAAAGTCTGTCTTGTGTTGTTTGTACCTAAACGATTCCAAATTATTTGTGCGAGGGCGAAATTTGACAAAATATATTGCCTGTCTTAAAATTGTGTTGTGTGAGGGCGAGATTGGAAGCTGACTTCTTTTATTGTATGGAGCTTGCATGAATAGACATTGTACCTGTGTTTGCAAAAGCACGGCGTCTCTGGTCCGACTAGTTTACAGTCCATGCCGGTAGGACCTGTCCAACAGGTGTACAGACGGTTCTTGATTCTCTATTGAAAGAGATATACATGTACAACTAATATAATATCAACATTTAACAATTTATATATATTTTTATAAATATAAATAATATATTTTTTTTTTTTTTTTTTTAGGTCAACAATATAGAGTACGGCTCCATATAGTACATGCTTATCCGATTTTGCACTGGTTCCGGTTCAGCGCCACCTAGCTATTGAACAAGTAATCAGGTATATGTTATAGGCATTTGAAATTAATTTATCACTGATGAGATCGACCTTAATCCGAGGCTACCAAATGACTAGTACATTCATCGTAAAAACAAATTATTATATGTTGTATGACAAGGGTGTTTAGGTGTAAATAGAGTCTAAATATATGCTTGAATTTCCTTGTTTGTTTGTTGTTGTTATTGTTGGTTTTTTTTTTGTATTTAATCTTATTGTGATATATCAAAGAATACAGTTTGGGGTTTTTTACTTGTTTTGAATGTTTGTTTGTTTGTTCGTACCATTGGTAGGACCTTCTTCTTATACTCTTCATACTGCTCAGGGGTAAACAGTTCTCCACCATCATCTTCTCCCACTATCCTGATAATTACAAGTAAAAGCAGATGCATTTTTTATCAATTAACTTTAAAATATGAGGCACATCAAGACATTGATACCAACAAAAAGTGAACATGTGTACTTTGAATATTGATTTTTAAATATTTACCATATTCATTTCGAAAATTTTAAATTATCTGCGACTGATTTTAAGGGTATTCCCCTCGCACTGAATCCAAAAAAAAATATATATATATAAAACGTAAGGTGTAAACAAACAAATTAGCCTAGATTTTCAATCATTATATATTTGCTGACTTTGTGGACTTTGATTTGCGTCCAAGTTTTAATAGACATTTATGTCAAACTGAAATCATTTAAACACATTAATGAAATCGAAAGCCAAAAGATATAAAATGAAAAAAAGGGTTTAAATGCCAAAGTCAATCCATATTATTAAACTCACTGCATAAGTTATGCACACTTCGTTAATTTGTATTTTTTTTTTTACAAAATCACCTAACATTTCGTGATATAGCAAATATAAAATTAATGCGTTATGATGAAATGTAAATTTTCTTCCAAGAATCATCTATATATTACCCATGAAGTTTACATGTATAGTATGATGAATTTTACATCAATATGCACCTATTATCGATAAAAGTGAATTGTTCAGTCTTTCCGAAACTTGTCAAATGATCATGCATACCACTATTTAAATGTGACCAATGTAGAGTGATTTGATCCACCTTTTAAATCAATTAAAATCGGCAGTGACAATGATAATAGGTCCTCCATCTTTGACGCTATTCTTCGTATTTAGTTCGGATCGGACAGGGGAAAAAAAGAACGAAAATAAATACCTGGAGTATTCTAAGTATTCGTCAACAGCCTTCGCGTTCGCCCCATCGAACTTCAACTTGAACTGTTTCTCCGCCATTTGTAAATTTCTAGCAGTCCGCCATTGAAATTGTTTTCATTAGCGACGGATTATACTTTTCGCATCGATTTTTCCAACAGTGGGCGTCAATCTAAATAATATTTAAATGTTCTACCTGAGCTTCAAGATCGTTTAGCTAGGCGTGGTAGACTGAAACTACAAAGAATGTTGATTCTTATCGAGTAAACGAATTACATGTAATTCAAATACATGTAGTAACATTATTTAAATTATGTGTGACTTATACTAGATCTCATACTTTAATCGCTGAAATCCAGCGAATGTCTACTACATTTATCATATTATTTAGTAAGATGAATTCTTTCGGTCCAAATCGGGAAAAAATTTTCGCTAGAAGTGCTCTCCTTCTTATGTATTATAGCTCTCAATGTATACATAGACATAAGAGGCACATCCTAACTGTGTTAAACGATAATTCAGTAATATTGTATTAAATACAATATAATAGATAAGCAACAAGAAAGAATGATTAATTATTTTATTCTTAAATTTTAATGTTTCTTTCTAAGTCTACATTTAGACTACATTATTAAAACATGGACCCAAGAGGAAAAAAGGTGGAAAAAAGATAAAAAAAACAAAAACAAAACAAAACAAAAAAAAAAAAAACATGGAGGCGAATTCAAAGACATTAATCTTACCCGGGGAGAGGTGGAAAGGATAACCAAGAAAAGAAAGGAATGGAAATTTCATTTCTTGTCCTATGTGCCCCGGGTGCAACAAAGACTAGATAGGTAGGTACATGTAACACAAACGCTCGTCTTTTTATAAACATACACACTTGCGAGGGAGCGGTCAACAGCCAACCTCACCATGTCGGCTTCAGTAGCCATTACACTATGACAATACACTAACACACGCTTCGTCCAGTTATTTTATAATCAAAGAAAAAAGTGGAATTTTCCATAGATATTCGGAGAATATTTAATGGTTACGAAAGGACATGTGTGTGTGTGTGTGTGTGTGTGTGTGTGTGTAGAAAGAGATGAGTATTTTTGTGCCCCCCCCCACCCCCGGCCGAATTTTTCTTGTGCGAGTCAATTTCAGTAGACCTTGTTTTGTTTCTTAATTGTTCCGTGTTGAGGTCAATACACATGCGTTTAGAGTACCTCTTAGTTGGTTGGCTTTTTTTTTCGCCTTCCATCTATTTGGTAGTATGTCCCCAGCTCAAGACATTTGGGTGTGTGCAATGTTTGTAAACACACCCCTACCTATTTAGGATTGTGGTAATGTCACTTGTTACGATGACGCCTGCCGGTGCAGAGTATAAAGATGGCACGACGTTTGAAATCATTGACCATAAAATAAACATGGAGTTGCGGGCGGTAAAAATAACTGGCTGATACTGGGTCACCTCGGCTGATTGCGGGGCACAAAATACCTGTCAAATTCAGTACGCCACTGAAATTTTGTGAGGAACTGCACATTATATTAAAGCATGCACACAGTTGATAGCAAAGCTGCTATTTTATATATACTATAGTACATATATTTGGAATAACTATTGATGCGATTATTTTCATGATAGTAAAGAATATTTAACAAAATGTAATTAAGTTTTTCAAGTAACTACGAGTATTACATTACATTGTGTGTATAATGTTCAAGAAATAAACTTTTTACAAGAAACTATTACATGCATATGTATACAATTTTCTGAAGAAAGTTCCAACATGGAATTATTTCTTGAGAAAAATCATGTGATTTCTCATTGGTCACGTTTCCTTGGTTATACTGGCATCAGTTGATTTCTCCATCGCACGCGTGTGGGTGAACCACTGGCCTCTCGAAGTGTTGAACATCTAAGTATCCCGTCGTTTCGTGTGCTGTATTGTAATGATCATTGTTTGCTATATTCATCAAAAAGGTATGACAAAAATCGGTAAGATGAAACATTCATTTCACAAATAAAACTGTGACAAGTGTCTGGTAATACAATCAAATACTCGTAATTTCATTGAAATAGATAAATGATTATGATGCGTAGAAATTAATATACCTGTTCGAGACTTCCGACACTGACAGAAAAATAGCACGAAGAACAGTAGTGCCAATCCGCTAGATATAGCTATCCCAACAATAAGTGGGACCCTGTTCAAAACAAAGGATGAAAAAAAAAATTCCGGTACAGATTAAGGAGGCTGGATGGTCAACAAATTATCCATCAGATCTTCCTTAAAATAAATTTTAAATATGATATTTTTGGCCATAAACTATTATTTAGAAAAGAAAAAAAAATATTAGAGAAATTTTAATTTTTGAACATTTAAAATTTTTCTTTATATAAGGCTCTTCTCCTAAAGGAGATTTATGTAGTAAAAAAAATTGTCACGACCATTAAGCCCTCTTAAATCCAAGAAGGACGAATTTTTTGAATTTACCACTAACAAAAAGCCGTGAAGAAACTTACTCGGTTGAGGACTTGTGTTCACCGCTGCTTGGTGCTGGTTGGATCAAAAACTTTTCGCAGTACTTGCAGTCGTGTTGGTTCGGACATTTTGTGTGTCTAGGATATCCTGGAAATATGTTGTCCTCCATATTGAATACAAAGCCAACCAATTGTGTTCGATATCCGATCTTTTAACAAGAAAAAAATAAGAATGATTGAATTTGATGACCGATAATTACACAAGTAATGACTTATTTTTCTGTTGAAAGTCATAGTGAGATTATTTTACACACATTTTGACATTGTCAAAGCTAATGTCTTTATTTTTAACGTCTTCTTCATTTTGCATAATATGCAATTACTAATACACATGGAATATACAAGTTAAGATATTTTTATTTTATTTAAAACGACAGTGTTGTCTTTAATATAGTCCAAGATCTTCAAACTTGATAAACATCTATATATACCCAAAGTAAATGTTGCACCTTACATGTCTAGAACTCTTCCCACGGTTTTTTAACGAAGTTATTAATAATTTTATAAACTGTCAAAACCTGTGAAATATTAACCGTACTATGAATTTTAAAATTTAATGCATCTGCAATTAAATCACAATTTCTTATATCAAAATTTTTCATCACAAAGGCAAAAAATAAAACCCATCCAGATTATCGAAGATGTTAACCGTGGTTCTTACAGTAAATATAAGCATATATATGCAATATCAATATGCTTTACTTACTAATTTATAAAATAATTTCCCGTCCTTAGAATCAATGAAGTATATCCTATGTCCGTATTTTCCGTCTCCATTTTCATCAAAGACAGGAACCAAGGAGCCGTTTTGATTGAGATCTAGTTTTACTTCCTTGATGTGCTGTAGCACCTTCTCTGTGTCGGAATATCCAGAACACAACATTTTCGTTGTTTTGCAGATGTCGCGCAATGCACTTGCAGACCCTTTTAGTAAAGCAAACGCTGCGTTCAATGAATAAGGTGCCCATAGATCAACTAGGTTTTCGTCATTTGATAGACTATCAGCAGAACCGCATTCTCTAGACAGGGTTGATGATTTGTTGAAGCTCCAAGGATAAAAGCATCCTTGTCGGCTCTGGATGACTTCCAGTAGCCATGTATTATCGTCTAATGGACTAGGTTTCTTGTTTTTCAAAAATTGCACGTACGACGGACTTTGAGGCATGTTCTGTGCAACGGATATTGTTCCTTTAAGTCGAGGAATGAGATACTGCTCCCGAGTTCCAAGGGTCTCTGATGCTATGAAATAGAACTCTCCGCCGGACTGCATGTTGTCGGCTAGAATTTCCATAAGATACGGTCCAACGTGCGAGCGAAGAAAGGTCAAAACGACTTTGGCAGATGGTTTGGTTCGAAGACTATCAAGTACAGTTATATAGTTTGATTTTTCTGGAACTTCTATTTCATTAGCTACACAGATTCCAAGTTTCTTGGCACTGGTCACTATGGAATCTCTGCCTCCCTCACCATAGAAACCAGAGCTGTATATGATTTGAATGTAAAAGGCGTTGAGATGCTTTGCTATTTGAACCATGGTTTCCGCAGTCTGGTCTAACGGAGTTGACACCCGGACAAAATTCGGATAGATTTGTTTGTTGCCGAAATCTGGAGAGGTGGAGCAACAGCCGACCTTAAAGATTTTTAGCTTATCACAACATCAGTTAACATTTAGCTTTAACATTTTCAGGTTTTTTTATTTCCTTGAGAAATACAAATTTGCAATAGAAAAGCTTTACATATAGCAATAATGGTTCATATTCTTGAATACAATTACATGTGTATTAATAACTCTCTCTCTCTCTCTCTCTCTCTCTCTCTCTCTCTCTCTCTCTCTCTCTCGTGTGTGTGTGTGTGTGTGTGTGTGTGTGTGTGTGTGTGTGTGTTTATTTAAAGAAATGGATTTCTTTTTACCTGAGGTTTACCTTGCAGCTCTTTTGTGACAGAAAGCATGGCTGACGTTGGGGTGCTTCCCAAAGAACCGACAAATCCGAGAATTCTCTCCGTCACATCCGGTGGAAGTCTGGGATAGCCACCGTGTTTGTAGAGACGGAGAACCTTCTCTTGAATTACGAGTGGGTCGTTGCAAGTGTCTAACAACAAGAACCCGATTGAGGTACCATCAAACATGGTGGAATTGTTTACTGTTTCCACTGCGTACTCTATGGTCATTGCTACGTCAAGACCGACTGTGTTCCGCAAGCCTCCGCACTGCAGCGGTTTTGTTCCGATGTTGTGGATTGGAAAGGCGGCCACAATAATTAGGTCCCCTGGTTTATAAAAGATTTGTTCGTCGTCTCTGAGACAATGTGTACAGATGTCGCCTCTCTTACACTGGGCTTTGTGGTAACTTCGTTCTGATCCATATTGGTCGTAATCTTTCAAAAGGGTTCTGTTCATTGTTATAGTGTTATCAGCAAAGGTTGCAACCTACAACGAGCAAAAGGACAATATACAGATAGTAGATGGCAAAAGTTTTCAAACTATTTTAAAAATTATATATATTTTAAATACACATGTGGTATTTTATTTGCCTAAAGTTTCAGTGTTATTGATAAAGATTGCAACGTTCAGAAGGAAATTTAATTGCCATTTTTTCATAAGACCAAAATTAAGCCTCATAATTAGTTTTAGTTCTTTTGCTGCGTACCTCAATAAAACAAAACTGGGAAATGTCGTCAAGACACTGTCTGTGGTTGTACACGGAAAACATGGCTTTGGACTCACTTGGTTTGATATCGCCATTGTAATCGAACTGAAGTCTGGTTTTTGCACCAAAAATCTCTCCAAACTCCAATGGCATGTTCACTTCCACTGATTTAAGTGCATTTAAAAAATTGCTTATCCCATCTTCAGTAAGTAAGGAACAAGAATCATTTAAACAGATTTGGTGTTTCGATTGCTTCAACGCTTTTGCAAACATAAAAACTGCGTCCACAGCAAAATTTAGGTAGATATTTTTTGAGACAGCGTTTTCAATTTCTTGTCCTGTAGGAACTTGGCAATTTGGATTATCATAAGAACATCCTTTAATTTTGGTGAATACGTCTTTTAACCAGGGGTTTGTCTTTGATTCGTCAGCAAGAACGGTTCTGTTCCTGAATATATTGTTCCAGTGTTCCAAGAAACTATCCACAGACTGGTATGTCGGGCTCACTACAAGATTTCCTCTAGACGCCGTTAGGGTTTCTTGTTTGAACACATTTTTAGAAGTACCAACTCCCTCGGAAAACATAATGGATGGGGTATCCCCTCCAAGATCCAGATCTGCCATTGCGGTCAAAAACTTCTCAGCAGACGATTGTCCACCAAAGAACACAATACCGCTCACAGCGCCCCCTTTCGGCAGTGTGATGTCTTTTATGATTTGACTAAGGGTAGATAATTCAACTCCATATGTAGTATTAAAACTACTTGAATAACGGATACAGATTCCACGTTTATGCAATTCTGTCTGTAATGAATGCGCACCATGAAGACCGTAAGAATTGTTTTCGTACACAATAGCTATGTAATTCCATTCAAGCCAAGACATCAATGACGTTAAAACCTGCCGAAAAGAAGTGATGTTAACATATATAAAGCGCAAACTGATCATTCAATATTAGGGATGTCAACGAGTACTCGAGTACTCGACTATCGCTCGGTCACGACGATCATCGACTAAAATTTTGTTTGTCGATTAATCGTTATAAAATATATATAAAATACCGAAAAAAAAATTTTGGGCTACATGTATGTATTAAATTTACATCTTTATTTTTTCAACATTTTGATCCGTAAATTAAAGTATGTTTCATCGGAGTCCCTGGTGTATTTTTTAATTTTTTGGTCTGATGTTGTGGATGTTGAAAATTTATTATTTTGAATAAAAGTACTTAGGCAACAAGTAATTGAGGAGACCAATTTGATGTTTCTGTTGTGAATTTAATAAATTTGATTGTTCCAGGGGATGGGACTTATGATCCGAGCATGGAGGGTATGGCCATAAGACAGAAATAGACATCTAACTTAGATCTACACATTTTTTACAAGACCAAATGCAGATATTGTATCTTCACCTGTCAAAGCATTTACAGAAGCATGCGTGAGCCTCTACGTAGTTAGAAAAACAAAAGATGGAAACAAAGACGCAACGATTTTGGACATACATGCACAATAGATCAGTGACGGGTGAGTATCACCTTTGATTTCGTCAGCTTAAAACATATATAGCCTTTGTAGTACCATAACTCATATGTGGTTGACATTACACAATACAAGGTGGACGATAAAACTAGAAGCATTCAAATGAGTACTAGTTTATCGGAATTTTTTTTTTTTAATTTTCTTTTTTTAATTTTTTTTTTGTTTTTGTTTTTTTTGTTTACAAATAATACTATTTTATTCGGAGACAATCGTAAACCAAAAGAAATCAAGAAAGTTTGGTGTCAATGAAAAATGATCACTTCTTTTAAAAATTAAATCGCCTTAATAGAAAATTTAAATTGAAAAAGTATACGAACTAACAAAAATGTTTGAGGAGACAATCGCAAGTTCCTTTATAAAAAAAACTTTCAGCCGTGTGGGACACTGGTCCATTGAACTCAAAAATAAGTATCTTATTTTGTATTTGTTGTTCCACTTTAATAACTACATGCAACATCAAACCCTTCGTAAAAGAACGGATTCTGCTCTATTTAAAGGTATATGTGGCGTACTTGGAGTAAAATTTTTGACATGAGTTTGAGTAAAAATATACATCATGCTTCTTATAATTAGACGTTTCACAAACTCATAAAACATGTTCTGTCTTTAGTTATTTGTCTCTAAACTTTGCTACACGTCTGATGAATACTGATGTGATCCGCCATTTATAACGCCACTGCGCATGAGTGCGGGAAAACCTAGCATTGAAAACACGATGGAAGAACAGTTTGTTTACAAATTAGAATCACGTTTTTCATGTCTTAAATTAGATGATTCATATATCAGATGATACTCGAAGCGGTATTATTCCGATATTCATTAATGTAGAACAATATAAATTGTTAATTATGTGTAATAAAGATGAAACACGATTTAAGCATCATCGACACGGTAAACGGAGTAAATACCCCTCTTCCTGAGGGATGCATGTACTGAGAGTGTTTATTCTTTATTAAAAAAATCCTCTAAACGAAAATCCACTTGTGGTTTAAAACTTATAAAGTAAACACACGGAACACATGGAGCACGAACCTGACTATATAGCAAAACCCCTTATCTTCAGGATGTAAACATAAGTTTAATTCGGCTTTAATTCCTATTCCATTGTCTCCGATGACAATCTTCCCTTTGATCCTATCCTTGTCAGTCTGTCTTTCATTGCCAAATCTGTCAAACTTAACGGTATACCTATCTTCTCTTCGTCGCCATTGTTGTTGATAGACCGAGATGGATGTCACGTGACCCATTTAAGGCGGGGTTATTTAAATCTTTTGTATTTTTTACCGTGCCGGTAAAAAATAAAATATATTTTTTTGATTTCTTGTATCTTTGTTATGCGATTGACTTATAAAGCGTAATTTGTGTGAAAGTCCTATCTTTAAGTAAAGAAATGAAGCAAATAATCAGATATTATTGCTACATGTATTCACTAAAAATACGCCACATATACCTTTAAAACTCATGTTAAATTTGCATGTTTTGGTTTTTAAAATTTCCTTTTAATTTGATCCCCATTACATTAAACAAACCTTGACTTGTATTTCGTCAGAGTAAATGGTTCTAAAGAAATTTGGAAATGCCTGTTTGTTGCTAAGAGACACTGAAGTGGAGGAGTAGGACACCATCGGAGGACGGAGGGGTCCCGGAAGTCTAGAAAAAATGGCGGACATGGATTCTGAATCGGAACTCCGCTCCGCTCCGATAACGCCTGTAAGCAAAAAAAAAAAAAAAAAAAGCATTAGTTTTAAGTTTTAGCGTTTTAAGTTAGCAACAAAACCAGCAGTATATAAAAAGAGCTTGGACTTTAGGCAGTCTACTAATGGTTAATTGTCTTGTGATTGACAGATATACAAGTATACGAATCTAAAGAACGTTGGGATTTAAAAAAAATATTTAAACAGTCTATGAATATTGATAAACGTTTCTTAGCGAATCAGAAATACGTCAGCTTGTTTTGATGAGCAAACTAGATACTAGGGCCTAGTAGTTACATCCCATCGGAGGTAAAGTAATACATTTCATCAATAAGGGGATGTAAATATAAGCATTAAACGGCCGTCAGTTAAGCAGACAAATTGTCATAACGCGCGTTGATGAAATGTATTACTTTATTAAATAAATCGGTATAAATTGCAGATCACGGAGGGAGTAAGTTAGTAACAGCAAGAACAGCTGTTTTTAAAACCAGTTTACACTGGTTTTCACATAGACTGTTAGATGAGCCTTGAAAATATAATCCATTCAATTTGTCTGTCACCCGACGGCAGTTATTGTCACGACGACGTCAAAAATAAATAATTCAATCCTATAATAATCGTTAAATCATATCTATTTGTCAATAAAAAAGAATTTTCTGGCACTATATTAAGTCGCGGAAGCGATCTAAATAGCATGTTAATATGGCTGTTCCATGTATGTTTTATATCTCTGACTAACAGCGTACGTATATAATGACTTTATAGCGACGATACACAATATTTCATACAAATAGACATCAGTATGAAGATATAAATATAAGCAATGAATGCTTATTTTTGGATGTCGTCGGTCCTATAACACACCAAGCGGTGCAGACAAAGTATCATACGGCGCTAACGCGCAGTATTCAATTTGTTTGCACCGCTTAGGACCGACGACATCCAAAAGCTTAACTGAATAACAGTTGTATCATGTATGCAAGAATGATTGGTCAAAAATATTATGTGCGCGTGTCTTGCAAGACGGCTTTATGGCATCAGTAAGGACCACTTAAAATATCGGTTATCACTAAAATGATGTTGACCTATATCACACCGTACAACCGCTTTGAATCATTTCATTCAAGTGCCGTGTGATACATTCAAAATTGTTTGTTTACCGGGACAGCAGACGTTCACTAAGGAAAGAAAATTCTTTATTACCAATCTTAAACAAATATTAATCTCATTATATTTGGTTAAAAGTAGAGTTATATAGTTGCTCTTTTATGACCAGTCTTGTTTTTTAAAAAGCATTGTAGCATGAAGAATTTTGAGCCATTTTCTAATGCAATTGTGGGGGGGGGGGGATTCAAACTTTGAGGTTTGGACACTTGACAAACTAAAACGGCGTGTGCTTTCGAAATAATACAATATCAGAATATTAGCCTATTATCTAAGCTTTAAATTGATATTCGCAAAAGTTTCTATAATTAATTCCTGTAGCTGCTATTTTAATTTTAGCAACAAACCCTTGAAGAAAAATGATACGTTCAAAGTCCGTTGTCCTTGCTACAATGATCCATTCAAAAGTTGTTTGATGATACATTCAAAAGTTGATATGACTAAACGTTTCGTGAAATAGTTCTGATTTACAGAGATAAATATTAATTTTCGGTGTTTTTGACAAATTGCACAAAAACACTATAGGGTTTCAAAAGGAAATTGAACGTTTCATACAATCACTTTAATCACCGTATTAATTGAACGACAAGTTTATATTTAAACAATAAAAAATTAATGCTTTCGTTGGTGATTCATCGGGGATATGAAGGTGGCGACATTATATTGCTGAAAATATACCTAACACGCATTAGTGGTTATGTATTTTTTTTTCTGTGATGATCGTTACCTTCATAACCTGCATGAATCCAACCAAATGTCTTCTATAGGAATTTTAATCAGACATCAGCATAATTATCTCGTGCAGTCAGTGATGCTAAAGGTTTTGAACAACCAATCGATAAACGTGGCGTGTAGATTTCATTCCTGTGAGTTTTTACAGAACTACATGTATGAGTGTACAATAAATTTCCGTAAGATATAGAGGGAATCATACTTGGTGGATGTAAAATATTATACAATAAAACGCGACATAAATACTTCACAATAACCTGATAAATGTATGCATTCTTTCTTTCGTTTACAAAGCAATAAACGTCCTGAGTACAATGAACGGGTGTGTTGTTTACTTGTTTAATTGATTTCTAATAACGGTGGAATAACACACCTCGATAAAGTCACTCAAGTTAACAGTGAATTATTTGATTATAACAGAAATAATGATAAATAAACTGTACATATGTCAAATAAGCAAAACATTTGCAGTTTGGGGAATAAAAAATGAATATCTTAAAAATTCAAATTAGTAAGCAACAACAAAAGCCACTGCGGGGTTTTAACTCGGGGTGTACGGATCAAAAGCCCGAAACTTAAGTAAAACGAAATATTGTTGATTTGAATAATGCAGAAAAAATTTAATGTCTGAAAAAATAGTACCTTCTCATGGACATATTTACTAACTAAAGGATTCATAATTATTAAATTTGAATAAAATCAGATTCTCGGTTCGCTCCTTGTTTTTCTATAATAAAAAACAAGTAGCGGATCGAGGATCTGATTTTAATCAGATTGCATAATTATTGGGAGTCTAAGCATTTGTACGGGAAAGGTAATTGAGCTAGGAAGTCATACAACATTTGTTTTTGTACAAGAAAAGCAAGTTTAAGGAAGGAGTCTTCTCATTATCAGATATCCTTCTTATATTAAAAAAATCATAAAATTTTGACACAATCAAACAGATCATGTAAACAAATGATTCTATCAGTTTAATCAAATTTGACCATCCTGTTTTCACATCAATGTCAGGTCAAGGTCACTACCTTTTTCTTAAACTTAAAGGATGATAAATATAATGAAAAAAATGACAATAACAATCCGTCAACCATCTCAAAAATCCATAACACGAAATACAAATTCAAAGCAGAGCAACACGGACCTCCAAAAAGATTGAGGTAGGATCAGGTGCCTAATGTTGTTATCTGCAGCTATGTAGACATCTGATTAAGATATGGAGTTTCTATTCTTCAATGAAATAATAGAATATTAGAATGTCTATCAGCTTATCCTAATAAATTGGAATTAATATTCAAACTAAAAATGATATTGCTTAGCCTGCATTTCCTCTAATTTTCTTGAATTTTGAAGATCTTTTGATTATTTTTTTATACTTCGAATATTAAAATATTTCTGATTTTTACATACTATGAAGACCTTATATAAAAATATAAATATACTGACCATTTAATAAGAGAGAAAATCCGATTTTACTGATTTTTTCCACACAAATCTATTTACAGAGTGAGCGCATTATAAACCTGATAAAAATGTAAATTGATAGGCAAATCATACTTCAAAAACATATTCTGAAATCCAAGTACCTTATCATTAGCTCACATTAGTTGAAAAAAATCCAACATTATTGTTATTGTTTTAAAAATGCTAAATAGACCTATGAATCTACATTAATTCTGAATTGCAAAAACATGTGATATTTTTATACGCCAATGTTCCGCCAAACATATAGTCCTTGTTAGATTCTAAACTTTGATTACTATTTCTGTGCCAAGTTGAATGATTATAAAAAAGAAAGAAAAATATGATATTTTAATTTCCTTTCATCTTGATTTAATGAGCATTTAATCAAATTTACTTTTGACAAGTAGAAAACCAGAAAAGACTCCTTCCTTAAGTTAAAGAAGCATGTCAAATGCTATGTTTTTATTAAATTTTAAAGCAGTCTATTGTACAGCATTCCTTACGAAAGGGTAGGTACTGAAATTTAAAAATCAGACACATTAATCTACAGCTAAAAAAAATAAACAGCCAAAAGTACCCTAGCGTTGTTTCTGGGTCTCTCGATGACAGTCAACTTAAGGTTGTATGCGACATTTGTCGATCCGAATTAAAATTTGCAGATTTTACTATGTTTAGCTAAAAAAAAAACGTTTAAAATTTGTTTGGAAAGGTAACAATATCAAAATTCCTAGAGGGATTCGAACTCATGACATAAAGATTTGTAGTGAATCCTCTGACCACAGCGCTACGCTGTTTGGTGACAAAACTGTGAAGAAACTATTCATAAAATTTTACTTAATTTCATTGTTTATTTTGATTAATAAAACGTCATAAAACATGTAAGTGTCCCATAACAACTTAATCCATTGTTGTGCGACTGACCTGTTTACATAGAAGCCTGCATTAAATCTCACCTTCTAAAATAAAAAAAACCCAGATTTTTCTTTGTTCACTTTTTGCTCTGTCTTTCTACCGTCCACGCTTTCCAGTAGCCATACCTGTTTACTTTTTTAATTCATCTCGCGAGGTCAGGTTTCATACAGATTTTAAAAAAGAACGTTTATTAATAGGCAATAAAAGGAATAAATAATTATTAAATACTCTTTTATTAAATTTTAACTGAATATAATGTTGTTGTCTATTTATTTTTCAAATACTTCCTATTCCAATTAAAATGTATCATTTGAGGCGATAAAACACTGTCATTTTGGCTGATTTTAACTAAACAAACACAGCACATTAATGTATCATTACTGGTTTAAAAACATATTTTAAATGTATCATCCAACGAACGTTGAACGTATCATTTTTCTTCGAGGGTGTGTTGCTTAAATTAAAATAGCAGCTACAGGAGTTAATTATAGAAACTTTTGCGAATATCAATTTAAAGCTTAGATAATAGGCTAACATTCTGATATTGTATTACTTCGATAGCACACGCCGTTTTAGTTTGTCAAGTGTCCAAACCTCAAAGTTTGCATTTTTGCCCCAAAATTGCATTAGAAAATGGCTCAAAATTCTTCATGTTACAATGCTTTTTAAAAAACAAGACTGGTCATAAAAGAGCAACTATATATCTCTACTTTTAACCAAATATAATGAGATTAATATTTGTTTAAGATTGGTAATAAAGAATTTTCTTTCCTCAGTGAACGTCTGCTGTCCAGGTAAACAAACAATTTTGAATGTATCACACGGCACTTGAATGAAATGATTCAAAGCGGTTGTACGGTGTGTATATGTCTAAGGAGATTACAATGAAAAACATGTAAGATACGGCGGCGTGGAAGGGCCAGATAAAAAAAACCAAATCGTAATCCGCCCGAACAAATAACTCATTCGTCCGAACAATTAACTAAATTCGTCCGAACAAATCCTAATTCGTCCGAAGAAATTCTAATTCGTCCAAACAAATCGTATTTCATCCGAACAAATAACGTATTCGTCCGAACGAATAGCTAATTTGTCTGAACAACTCCTAATTCGTCAGAACAAATCCTAATTCGTCAGAACAAATCCTAATCCGTCCGAACAAATAACTTAACCGTCCAAACAAATTTCTAATTCGTCTGAACAGATCCTAATTCGTCCTAATAAATCCCAAATCCGTCCAAACAAATACCGATAACTTATCCTTCCAAACAAGTAACGAAAGCGTCTGAACAAATCCTAATTCGTCCAAACAAATAGTAATTCGTCCGAACAAATAACGTATTCGGCCGAACAAATAGCTAATTCTTCTTAAGAAATCCTAATTCGCCCGAACAAATCCTAATCCTTCCGAACAAATAAATTAGCCGTCCGAACAAATAGAACAAATAGTTTATTCGTCTGAACAAATCCTAATTCCTTCTAAAAAAATCCTAATCTGTCAAAACAAACAGCTTATCCGTCCAAACAAATCCTAATTCGTCTGAACAGATCCTAATTCGTCCTAATAAATCCCAAATCCGTCCGAACAAATACCGATAACTTATCCTTCCAAACAAGTAACGAAAGCGTCTAAACAAATCCTAATTCGCCCAAACAAATAGTAATTCGTCTGAACAAATAACGTATTCGGCCGAACAAATAGCTAATTCTTCTTAAGAAATCCTAATTCGCCCGAACAAATCCTAATCCTTCCGAACAAATAAATTAGCCGTCCGAACAAATAGAACAAATAGTTTATTCGTCTGAACAAATCCTAATTCCTCCTAAAAAAATACTAATCTGTCAAAACTCGTCCGAACGAGTCCTAATTTGTCCGAACAAATCCTAATTCGTCCGAACAAATAACTTATCCGTCCGAACAAAATGCTAATTCGTCCGACCAAATCCGAACAAATAGCTAATTCGACCGAGAAAATCCTAATTCGTCCGAACAAATAACTAAAATTCGTCTGAACAAAGGAGATTTATTTTAATTTTTGTTCATCTGGGCCTTCCACGCCGCCGTAGTAAGAGATCAAAAATATCCTTTGAGCTAAATAAAAAGAGATTTTTTATAAATCCCACTTTTCATGGTAAACGCAAAATCTAAATTACAAATTGAAAATTACTTAAATTACAATTACTTAATTGAAAACCGCATGGTCTACTATACCTACCAATAATGTTTTGGGATCTTTCTTCGATGGCAGTTGAGATTTCCACTGCACGGTATCCGGCCAACTCCTCCGACATACAGGTTGGATAGGCTAGTAAACCTATACAGAAGGGCAAATTATGCAATTTAAAGCAAAGGAAATTTACAAAATTTAATAACATATATTAAACAAATCACAGTCTCTCTCAAATTATTATTTGTCTCTCAGGTTATACCTATTTTGACTCCAGGGATGTAGTTTTGTTGATTGAGTCGACGTATGGTCCATTTGACGATTTCTAGTTCCATGACTGAAGCCGCAGAAACTTCACCATTGCAGTCATCAACTCCGTTGGGTCTTGTTGAGATAGTGAAGGCTCCCGCCAAATAAACGTCACCCGAGACTGACGTCACATGAGCCACAGAAGTAGACACCATCATCGCTATCAGGCTCAAGGCCATCAAACATTTGACTCTAAGATAGATCAATTTAATGCTTATATATAGCGTTTTACTCTCTTATGAATAAACACATACATATGCAGGCACGTAACATCGGGGGGGGGGGGGGGCAGGGGGGCTTGGTTTACATACAGAAAAGTGAATTATCAAGGAGTTGGCCTCCCAACTGTTTTGGGACGACATAGGAAATAGAAGTGAAAATAAGAAAATGAACAGTGAAATTGAAGGTAAGGTATACTTCGCATACTTCGCTACCCTCCCCCGCCCCTTCCCCCCCCCCCCCCCCCCCTCCCGGCCATGGATTAGGATTTTCATGATTTTGGGAAGTAGGCCTGTAGGTTTTTTATTGTTTTTTTTTAAAATTGTTTGTCAAGATTTTTTGCATGAGTTTGGCCTTTAAAAACTTTCAAAAACGATGCATCGTGCCTGATATGGGCTAACTAATGTGCAATGGCTTTGTCAACTTTGCAAAAGTTTTCCTTTATATAAAAAAGATGGGAGAACTAGAGCCGAGCTCGTTGCAAGCAACGAGAAGGTCTTCCGTTACAGCTTCAAGTCGAGACAATCTGATTAAAATCATATCCTTGATCCCCTCCTTGTTTTTCTATTTTCGCTACAAGAGGATCTGAAGAAACCCCTCTTGAGATCACCCCCTGTTGAACGTTTGTTTATAAATATACGACGAAATGATGTCACATGTTCGTGAATCTTTCGGTATCAGCAAGTAAGAGATGGAGCATAAGTTGATATTAGGCGCCCTTAGGGAATCTAAAGAATGTATTGGCATAACTTCCAAATCATGTAACTGAGGAATGGAACCGACGATTTCATTGGTCAAAGCAAAGTTATCCAGGAGGTGACCTCAAGTGGGGTTTCTTCAAATCATCGTATAGCGACTATAGAAATTTTAATCAGATTGCAAGTCAAGAAAGGATTGTCATTCAGTCTTAATAAAACCACCCTCTTCTTCTTACACTTGTCAGGGTCTGACAGTTATTGATATGAGGTCATCTTCACACTACCTTAACTTCTGACCAATCAGGGCTTTAGAAAATCAATTTGAACTCTTCAAAAGGAGACAGAAAAATTAATTCCTGCCTATTTTCTAAATATTACTGCAACCTACAGACTGCATAGTATTGAAGAGTTACACTTCTCATAAAACAGATAAAGGCATGTCTGTAATAAGCTAGGGGTATATATTTAGATTGTATGCAAATTTAAAGATTATAGAAAGGTGACCTCTTATTGATACCTATCCGACCCCGTTGAGTGCAAGGAGAAAAGGGTGGGCTGTCATTAAACTGGATTGTCAATATGATAATAGTAAGTTCAGAAAACGAGGCTCACTTTCAAAGTATTATTTTCCTACCAGACAAACTCTCCTTTTAACTCATTTCACGGTTATATCAATTTATGATAACTTAAAACACATCACTTATATGTACATGTATTTAATTATTCCAACCAGAAAATCGATAAATACGTTTACATGTATGTACAACTGATGACAGGATTCAAACTACTGGTATGCCTATATCATAGTGTAAAAACACAAAATCCACTGCGCTGATGCATGGAAAAAAGTGTTATGTTTCATAAACATTTTGATTCCCTATATTCATACTTAAACCTCTACCGCTAAAACATGGAATAGTTTATGTAAAGTGCAGTGTTAAATGAACACCAATTGTAAATAAACAATAATGCCTTCTCCCATCTGAGGGTGCGCTATTAGTATACAAGACTGAGGTGTTCGGTGGTAGGGATAACTATCCGTATAATGTTTGGCCATACAGGCCTCAGTTTTGTTTTTTAAAGGATGAGTATATTTATCTGAAATCTTCACAAGCAAGTAAAAGAAATTCACAAATCTTCAAAATCATAATCCGCGGCAGTGGTAGGGGTTGTGAGGCATCTCTAACTTCATTTTTTTTTCAAATAGGATGTTTTAAATATCCCAATATTTTTTTTTTTGCCTTGAGCGCTCATCTAGAAAGTGTGTGGGAGTGGGGGTGTCAATACCCCAAAATTTAATTTTCTAAATGTAAATTTCAGAAAATGTTGGCAGGGGTGGGGGCAAAACTCCAACTGAATCAAAAATCCTTTTTGTCACTTTTGTGTGACAGGAAGAGAGACCTCTAGTTTACAATTATTTCTATCATCATGATGTCACATATACATGTTTTAGTTATAATATTTTGGAATTTTTTAAAGATACAATGTCATTTATTTGATAAAAATCATATATTTATGCATACATGTATTAACATGTGACGTGTAAACATAAAAGTAATCAATTTTGTTCAGTTTTTTACTTGAGTAACAGAAAGGCATAAACCAGCGTTTTGTTCAGAGCACTGTGTACATTGTATATTTAAACCAAACCAAAAGAGATGGTGTGACGTCAAAGCAATTTGTTTTTGTTTTTAAACAAAAGAGTTCTACATAATGTCAACCTCCAGAAAATACGACTTCTCTAACTTTAACATTTACAACACATGCGCGAATCCAGAAAATTTTTCCAGGGGGGGATCCGAATTGAACGTGGGGGGGGGGGGGGCTACACTATTCATCAGAAATGTTGACAAGCAAAAATAAAAAAAAACAAAAAAAAAAAAAACCTTTTTCCCAAAGTTATGAAATTCCTAATCCGTGGAGGGGAGGGGGGGGGGGGTAACGTAGTACGCCTATAACTTGAAAAAATTGTACCTGTCAAAATTTTTTTCTCCCATATTCATGATATGCCTAATCCGATTCATGATATGCCTATTCCGTGGGGAGGTGGGGGGTGCGAATATGCTTATAACTGCATTTTTTTTTCAATATCACTCTTAATATTTCCGCTTCCGACGCCTTTCCAAAACATATATGTGTTTTCCAGGGGGGGGTCCGAGTCGTATTTGCGATAATTTCACTATGTAAATTTAATAACTTCTCATTTTTCGGGGGGGGGGGGGCGGACCGCATGCATCAATTAATAAAATCCGTTGAACAACACATATCTATACCATTTAATTGTAACTTTGAAAAGTGCATCCATTTTTGGGAGGCAACTGTGTCGCTAGTCTGTAAGACAAGTGAATTATGTCCTAAGGTCTTTTAAAGAAATAAGAAACTGTCAACACTTGCAGTACTCTGATGATTTCTATGGCGACCGACTGCATTGAATAACGTATTTCATAACTTCTAAACGTGAGAACAAATAATTATTATTTAACATCTTTGACTTAAAACTTAAAACTTATATTCAACAATTGACCACTACAGTGATAGCTCACTTCCAAGTGTATTTTAATTACATAACAATTGATGATCTGCATCCATAAATTACCTATGGCTATCTGTGTCCAGGGTTGTGTGCACTTAAAGGCCGAGGTTTTTAACCGGTCTGTTTACCTTAGGTAAGTTCAGGTGGGGGTGGAGCCTATATTGAAAGAGGTGTGAAACCCCGAGGGAAACACGCTGGCTTGTGTATACATGTCTATATACACGGAGTATTAAAGTGCTCTCAAAAGAGTTTTTCCGTTTATTTAAAAAGAATATCGTATTTACATGTATATGTACTTATGAAACAAATTGTTCTTCGTTGAAATGAATATAAACGCATGAAAAACCGCGTGCGACATGTGCAAAATCTTTCGTTTGATTGAACAAGTTTCTGTCGGGATTAACTGAGAATATATCCTGATGTTTTGTGAATTATACAATTACCCCACCGTACTCAAATACTAATGCAACTTTGCAACCAATGCTTGTAAATCTTTTCCGATCAGCTGCTAAATTAAAGTGCACAATAATTATACCAGCTGCGCATGCACAGGAGCTGTCCGTACTTGTTTCTATTCCGGTTTCAGCTCGTGAAATTTCTCAAAGAAATGTGATAACTAACGATATAAATCGTGAACGCAATATTTGATTTCATTTAATTATTTATTCCCAATTATTCACAAACATATTTATTGATAAACGACGTCTTTCATGGATACATGATCGGCACCACATGATTGGTGATCAGCGCATTTAGTGTGGTACATAACCAAGTACGAGTAAATTTTTAATTCATAGTCATATTTTTTAATATTTCTTTTGTTTAAAGTGCTAAAAGATAGCGATTTATCGTCACGGTATGCATCAAATCAAAAGAAAAAAGTTTATTGCACCGTCGTCGCGAGCGCTGAGCATGGTATACACAGGACGAGTAAACAAATGCCAATCATTTTCTAACATCCAAACTGGGGCCTCGATTTAGTTGATTAACAAGGGTTACACTGACCAGGTAAATTTGAAGGCGGTGCTTATTTTTCGGTCGCACGGGTTGATTGAATTAACACGCAGACTGGCCGAATAAACACACAGATTGCAAAGTGAAACACATTAGGAAGTACGTTAACAAATAAGGAGTCACCAAAAATTGATTTTCGCCAATCACTGGGGGGGGGGGGGGGGGGGGGGGGCGGAGCAGCACAGAGATGACTGTTTTTAAACTTCCTAGAACGCTTCGAAAATTAATGATTTTTTTTACTATGCCAACCCTCTTTAAAATTTGGTACAACTCTTAAGAAAACTTATTTTACTTTCTACACTATTTAATTTTTGTGTTGGTCGAATATTAATTCTTACACCAGTATATGTGCATATATGACTCGATGGCCAGGAAAGTTTGAATATTGTCTTAAAAGTGTTAAAGTCTGTAAAAAGTAAAAAAAAGCAATAATTAACGGAAATGATCATGAGTAACTACAGTCTATTCATCGTCGGACCCCACGGGTTTTCCATCCGTTAAATTGCTTGAAATCAGTGTAACGGATAGAAAACCCGTGGGTTCCGACGATGCAGTATATTAATCTTAAGTTAAACACATATCAATTTTACATATGCCGGTAAATATCTCGGAATTTCATTATATTTAATCATTTATTTATACAATCGGCCTTGCGTATTTAGAATCGAATTGATAGATTACTTTTATTCAATTAATGATAGGTTTTTATAAGATTTTTCGCCCTGACGTTTAAATCAACGCTAAATGAACTGAATAAGGGAGATAAATTCATCTTTCATCTAAAACCAATATAAATGAAAATAAAATAAACAAATAGTTTTGTGTTCGTACAAAATATCAATAAATATACACGTGTGATAAGGTACATGTAGATGTCCCCTCGCGCGCGATCTTCTCGGTCATGTGCGAGCGTGCGAGGGATGGTAATCTTTGTGGTTTTTTGTTGTTGATCTAAAACATTATTAGTACAGTTCTTATACAAACCCACCATTGATTTATGTCTGACGATGTTTTGGATTAGGAATAATATCGGATTTTATAATTTTCAGAATGACTTCTTAATTTTCATTTTAAATAAAACATTAATAACTTAAAATTAAAACAGTTCCTGTATATGCGGCTATATAAACTCAAAACAAGTACATGAAAGACGCGAATCTGGTGTATTAGGTAACCGCTGACCGCTTGGTAGTGCACCCGCGGCCGAGGAGCCCGCGATCTCCTCGGCCGCGGGCGAGGAATAGGTTACGTAAAGTTACAACACACACAGCTCAGAACCCAGGAAGATTTGAAATGTTTGCAGTATAATAATGACTAAAATCTACCAAATAGAAGTTGTTATTTTTTTTAAACTTAAAATCCACAATTGATTTATGCCTGATATTACTTCCGATTGAGAATGACATTTCTTTTATTAATTAACAGAACGTTTTCTTAATTGACACTCTATCATTTAATTCAATTTGAGAAGAATAATCGTCTATGTGTGATCAAAATTAAAACAATTCTTGTTTTCGGCTAAATGAACTCATAAATTGAGAGACGTGACTCCGGTGTATTAGATAACCGCTGACCGCTAGGTAGTCCAGCCGCGACCATGGCGACCGACTTTCTCGGCCGCAAGCGAGGGATAGCTTACGTAATGGTTCACACACAAAGCTCTGATTCCAGATATATTTTAAATGCACGCAGCATGATAACTAAAATGTATCACATAGATTTATTTTTTTCCGGTAGTTTGTGTGATTTACTAGAAAAGAAAAAGAATGTTTATATTTTCTGTTTCTCGTTTTTTAAGGATTGTGCAGAATTTACGAAGATGACTTAAACTCCTCACATAAAAGCATGTATCCTAATTTTTTTTTTTTTTTTTTTTTTTTTTTTTTTTGTGAATTAAAGCCTCCTTTTTAAACAGGCATACTGTCTGTCGTAACTTAATGTCAGTTGTACGCACAATGACTTTCGTTAACTTGCCAAATAAACACAGGTACATGTTAACATGTAAAGCTTTTTACACTTATACTACACAACTCACCAACAAAATAACATTGTAACGACATTTATAGGATCCCAACAAACAACTTTTCCAGCGACAGCTATATCAAAATCCTAGCCGTTTTTTAGTTATTTAGCAAAAACTTTCAAGGGCCCTTGGCCCTTAATTTAAGGGGCCAGCCCTTTTTTATTGGTGTCAAATGAAAGTCCTTGACATTCTGCACAACTTTTATTCTACATGTCTTAACAAAATATTTTTCGTTTAAAAGATACAAAGGAAAATATGTCTAAATTTTCGCACTTTTTGGAACCCTGTTTTTTGACCCCCTACCTTTTTCTAAATAAAGAAAGTAATCCAAAAACAAAAACGGATGTGCAAAACTTCAATGTCTCTGTTATTCAAATTCGTTGGATTCCCATTCCCTGCTATCATAGTCTCGGAGCCTTTGTCTGGAAACGAAAGGCCCTAAATTTTTTAAAAAGGGGAATAACTCGTTAACGGAAGAGGATTTTTACAATTTATGAAATTGTTTAGATAGTGTTTTGTAAAGTCTATAAGCCCTGAAAATTTGAGCAAAAACCGTTCAGAAATGAGCAAGATATGAAGCCTCAAAGTTCGCGTCTAGGAAGAAAAAAAAAAAAAAGAAAAATAAGAATAATCTTAATCTGCACAATAATATAAAGGTCTTCCGTTGGAAACGGAAGACCTTAATAAGATGGCGTAAATGGTCATTGGTTTAATCGTAAAATACAATCTCAAATTTAGACTTTTCCCACTATAATATATTTTTTGATAATAATATGTTTTACGGTGTGAAAGCGCAGCTAAAATTGAATTAAACACACACGGGGACGTATGTTAAATTAAAGCGTGGTTTACCAAATTGATGCATGCAAAAATGAATGAAAATAAATATTTTTCGCTCCAGTTGCTTTATTCATCTTTAAAATGCATGCCATTCTTTTTTTTTTAAATATTTATTAAACACAATACATTTGAATGCAAGATAATACCTCCGTAGAGGCTCTCTAGATATGCATCACCTGGGGTGCCAGGGGCCCCCTGGATCAGCAATGCCAATCAGCGGTATAAATAAATCATATATCCATATATAGTGTACAACATATCTATTTTCCTATTATTTATAATTGTATTTTTTAAAGCGTAAATAGGCGCAAATATAAATAAACACATACATGTATATATTATAATAGTAATGTAAAATAAGAGTACTATTCGGGGAAGTCATTCAGTCATTGATATTATGATCGTATCAATATTGTACATATATTAGTAGACATGTTCAAGTACACACATGTTCAATAATTTTTTTCAGCAATAAATATACATATATATGAAGAACAAATATGCGGCAGAACTAGCATCAACAACCACAGTCCAAAATTGCCTACCGCATATATGTAAAGAAGGGCAGGTCTCCCTCCTATACATTACATAGTACTTATAGTAAAGTTTACAATATTTCATTTATCAATTACTATTTGATAACTTTTCAAGAATGCTAAAGTTTAAATTTATACATTTTGATTTATTAACAGTAAGATACAATTGCAATAGAGCATTTTTTTTAAAACAGCGCATACCCTCCAATGACACATGTTCGTTTAAGATATTTTACATGCAATAAATGACAAAGTATTATCTAAGATAAACGTATATTTGTTGCTGGTGAAAATAAAGCCAATAACAATCAATTTCCATGTAACATCAATATTAAGTATCAGTGAAATTTTTCGCCAAAGTGGCATTAACAAATCACATTCAAATATCAAATGTTTTATATTTTCTGGTATGTTGCAATTATTACAATTCCCATTAATGTTTTTATCCCATTTACTAACAGACAGATTTGTGGTTAACAGGTTGTGAAGTAATTTATAATTAAATTCTGCTACAGATTTATCAAATAATGACCGAATCTTGTTCTTGTAGATTTCATTGAAATGGTACTTGTCTATTTGGAATTCCTTACACCATATATTTTCCATAATAGGTTTTTGGGATTTCTTTTTTACAAGAATGCTATAGAAAAAGTTGGACTTTTTATTTGAAGTATCTTCTAACTTTCCTTCAAAATAGAAATGCAACTTGGTGAGCGAATTCGTGGAATTTATGGTTCGTAGATCTATTCTTGAAAGGTGCATCTTTATTGCATTTTTAACTATTAAGTACTCACATAAAAAAATGTTTGTTGATGCCAAGCATCCTTTTATATCATTTATTGTTTTAAAGCCATTCTCACTAAAAAAGGTCTTTTACTACTAATAAACCACCTTTAGTCCAACTTGAAAAAAATAAAGATTTATCTTTAAAACATATGTTTTTATTGAACCAGATATTTTGATTAGCAAAATTGGTTAATGAAATATCTTTGCATTCGTTAAAGGCCACAAGAACCTCTTTATAGAACACAGGGAGGGAATTAAATTTAAATTCTTCGTATCTTGTAATGCTTGAATTGAGCAAAAATGGAATATCGATATTATGTTTAACTACACAAGCGTTTAAAAGTAAAGATAGACTACTTCTATTTTGAATAATTTTCGAGACCCATGAAGCTTTTATAGCTTTGAGTTTTGATTCAAAGTCTGTAATACCAATGCCGCCTTCATTTATGTTTCTAATTAAGGTGTTACGCTTGATTTGCTCCCGATTTCCCCCAATAAAGGAGAAAATTATTTTATTAATACTTTTTATGAAGGATTGTTCAGGATTTTCTAAAAAAGTAGCCGTGTACAAGACCTTTGAGATTAAAAGAGAATTTATAAGCTGGCATTTTCCAAAAATAGTTTATTTTCTACTTCGCCAAGAATCAAGTATTTTTTCAAATTCCTTAAGTTTACATAACCAGTTTCTTTCATTATTTTCGGTTTTGTTATGCCACATATATATACCAAGACATTTAATTGTTTCAAAATTAATTTTTATACCTTTATGAGTTGTTTCACCTTCCATAGTATGTTTAAGTACCCCCAATGGAATACATTCCGTCTTTGATAAATTCAACTTCGTTCCTGATACCGATCCAAAATTTTCAATAATTTTGACAACATGTTCAAGTGATTCTATGTCCTTAACAGGGAAAGTACTATCATCTGCATGTTGTATGCATTTAATTTCATTTTGTGTATTGCTTATTTTAAATCCTTTAACACTATCAGAATTATTGATTCTTGTTGATAGAATTTCCATAACAAATAAAAATAAAATAGCTGAAACAGGACATCCTTGTCTAAGACCTCTATACATCTGACATTTTCTAGAGATCCAACCATTGTTTTTTATATAGAAATATGGATTTGTATAAAATGACATTCTTAAAATATATTTTTTCCTGTTCTTGCGAGAACATAACATTGCAGGTACCTGTAGTCATCTGAACTGGTACGGAATTATAGGTACGGATCTGACAACAGAATTTTCTATAGTTAACGCCGTTAATCTATATTCCCATCATTCTGTAAACCATAGATAACGCGATCATCTATGTTTCTTAAGTGTAAACTATCATTAACATTAAAACAATTATTTGCGATTGCAAAACATAGTTTATCTGATAGATATGGTTTCACGATTGTGAAACTATGATTAACAACTCTTAACTATAGTTAACGAATGTAAATTATAGTTTACAGATGTTAATATATATATGTTTATATTTACATTTTCCAGTGTCTTTCCCTATGATAACACTAAGTATCGATTTTGTACTATATAACCCGTAACTTCAAATGACGCCAAATTGAGGCGCCTGCGGGATTTGCTTATTTATATTTGAATATTTAATCGTACAATGGCTTAAAATTATATAAATATAAGTAATAAGGAATCATTCTTTGAATATTATGAGGTGATAATTTCGGTCGGGGCGTGATCAAATCTATCATAAAGCCCTTCGGGCTTTATTGGATTTGATCACGCCCCGACCAAAATTATCACCTCATAATACTCAAAGAATGATTCCTTATCCCTTAAATATTATCGGCAAAAAAATCGTTTATTTACAAACAGAAAAACTTCACTCCATATTTTTGTTGACTGAAAATTAATGGTTCGTTTTCTATTAAACCTAATTTTTAAATTAGACTATGAAAAAAAAATTCGTGGAGCACAGACCCACTCTATAAAATGAAAGGCATTGAAGTTCATAAAATGGTATTATTTGAAGATTTTGGTACGCATACACCGGTTCAAATCAATTATTGAACCTATTTAAGGGTTACACATCTATATTATGTTAAATATACATGTACATTGTTCAGAACAATTTCAAAAGAATAGTAAGATTTGTTAATATTTTAAGTTTTAGTATCTTATACGTCCTAATAAAGCATTTTGCACGCCTTATTTTATTTCAATACAAATCTATAAAATAGCAACAGAGAGAAACAGTGAAAGGTTGACAATTTATTATTGTTATAACCAAGAAAACTAATAGTTTTTAAAAGAATAAAGAATAGTGCATAGAGTCCGTACCACAGTAAAAGATAATGCTACAAGTATGTAGTGTTACTGGTATACAAACATCCATTTTGATGAAGAGCTCATGCATGTTTGTAGTTTCTGAACAAGAATACTTTCTTAAAAAATATTATTTTATCGAGCAACGGAAGGAATAAACATGAAACAAGATTCTAATTAATGTAATCACTATGTACAGATATTTTTTGTTATCCTAGTAAGGAGAATCTTACACACGTGCGTTATAAAAACTCAATAATGACAAGACGACATGTGTTCATGGTTCCCTTTATATGAAGATTATATGGTGTTTCGATGGGGCCACTTCGAAGGTCGAAGATGCGAGAGTGCGAAATTGCGAAGGCGAAGTACGATGGTCGAAGTGGCCCCATCGGAACACCATAAGATTATGACTGCAGTGTTATGTGCAACGAACCATTGTCAAGGTATTTTCTTAGGATCGAAGATTTTTTTTTTCAAAAGAAAAATGTGGTGAAATAGAATGTTTCTTTACCACCACCCCACCACACAAACCAATATAACCCTTCAAGCGGTGTATATTGACAACTACACATGTATCTGATACAGCAGCCTGGTTGCTAAGACTCTATATATTAAAGAAGTTGTCGTCACTAGCCTTATACCATTATTATGATTTACACTGCATACAGAGAGAAATAAGGACAATCGGGAGAAAACATCATGGTCTCCTGTATTCGAGGGCAATTAAAAAAGGTCACCGCGTTGAAATGAAACTTTCAAAATTTTGACTCACCTGACATCCATTGTCGCTTATTCAATAATTTACATACAAGTGATCGAGGAGGCCTGTTCCAACATTTGTGTTGCGGGTATAGGCAATTTTGGCGAGCGCTCGCCCATTGAACACGCCTCTGATTTTGGGGAAATCTTAAGAAAAATATGGGATTTAAATATCAATGACAGGGGTTATAAAATTAAGGGCATTCAGTTTCTAAACCACGGTTATATTTTTTATAGAATTAGGTAGTCAAAAAGTAAGCAGACGATGGTTCGTGACCATCCACTTTGGACATTGGAGAAACTTTGCCAAAGTGTAGAAAAAAGATGTGTGTACTATTGAAAATGATACACACAAAAATGATAACTTTCTCTTTGTAAAGGTTTTATCAATTTCTCTTTGTTTAAAGTGTTTAAACTTATTGAAACTGGATCGTTTTATAGCCATAGACTTGAGCTAAGGAAATTAAATGATTAAAGTGCGTAGATAATGCAAAATGATTGATTACGGTACATGTCATCTATTTTATAGGATACCGGTATTTGAGATACATGGCAACTAAATTTAAACGCATGATGCATATTGTTTCCAATCATATTTCGGTTATTGTTAAAACAGATTGGATAAGTAATAAAAAATGTTTGCAAGGTTGTTTAAAGCGTGTTAGCGTGTTCATAAAACTGGAATGCAGTCGTAATATTTCTTGCATAATTATCGTAATGTTGTGCACTTCTTTCTATTTTGAGCAATAGATGTGCACATCAATTTTTGTTGCATGGCTGCCATCTGATCACGAATTGATTACATTTGTTTAATAGGTTGTATATGCTTCAGTTGATTCAACTGAGTGGTCAGAAATGTTTTTCATTTCGAAATGGCAAGTTTTGAGGACAGTTAAAAACGAGGTCACAACGTTGAAATAAAACTGTCAAAATTTTGACTCACAATCCATTGTCGCTTACCCCATTACATAGATCTGATTGGGGGAATTCCTTACAAAAATGCGATTTTAATACCTCTGACAATGGTTAATGCATTCAGTTTCTTTCTAAAACACAGTTATATTTTATATAGCATTGGATGAGCAAAAAGTAAGCAGACGACAGTCCGTAAGAATATTTTTAGGGTCTTGGAGAGGGTTTACATAGGATCTTTAAACAACCTTGCAAACACTTTTATTACTCATCTACTTTAATGTTGAATTAGTTAAATAGTATTTGTCAAACGAAATATCATTAGAAACAATATGCAGTATATGTTTAAATTTAGTTACCAAGTATCTCAAAATCAAATCAAATCAACTGATTGACCAATTATGGCCTCAAGGGCCAACAGGATGATTGTACAATCATGTAAAAAAACATTATGTACAATAAACACATATACAAGAGGAAAAGAGATGTACTGTATAGTTGAAAGGATACAGACAATTATTGTATATGTATACATGTATGTTTATCTATATGCTTAATATTTATATTTATATAATTTAATTCTGGTTGTAACGCGGCATTTCATTGAATTGAAAAATTTAGTTAAGGGGAGACAGGACACGTATCACGTGACTTTCATTGCAATGATACTTTGATGTGCTAACTCTATTATGACGTCATACTTGATTTGATTGTATGATGTCATTTATCCATTATGACGTCATACAGGATTTGATAGATCCTTTTCCCGTACTCAACGGCTTTAAGGTAGTCATTTTCACAACATAAGATGGGGGAAATTTAAAATTTTAATTTTAGAAATGTAAATGTATAAAATCATAAGCGGTTAATATATTCAGGTATATATTCCAAATAATGATCCGTTCATGTTAATTGATAAATCTAAATAATGCATTACTTTTTTGATAGTATAAAACAGAAATTGTCACAAAAGGTCATAATTCCAGAATAAGGGGTATGGGTGATTCCTATTGTAGCATCTCTCTTGAATTGCAAGAAAGTTGCCATGAAAATTTTATAAGTAATAAAGCGCATGCTAAGGTTGATATATGAAATTTTGTTCAAAAATTCATTGACAGTTTTTTTTTTGTGCCATCACATTTTGTTCAAATTTAGAATCAAAAACTTCAAAATTAGAAGCGCTGATTTAATTTGAGCAATATTTTGATAAAATTATGATTTTGCTATGTAAAAAGGCCAATGTTGTAATTGATTTTGAAATTTGTTTCCATTCTTTAAATTAATGAATATTATTTTCAAATAAATTCCATTATATAAAATAATTATTGCAAAAAATTGAAATTGTTAAAAAAATTCATAATGACAGACAAAGGAGATAATTCCTATCAAAATATCTCCCTTGCAAGGTAAGAAAGTAGTCATAAAAATAATGCATGTTGTAGTGGACATCTAAATAAAATGTAAACGTGCTAAGAAAAGCAAAAAATTTTATTGACAAATAATTTTACACTGCAACGTCCTGTTCCCCTTAAATTTGTATAACCTGGTTTGCACGTCACAAGACACGTCACAATGCACCAACGTCAAAATCGTATTGATCCGCTTGACGTTGTTTGAATTTGTAATTATAGTATAATATGATTTTAGATTAAAAGTAAAACGCACTCAATTTGTACAGTAAATTACAGAAAATTAAATTATAAGTAATGAGCTCAATATCTAGAACAAATCTATTAATAAAACTTACTACTGTAATCATATATAGACTCCTTCACGGTAACTGCGGTACTGGCTCTCTTGCCGGGCAAATTGATATACTTTTCCGAAGTTTTAATAAGAAAATAATTAAATAATGTAATTGAAACAATTGATGTCACGTCATATTTCACCAAATTATGTCATTTTGACCTGCCGGTGTTGTATAGTAGCTTTCTCCCAAAGTAGTATTTTCCCCCGGAACACTGGCTATGTCTTTCCCCCAAGGGAAAAAGCTACTATATTGCAGACTTTCTCTCATCGTAGGATTTCTCCCCTACGTTTTGGGTTCAGATGTTAGAAAAAAAATCATGAAAAGCTAGTCGAAAAAGCTAGTCTAAAAGAAAACATTTTCTTAATATTTGACTATACATTATGACTATACACCGAGAGAATATGAGATTAAAAGTATATGTATAACCTTTAACAACAATTTGTTCTAAAATGCCAAGAAATTGTTTCACCATGCAAACTATATTTTCTGTTTGCTAAGGCATGATTTTCAAAATTTAATAGTATATAATTTCCAAATCGCGTTGCAAATTGATTAGGGAAATAAAGCTTAAACTAGCATACAGTGAATGATGACAAAAATAAGGTTAAATAAGGTCCCATTTTACATTTTAAAGTCTATCTACTCGTGACTTTGACTAACCAAGCGTATTCCAGCAAAGAAAACAACTTAATTCTGGTTGTAAAAAGTAACTTCATTTGCTTACAAATTGTTTATATTTCATTTTATTTCTCGGCGATGCTGAGTTTGCTAGTTGTAAACAAGTTCGAGTTATCGGACTTTGGATTTGAACACATCTTCGCTAGCCAAGGGTTTCTGATCCGCACTGCTCCCCACTAACCCTTGGCATATCGTGCAATTCATAGTCGGGATTTTTTTTTGTCACGTGATCAGCCAGCCTATTTATAAATCAGCCAAATAATGAAAGATGCCGTACTTTAAACGTCACTGGTGCAGTAATGGCAGCCTCCATAGACAATGATATTGACATGTTGAAAGAACCTTTTAATGCCTAGCGTATTCAATAAATGGGAATGGAACCCTCATCCAAGCATCCTTAAGGATGTGATGGATGAGGGTCATTTTCCGGATTAGCCGTAAGGCTACGAGGGTTTAAATGGAATATCGTGTGACACTAGTCCACGTGTACCTTGTTTAAAGAAATCAAAATAAAAGCTATTTATATCAGTATTGAATACTATCCACCCAGGGTATATAATGCCTTACCTGGCCACACTTCGAGTCATTTTAAAGCAAACTTTATAATTATATTAGGTTCATGTTCTTAAATTTGTTGTCTAGTGGTGGGATTTTAATGATAATTGTTTCTGCATCAAAAGAAATGTATGGGAGGGTATTTAAACCCTCGTAGCCTTACGGCTAATTCGGAAAATGACCCTCATCCATCACATCCTTAAGGATGCTTGGATGAGGGTTCCATTTTCCCTCATTGAGCCTCCAGGCTTTACTCTGGATTAAATGGAATCTTTAAAGCAATAAAGACAACAAATTTTAAACATCAACATAATAAGAGAAAATAAAATAACAACATTTTGAAAAGAAAAAATACATTTATTAATCAAATTGAATAATATGCAATAATTACTCCAAAGTCTGATATATCCATGTTATCAAGAACACACCACAGTCTATACAGTTCATAGTTCACTAATACTAACGCACAAAAATATGTCCATGTGACCATGTTCCTCCTGTGCAATCATAATAATCCTGGGACTGAATCCGGGTACTCGTAAAATCGGTCCATCGATGAAAATCAAACCATTTCCATAAGAAAATCAATTCTTATATGAGCTTAAAATAGTATCAGAATAATTGCTGCTTAATTCTCTTCTATAAAATGTATAAAATGTTTTTGAATTTGCCCAATTTGCAGTTTCTAAAATGTCTTTAAGTTGCACACCTCTAGCAAACGCTGCTGAGGTAGAAGCACTTCTATAAGAATGAGCCGAAAAAACTTTCTCATCAATACCAGCTTTTTTCAATATTTCTTTCAGCCATCGAGCAACTGTACAAATTGAAATTTCATCATAAGTTTTAAATGAAACTAACAATTTGCTCGTTTTTCTTAAATCCTTTGTTTTTTCTAAATAATATCGCAATGTGTGTAACACACAACAACTTTTGTCAGAAAAAGAATTTATTTTTACTTTTTTCATATCATGACCTGGTCTAGAAGTTTTCTGTAAATCAGAAATGGTGAACACCACGTATTCACCATGGTCAGACATATTTTTGATATTCAATGATACTAATGTCTGAACCCTTTGTGCTGTAGTCAAAGCTATCAGTGATGCCAATTTCATAGTCAAACTTTTCAAATCTAAATTCTCCAATGGGTAAAGAGATTTTAAATATGTCAAAACCTTACCAACATCCCACGTTGAGGTATACTTTGGTTTAGGTCTATTTTTCAAAAATACTCCTTTCATAAATCGTATCAGCAAAGGATTTTGATTGAAAGAAAAATTTCCAGTGACTGAAAGTGTCTGAGTTATTGCAGCTTTGTATGCATTAATAGTGTTGTATGTATAATTATTTTCAGCCAATTCTGATAAATAATTAATTAACTGATTACAAGCTGGTTGCATGGGATTGATATCCCTTTGATTACACCAAAAATTCCTCTTTGCCCAAACAAAGTTGTACTTTGTATAGGTACTTTGTCTCCATGAATTTGAAATGAGCTCGATAGATTTCTCTGAAAGACCTCTGCTTTTGAGATTTCTCCTGATACCATACAAGCGAATAGAAACATTTTTCTTCTGTTTAGAGGATGTAACTGATTGTTGTGAGCTAACCGAAGTAGATTTGGAATTACTGGCAGACGCACTGGAATTCCTATTAACATGTTTAGTAGCATTGGATACCAGGGTTGTGTTGCCCATTTTGGTACAACTATAATTGCCTTGCTCACCTGATCGTCCTCCAACTTCTGTAAAACTCTCCCAATCAAACTGAAAGGAGGAAAAATATAAGGTTTAAAATCTGACCAACTTATAGAAAATGCATCTGAAGTAAAAGCAAAAGGATCAGGAAACCAGGAAATATAATTTTCTAATTGTCTATTTAGTCTAGATGCAAAAAGATCCATGTCCGGATAAAAAAATATCCTCCATAATTCATCAAAAACCTTTTCATTCAATTTCCATTCTGTTGAATCACTAAAGGATCTAGACATGTAATCAGCAGTAATATTATTTTTTCCCGCAATATGAACAGCAGAAATTAGTATATTCTTATTATCACACCAAAGCCAAATATCTTTAGCCTCTTCAAATAATGATATTACAGATCCGCCTTGATTATTAATGTATGAGACAGCAGCACTATTGTCTGATCTAATACAAATGTGTATATTTTTCATATTCTGACATAAACTCTGTAATACAAATTTGATAGCCATAATTTCTAAAATATTTATATGCAAAACTGATTCTGTTTTTGACCATCTGCCACCAGTGATTTTACCATTTAGATTTGCACCGCATCCAGCTTTTGAAGCATCTGTTTCCAAATAGATATCTACTTTTGGATCCCGTATCCATTTCCCATTCCTAAGTGTTATATTTTCTTTCCACCAAACTATTTCGTTAATAGATATAGCACTTAACAATATTTGTGCATCATAATTGTTATTCTCTTTGACCAAAGCTTGAACTTTATCTCTGTCTAAGTATCTAAAAAATAAAGCTCCTAGATTTATGGCATGAAGGGAGGAAGTAAATAATCATATTAATCTTGCAACCTCCCTAATAAAACATACTTTTTTGTTTAAAAGTAAGTTACAATAGGAAATAATTTTCTCAACTTTTTCATCTGGTAGATATAACTTGAATTTGACAGAGTCTATAATATGACCCAAATAATGTATTTCTTGAGATGGTATTAAAACCGATTTTTCTCTGTTAACTACAAATCCCAAGGTTTCTAACAAATTAACTAAAGATTTTGCATCCCGTTCACATTTAGCAAAATTATTAGCCTGAATTAATGAGTCATCAATATAATAAAATGAAGATATTCCTTGCTGTCGTATAAAAGCAAAAATGGGTTTCATCAATTTCGTAAAAACTCTGGGAGCTGATGCCAAACCAAAAATTAGTGCATTGCATTAAAAAGGACTCCTTTCCAGAAAAATTTTAAATACTTTCTGTCATTTTTATAAATGGGTACTGACAAACAAGCATCCTTCAAATCAATACTGACAAAAAATGAGTTTCTTTTTATTGAAGATAAAACCACATCTAAAGTTTCCATCTTAAAATGGTGATATGTAATAAATTCATTCAATTTCATCAAAGGATGACTGCACTTAAGAACATGCGATATTTGCGAGAAAATAAACTTTTAAACGAAGATTTTTTCTTTCAATTGCAGAAATGGTCAACATCTAAACTGCAACTTTACGTAATTGCGTTAAATAAAAGTATGTTGTTACCAAGTACGAATTTGTTTTCATAGGCAGGGGTCATCACGATTTCTTGAATCTCCATACGATAATGAGGACGCCCACTTTTATACTGACTTCATACATAGTCAGCGCATTTTTGTCTATTGTTCTCCGTTTAACAGTAGTTGTATATTTGCATTATCAAAGTTATGTCAAAAGGAGATTAGTAGACAAACATGCGCTCATGGTTTAAATGAGAAAAAACTGCTTCTTCTTACTTTCGCTTTCCCAGTTGTAACCAAGGGCTGATGCATGTTGAATATTATAATTCACCACGTGATTCCTCACCTCAGGTAACTTTGTGAATACAAAATTCTATCACGTGTCGTGTAAGGTAGCATGGTATGTGCTAACTAGGACAATGTTTTCGAACACGTTAAGGTGTCAAGCATTGATTCAAAGTCTTCTGTACTTACATGGGCGTGATCTTATAGTTGAAACCATAGTAAATAGTATACTTGTACCATATAGAATAGATAGGGTTATGATAAAAGAGTGATCACATAAATTTTTATACATGGCATTGTTATTCATGCTAGTCTAATTTTAGTACCATTCTGAAAATGTCAGCTCCACCTCTCATGCATATTAATATCAATATTATGTTTGATCAAGGGCAGATAAGCGAAAATTCTCCTTTTTTCGAAAGTTATAAGGAGAAAAACATAAAATGAGTTTATTGTATCACAGTTTAAAATCTTAATTCATGTTGGAAATAGACTAGACTCTTTAAAAAATTAAACAAAAGTGATATTAGGTTAAGAAATAAACTCAACAGAAGCGACCGAAAAGGGCCCAAAACCCGGCGCTAAGTGCAGTCATCCTTTATCACCGGTCTAAATTTTCCATTTTTCTTTTCCACTTTAAAAATATTAGAAATGAACTGATTTGCTTCAAACTTGCTTACATTGATTGCATTTTTATTCAGGAGATCTATAACCTCTTGATCTATTATATCCGTTTGTTTTTCATTAAATTTGATAGGAACAGGAATTTTGTTTTGAAAAGGAATTTCATCAAACTCAATTTTGTAACCTAATATTGTGTTAAGAATCCATCAATCTGAAGTTATCTTCTCCCATTCTCTTATCTTATTTGCTAAACCCCCAGCAACAAAATTTAAGTTACTTACATCTAATAATTCTGCTGGTATCTGCTGTACCCCGCTCTGCCTTGTCCTCGGTTGTAACCCGAACCTCTTGACCGGCTTGACCTGCCGCCTCCTCGAGAGTATGGATTGAATTGACTTGTCCTTCCTCGGAAGTTCATTTTTCCCCTGAAGTTTTTTGATTGGATATTGCGAGGAAAACCAGGTGTTAATTGCTTGTTTATTTTTGACGCATCAGAAATTTCTTTCATACGTTTTGTAATGTCAGAGGGGAAAAGCGTTTTTTCTTCAATTGGAGTTGTTGCAGCACACAATTGTTGAAATCTCTTATGTACAAATGGCCTGAGAATAAAGCGGCGTCTTACATTCAACTCGTACATCGCATTGCACGCCAGAGTAATTGCATCCGAAACACATTTTTTGGCTTTTATCATTTCGAATTTATTTGTCTTGAACATTTCGGCAAGTGAAATCATGGGAACTATAGATAGACCGAGAATTCTTTGCGCATCTTGCAAAGTTTTGTCTCTTTGTTGGACATTAGGCAATAGATTATTCCAGATTTCGGAATTTATTAACGGTGGGACAAGATTTTTACAGTTTTCTGGAATTTTGACTTCATCTAAATATTTTGAAACATCAGCCTTTTGGGTACAACCCATTTTAATGAACTTAGCCATATTTTCCGAAATCGAATTTTGTTTCATCCTCAAATATCTTTGGCATTGAAATTTCAGAATTATCATCATCAAAGACCACCTCTGGGTTGTTATCAATTGAGAACAAATCTGTTTCGTTATTTTGTTATTATAATCGAAATCCGATTCCGGAAAACATTCTATCACCCGTTCTGGGTTCTCGCCGGTAATCCCGGAAGTGCATGGGTTGTTATTATCGATGTTTTCTGTTCTCTTAAGAAATTCATTCAGTAACGAGAATAATTGGGAAGGATTAAAGTCTTGTTGTTTTTTATTTTTTGTTGTTTTTTCTTCGTTTTTTCTTTTATTGTTTACCTTTTTTGCTGAGGCCTTTCCCCTTTTGTTGGAAGTTATTCCTTTACCCTTCCCGGTTGTAGAAGTAGAAGCCACGCTTCTTGTGTTTGGTCGGTCGGCATTTTCGTTTTGCACGTTCGTTTCAACCTCCGAATCCGACGCAAATAACTGAACAATGTCCTTATCGACATTTTCATTTTCTGAGCTGGAGTCAGATAAATTTGGCATTCTACCATATATGAAAGGGAGTTTTCACGAACACCCGAATTTTCTCCCACTCTCAATATAAGAAATGGTACTGCAGCGCAGTAAAGAGTTCTGTCATACACTGCGTGAATGACCCACGTACACTTGGCCTTTTACACGAAAGACTCGAAGTGTGGCCAGGTAAGGCCTTATATACCCTGGGTGAATAGTATTTAATAGTGATATAAATAGCTTTTATTTTGATTTCTTTAAACAAGGTACACGTGGACTAGTGTCACACGATATTCCATTTAAACCAGAGTAAAGCCTGGAGGCTCAATGAGGGAAATTATTGTTAAATGTTACATATAGATCGGATTCATTCGAGGGTTGTAAGACTTGGAGCGGTAAATCCTTCATCTATGAGTGCATGCCTCTCTTGATACACAAATAAGGTGGTACTTGTTATTGCACCATTGCAAGGAATGCAAGCTAAAAGTATCATGAAGGCTCAAACAGAAATACTCAGAAAAATACGGGTTTTGAGCTATGTGTGTTAGAGACACTCATAAATAAACAGTACGAAAACATTGTCGATTAAATCAGATATGTTTTGCATCTTTTTGATTGGTCGACCGGTTTCAGTAAACCCCAATCAAAATCCAGGAAAAAAATCCCGACTTTGATAGCACGATATGCCAAGGGTTCGTGAGAAGCGATGCGGATCAGAAACCCTTGGCTAGCGAAGATGATTTGAACATAGCAACTGGGATAACACTAGAGGAGTTCCAAGACTAAATGCGAGAGAAATCGAACGCTGCCGATGAATAGTTTGGTAGAATAGTTCACCGTTAGCAACAATCACGGAAATTATTTTACGGTAAACGTTTTCTAAATGCAAGTTTATTCGCCCCAATTTTACATAAAAAATATAGATAGGTAAAGTTAGCTACTAGTAACTGGCTACTAGTAACTGGCTACGAGAAGTAAGAAAAGCTAGCTACTAGTAACTGGCTACGAGATGAAATAAAAGTTGGCTACTAGTAACTGGCTACTAGTAACTGGCTACGCGAAGTAAGGAAAGCTAGCTACTAGTAACTGGCTACGAGATGAACGAAAACTGGCTGCTAGTTACTAGTTACTGTCCAAGTGACAAAACATACCTGGGATTTTTATTTGTGTTCTTAATATGTACATTGCACTATATCATCCACATGATTTATCATCTTTTGTGATATATTTACAAGTGATGTTAAATCAACATTTGACTAGGTTATCTATATGATTATACCTTAAAAGTACTCATATTCCTCTCATACTCTCATCAGTAATTGGTGCATTTCGTTTAAAATATCTCTATATTAGACAATATTGTCTATTTGACTCAAGTAGCAGTACATATAGATTGAAAATATCAACAAGTGTTATTAACTATAACAATCTATCATGTCATTCGCATGATATTACAACAAAATTATTCAGATACCATTTCTTTCCAAACATCTCTATGTTAATTAAAGACAATTTTTCCATGTAGTTCAAGTAGCCGTACGTAAAGATTGAAGACATCTTCAAGGGTTGTTAATATCAACATTGTATCAGGTCATCCACATGATATTACGATACAATTACACCGAAATATGAATGCCGTCATGAGAAAAGGGCCCTTATCTTTTGACGTCACAATGCTCAGAAAACGACGTCAAAGTAGCGGCATTGTAAACGCAGTTTTTTATATTTTTTTCTGCGTCTGTGTTGTGTTTTTTAAATAATTAATTAGAGTATGGCCTTGTTTAAATACCGATAATAATAATTGATAAATAATAATGATATATAATAAAATAATTAAGAAATAATTAATAATAATAAATAATAAAATAATAATTGACGTTCTTGACGTCGTGTCGTTTTCGACCAGCTACGTCAATGTCGTGTTAACATGTCTTACTAAAATTGTCATAAAATGCTTAAAACACACAAGATCTTGGATATCTTTGTACATTTGTATTCAGAAAGAGTTGTCTAATTGGAATTGAGAAAAAAGTGAGTTTGTGAAATTTTGACCTTAAGGACCCTTTTCTCGTGACGGCAGTCATATCTTTTTATGTCGACAGCTTCTAGTGCATTTTGTTACAATTATCTTTAGTTTTTTAGGGTTTTGTCAATATATCTCAAGTAGCTGTATATGTAGATTAAAGATATATACCAGTCTTGCTAATTTCAACATTCTATAATGTCACCCACATGATATTATAACACAATCACTCATATATCCTTTTAAATCTTATCAGCTACTAGTGCATTTTCGGTACAAATATCTCCATTTTCAACAGTTTAGTTCATATACCTCAATTAGCTATATATATATTTTAAACATATCTACAAGTGGTTAATTTGAACATTCTGTAAGGTCACCCACATGAAATTATGACACAATTACTCAGATATCTCTTTAAATCTCATCAGATACTAGTACATTTTGTTACAAATATCTTTATTTTTGAGGGATTTGTCAACATATCTCAAGTAGCTGTATATATAGATTGATGATATGTACCGGTCTTGCTTATTTCAACATTCTATCAGGTCATCCACATGATATAACGACACAACTACTCAGATATCTCTCTTAATCTCGTCAGCTACTAGTACATTTCGTTACAAATATCTACATTTTTAACAGTTTAGATCATATAACTCAAGTAGCTGTATATATAGATTGGAGATATCTACAAGTGTTGTTAATTTGAACATTCTATAAGGTCACGCACATGATATTATGACACAATTACTCAGATATCTCTTTAAATCTCTTCAGCTACTAGTACATTTTGTTACAAATATCTTTATTTTTGAGGGATTTGTCAACATATCTCAAGTAGCTGTATATATAGATTGATGATATGTACCGGTCTTGCTTATTTCAACATTCTATCAGGTCATCCACATGATATAACGACACAACTACTCAGATATCTCTCTTAATCTCGTCAGCTACTAGTACATTTCGTTACAAATATCTACATTTTTAACAGTTTAGATCATATAACTCAAGTAGCTGTATATATAGATTGAAGATATCTACAAATGTTGTTAATTTGAACATTCTATAAGGTCACGCACATGATATTATGACACAATTACTCAGATATCTCTTTAAATCTCTTCAGCTACTAGTACATTTTGTTACAAATATCTTTATTTTTGAGGGATTTGTCAACATATCTCAAGTAGCTGTATATATAGATTGATGATATGTACCGGTCTTGTTTATTTCAACATTCTATCAGGTCATCCACGTGATATAACGACACAACTACTCAGATATCTCTCTTAATCTCGTCAGCTACTAGTACATTTCGTTACAAATATCTCCATTTTTAACAGCTTAGATCATATAACTCAAGCAGCTGTATATATAGATTGGAGATATCTACATGTGTTGTTAATTTGAGCATTCTATAAGGTCACGCACATGATATTATGACACAATTACTCAGATATCTCTTTAAATCTCTTCAGCTACTAGTACATTTTGTTACAAATATCTTTATTTTTGAGGTATTTGTCAACATATCTCAAGTAGCTGTATATATAGATTGATGATATGTACCGGTCTTGCTTATTTCAACATTCTATCAGGTCATCCACATGATATAACGACACAACTACTCAGATATCTCTCTTAATCTCGTCAGCTACTAGTACATTTCGTTACAAATATCTACATTTTTAACAGTTTAGATCATATAACTCAAGTAGCTGTATATATAGATTGGAGATATCTACAAGTGTTGTTAATTTGAACATTCTATAAGGTCACGCACATGATATTATGACACAATTACTCAGATATCTCTTTAAATCTCTTCGGCTACTAGTACATTTTGTTACAAATATCTTTATTTTTGAGGTATTTGTCAACATCTCTCAAGTAGCTGTATATATAGATTGATGATATGTACCGGTCTTGTTTATTTCAACATTCTATCAGGTCATCCACGTGATATAACGACACAACTACTCAGATATCTCTCTTAATCTCGTCAGCTACTAGTACATTTCGTTACAAATATCTCCATTTTTAACAGCTTAGATCATATAACTCAAGTAGCTGTATATATAGATTGGAGATATCTACATGTGTTGTTAATTTGAGCATTCTATAAGGTCACGCACATGATATTATGACACAATTACTCAGATATCTCTTTAAATCTCTTCAGCTACTAGTACATTTTGTTACAAATATCTTTATTTTTGAGGTATTTGTCAACATATCTCAAGTAGCTGTATATATAGATTGATGATATGTACCGGTCTTGCTTATTTCAACATTCTATCAGGTCATCCACATGATATAACGACACAACTACTCAGATATCTCTCTTAATCTCGTCAGCTACTAGTACATTTCGTTACAAATATCTACATTTTTAACAGTTGAGTTCATATATCACAAGTTGCTGAATATATAGATTGAAGATATCTAAAAGTGTGATTTATTTTAACATTCTATAAGGTCACCTACATGATATTATGACATAATTACCTAGATATCTCTATAAGTCTCGTCAGCTACTAGTACATTTTGTTACAAATATCTTTATTTTTGACTGTTTTGTCAATATATCATAAGTAGCTGTAAATATAGATTGAAGATATCTACATGAATGGTTTATTTGAAATTCTATCAGGTCATCCACATGATATTATGACTCAGATATCTCTTTAAATCTCGTCAGCTACTAGTACATTTCGTTACAAATATTTACATTTTAAAAAGTTGGGTTCATATATCTCCAGAAGCTGGATATATAGATGGAAGGTATCTACAAGTGTGGCTTATTTTAACATTATATAAGGTCACCTACATGATATTATGACACAAATACTCAGATATTTCTTTAAATCTCGTCAGTTACTAGTTCATTTCGTTACAAATATTTTACAAACATTTTAAATAGTTGAGTTCATATATCTCCAGAAGCTTGATATATAGATGAAAGGTATCTACAAGTGTGGTTTACTTTAACATTATATAAGGTCACCTACATGATATTATGACACAATTACTCAGATATCTCTTTAAATCTCGTCAGTTACTAGTTCATTTCGTTACAAATATGTACAAATTTGGCGGTTTTGTCAATATATCACAAGTAGCTGTATATATAGATTAAAGATATCTACAAGTATGGTTTATTTTAACATTCTATAAGGTCACCTACATGATATTATGACGCAATTACTCAGATTTCATTTAAAATATCGTCAGCTACTAGTACATTTTGTTACAAATATCTTTATTTTTGCCGTTTTTATCAATATATCACAAGTAGCTGTACATATAAATTGTAGATTTCTACAAGTATGGTTTATTTAAACATTCTATAAGGTCACCTACATGATATTATGACACAATTTCTCAGATATCTCTTTAAGTCTCGTCAGCTACTAGTACATTTCGTTACTAGTAGCCAACGTTTAATTATCTCATAGACAGTTACTAGTAGCTAGCTTTCCTTACTTCTCGTTAGAGAGATATCTGAGGAATTGTATCGTAATATCATGTGAATGACTTCAAAGATTGTAGTAGTTAACAACATAATTTGTGGAAACTGATACATTTAGAAAGAAACTGATACATTTTGGAGGATTATTCAATCTATATATACAGCTATTTAAGTTATATGGACAGAACGGTCTAGAAATGGAATATTTGAAACAAAATGTACTAGTAGCCGACGAGATAACGAGAAATATGAGTAACTGTGTCGAAATATCATGCTTATAACATACAAAGATTTTGCTATTAACAACACTTGAAGATATCTTCAATCTATATGTGCAAGTAACTAAGTTATATGGACAGAACTATCTAAAAATAGAGATATATGTAACAAATGCAATAGTAGCTGACGAGATTTAAAGAGATATCTGAGTATTTGTGTCGTAATATAGGAGACCTAATAGAATGTTGAAATAAGCAAGACCGGTACATATCATCAATCTATATATACAGCTACTTGAGATATGTTGACAAATCCCTCAAAAATAAAGATATTTGTAACAAAATGTACTAGTAGCTGAAGAGATTTAAAGAGATAACTGAATAATTGTATCATAATATCATGTGGGTGACCTTATAGAATGTTCAAATTAATAGCACTTGTAGATATCTCCAATCTATATATACAGCTACTTGAGTTATATGATCTAAGCTGTTAAAAATGGAGATATTCGTAACGAAATGCACTAGTAGCTGACGAGATTAAGAGAGATATCGGAGTAGTTGTGTCGTTATATCATGTGGATGACCTGATAGAATGTTGAAATAAGCAAGACCGGTACATATCATCAATCTATATATACAGCTACTTGAGATATGTTGACAAATCCCTCAAAAATAAAGATATTTGTAACAAAATGTACTAGTAGCTGAAGAGATTAAACGAGATATCTGAGTAATTGTGTCATAATATCATGTGGGTGACCTTAAAGAATGTTCAGATTAACAACACTTGTAGATATCTCCAATCTATATATACAGCTACTTGAGTTATATGATCTAAACCGTTAAAAATGGAGATATTTGTAACGAAATGTACTAGTAGCTGACGAGATTAAGAGAGATATCTGAGTAGTTGTGTCGTTATATCATGTGGATGACCTGATAGAATGTTGAAATAAGCAAGACCGGTACATATCATCAATCTATATATACAGCTACTTGAGATATGTTGACAAATCCCTCAAAAATAAAGATATTTGTAACAAAATGTACTAGTAGCTGAAGAGATTTAAAGAGATAACTGAATAATTGTGTCATAATATCATGTGGGTGACCTTATAGAATGTTCAAATTAACAGCACTTGTAGATATCTCCAATCTATATATACAGCTACTTGAGTTATATGATCTAAGCTGTTAAAAATGGAGATATTCGTAACGAAATGCACTAGTAGCTGACGAGATTAAGAGAGATATCGGAGCAGTTGTGTCGATATATCATGTGGACGACCTGATAGAATGTTGAAATAAGCAAGACCGGTACATATCATCAATCTATATATACAGCTACTTGAGATATGTTGACAAATCCCTCAAAAATAAAGATATTTGTAACAAAATGTACTAGTAGCTGAAGAGATTTAAAGAGATATCTGAGTAATTGTGTCATAATATCATGTGGGTGACCTGAAAGAATGTTCAGATTAACAACACTTGTAGATATCTCCAATCTATATATACAGCTACTTGAGTTATATGATCTAAACCGTTAAAAATGGAGATATTTGTAACGAAATGCACAAGTAGCTGACGAGATTAAGAGAGATATCTGAGTAGTTGTGTCGTTATATCATGTGGATGACCTGATAGAATGTTGAAATAAGCAAGACCGGTACATATCATCAATCTATATATACAGCTACTTGAGATATGTTGACAAATCCCTCAAAAATAAAGATATTTGTAACAAAATGTACTAGTAGCCGAAGAGATTTAAAGAGATATCTGAGTAATTGTGTCATAATATCATGTGGGTGACCTTATAGAATGTTCAGATTAACAACACTTGTAGATATCTCCAATCTATATATACAGCTACTTGAGTTATATGATCCAAACCGTTAAAAATGGAGATATTTGTAACGAAATGCACTAGTAGCTGACGAGATTAAGAGAGATATCGGAGTAGTTGTGTCGTTATATCATATGGATGACCTGATAGAATGTTGAAATAAGCAAGATCGGTACAAATCATCAATCTATATATACAGCTACTTGAGATATGTTAACAAATCCCTCAAAAATAAAGATACTTGTAACAAAATGTACTAGTAGCTGAAGAGATTTAAAGAGATATCTGAGTAATTGTGTCATAATATCATGTGGGTGACCTTAAAGAATGTTCAGATTAACAACACTTGTAGATATCTCCAATCTATATATACAGCTACTTGAGTTATATGATCTAAACCGTTAAAAATGGAGATATTTGTAACGAAATGCACTAGTAGCTGACGAGATTAAGAGAGATATCTGAGTAGTTATGTCGTTATATCATGTGGATGACCTGATAGAATGTTGAAATAAGCAAGACCGGTACATATCATCAATCTGTAAATACAGCTACTTGAGATATGTTGACAAATCCCTCAAAAATAAAGATATTTGTAACAAAATGTTCTAGTAGCTGAAGAGATTTAAAGAGATATCTGAGTAATTGTGTGATAATTTAATGTGGGTGACCTTATAGAATGTTCAAATTAACAGTACTTGTAGATATCTCCAACATATATATACAGCTACTTGAGTTATATGATCTAAACTGTTAAAAATGGAGATATTTGTAACGAAATGCACTAGTAGCTGACGAGATTAAGAGAGATATCGGAGTAGTTATGTCGTTATATCATGTGGATGACCTGATAGAATGTTGAAATAAGCAAGACCGGTACATATCATCAATCTGTAAATACAGCTACTTGAGATATGTTGACAAATCCCTCAAAAATAAAGATATTTGTAACAAAATGTACTAGTAGCTGAAGAGATTTAAAGAGATATCTGAGTAATTGTGTGATAATTTAATGTGGGTGACCTTATAGAATGTTCAAATTAACAGTACTTGTAGATATCTCCAACATATATATACAGCTACTTGAGTTATATGATCTAAACTGTTAAAAATGGAGATATTTGTAACGAAATGCACTAGTAGCTGACGAGATTAAGAGAGATATCGGAGTAGTTATGTCGTTATATCATGTGGATGACCTGATAGAATGTTGAAATAAGCAAGACCGGTACATATCATCAATCTGTAAATACAGCTACTTGAGATATGTTGACAAATCCCTCAAAAATAAAGATATTTGTAACAAAATGTACTAGTAGCTGAAGAGATTTAAAGAGATATCTGAGTAATTGTGTGATAATTTAATGTGGGTGACCTTATAGAATGTTCAAATTAACAGTACTTGTAGATATCTCCAACATATATATACAGCTACTTGAGTTATATGATCTAAACTGTTAAAAATGGAGATATTTGTAACGAAATGCACTAGTAGCTGACGAGATTAAGAGAGATATCGGAGTAGTTATGTCGTTATATCATGTGGATGACCTGATAGAATGTTGAAATAAGCAAGACCGGTACATATCATCAATCTGTAAATACAGCTACTTGAGATATGTTGACAAATCCCTCAAAAATAAAGATATTTGTAACAAAATGTACTAGTAGCTGAAGAGATTTAAAGAGATATCTGAGTAATTGTGTCATAATATCATGTGGGTGACCTTAAAGAATGTTCAGATTAACAACACTTGTAGATATCTCCAATCTATATATACAGCTACTTGAGTTATATGATCTAAACCGTTAAAAATGGAGATATTTGTAACGAAATGCACTAGTAGCTGACGAGATTAAAAGAGATATCTGAGTAGTTGTGTCGTTATATCATGTGGATGACCTGATAGAATGTTGAAATAAGCAAGACCGGTACATATCATCAATCTATATATACAGCTACTTGAGATATGTTGACAAATCCCTCAAAAATAAAGATATTTGTAACAAAATGTACTAGTAGCTGAAGAGATTTAAAGAGATATCTGAGTAATTGTGTCATAATATCATGTGGGTAACCTTATAGAATGTTCAGATTAACAACACTTGTAGATATCTCCAATCTATATATACAGCTACTTGAGTTATATGATCTAAACCGTTAAAAATGGAGATATTTGTAACGAAATGCACTAGTAGCTGACGAGATTAAGAGAGATATCTGAGTAGTTGTGTCGTTATATCATGTGGATGACCTGATAGAATGTTGAAATAAGCAAGACCGGTACATATCATCAATCTATATATACAGCTACTTGAGATATGTTGACAAATCCCTCAAAAATAAAGATATTTGTAACAAAATGTTCTAGTAGCTGAAGAGATTTAACGAGATATCTGAGTAATTGTGTCATAATATCATGTGGGTGACCTTATAGAATGTTCAGATTAACAACACTTGTAGATATCTCCAATCTATATATACAGCTACTTGAGTTATATGATCTAAACCGTTAAAAATGGAGATATTTGTAACGAAATGCACTAGTAGCTGACGAGATTAAGAGAGATATCTGAGTAGTTGTGTCGTTATATCATGTGGATGACCTGATAGAATGTTGAAATAAGCAAGACCGGTATATATCATCAATCTATATATACAGCTACTTGAGATATGTTGACAAATCCCTCAACAATAAAGATATTTGTAACAAAATGTACTAGTAGCTGAAGAGATTTAAAGAGATATCTGAGTAATTGTGTCATAATATCATGTGGGTGACCCTAAAGAATGTTCAGATTAACAACACTTGTAGATATCTCCAATCTATATATACAGCTACTTGAGTTATATGATCTAAACCGTTAAAAATGGAGATATTTGTAACGAAATGCACTAGTAGCTGACGAGATTAAGAGAGATATCTGAGTAGTTGTGTCGTTATATCATGTGGATGACCTGATAGAATGTTGAAATAAGCAAGACCGGTACATATCATCAATCTATATATACAGCTACTTGAGATATGTTGACAAATCCCTCAAAAATAAAGATATTTGTAACAAAATGTACTAGTAGCTGAAGAGATTTAAAGAGATATCTGAGTAATTGTGTCATAGTATCATGTGGGTGACCTTATAGAATGTTCAAATTAACAACATTCGTAGATATCTCCAACCTATATATACAGCTACTTGAGTTATATGATCTAAACTGTTAAAAATGGAGATATTTGTAACGAAATGCACTAGTAGCTGACGAGATTAAGAGAGATATCGGAGTAGTTATGTCGTTATATCATGTGGATGACCTGATAGAATGTTGAAATAAGCAAGACCGGTACATATCATCAATCTATATATACAGCTACTTGAGATATGTTGACAAATCCCTCAAAAATAAAGATATTTGTAACAAAATGTACTAGTAGCTGAAGAGATTTAACGAGATATCTGAGTAATTGTGTCATAATATCATGTGGGTGACCTTACAGAATGTTCAAATTAACAACACTTGAAGATGTCTTCAATCTTTACGTACGGCTACTTGAACTACATGGAAAAATTGTTTTTAATTAACATAGAGATGTTTGGAAAGAAATGGTATCTGAATAATTTTGTTGTAATATAATGCGGATGACGTGATAGATTGTTATAGTTAATAACACTTGTTGTTACATGTATTTTCAATCTATATGTACTGCTACTTAAGTCAAATAGAGAATATTGTCTAATATAGAGATATTTTAAACGAAATGCACCAATTACTGATGAGAGTATGAGAGGAATATGAGTACTTTTAAGGTATAATCATATAGATAACCTAGTCAAATGTTGATTTAACATTACTTGTAAATATATCACAAAAGATGATAAATCATGTGGATGATGTAGTGCAATGTACATATTAAGAACACAAATAAAAATCCCAGGTATGTTTTGTCACTTGTACAGTAACTAGTAACTAGCAGCCAAGTTTTCGTTCATCTCGTAGCCAGTTACTAGTAGCTAGCTTTTCTTACTTCGCGTAGCCAGTTACTAGTAGCCAACTTTTATTTCATCTCGTAGCCAGTTACTAGTAGCTAGCTTTTCTTACTTCTCGTAGCCAGTTACTAGTAGCCAGTTACTAGTAGCTAACTTTACCTATCTAAAAAATATACAGAGGAATAATTTTAAAAAGTAATCATTCTACATTATTTACGCATGCACTTAGATTATTTAATTTGCTTAGCCCAAGTCTATAGGAATTGAATGACACAGTTTCAATAAATTTTAAACATTTTCAACAGAAGGAAATTTAAAAACATTTTTTAAAGGAAATTTGTCTTTTGTGTTTATTATACTTTCATGTTAAATACTGAAATCTGATTGGATTAGACGCAGTTGATAATCCGTTCTATTACCCTCAGTGTTAGCAACACACTTGGCAACGGGTAACACAACGAATTGTTACATGCGCGTAAAATATGCGCGTACGATTCGCCATAGAATTCATGTCTTTTCTATATAAAAGCAGTAAAATTTTCTCTAAAATTAAGACATTCAGTATAATAAAATAAATAGTGCCTGTTTGGGAGGGTAACAGTTGAATTTGGGAATTTACGCTTCGAAAGTATAATAGTATAATAATATTAATTTCACTTCGCGTCGGTTGACAATGGTTTTCTCGGGGTGTCAATTTTACCCTCCCAAACAGGCACTATTTATATAATGTATCATCTCCACCCAATCTTTCAAAAATACTTTCATCTTTCTCTACAGTTTGACACACTTGTTATTTTTTCCAGTCTCTCCATTGTTCAAAGTTGATTGTCACGAACTGTCGTATGCTTACTTTTTGATCAGTCCAATTCTATATGAAATTTAATCAAGTGGGCTGGCCATAATCTATTTTGAACACGCGGGCTCCAACAGTACTAAAGGAATACAAATAAATTATGACGTGCAACTGTGGTATAGCTTTAAGCACTATTATAGCTATTTAAATCGCATTTTGTACGGATTTCCATAAAAGTAGATCATCTCAAGTACATGTTATAATGGAGTTAGCGACAAAATAATGGATGCAAGGTAAGTAAACATTTAAAAAAATTATTTCGACGCGATGACCTCTTTTAACACAAACTCATACAAGTAATAGTAATGGTAATTGTAATGGAAATAACTCCAATGTGACTGTAATTTAATGCATTACATTTCAAAGTAATTGACTCCAGATCTGATCTGATATGTAGATCTGGAGTCAATTACTTTGAAATGTAATGCATTAAATTACAGTTACATTGGAGTTCTTTCCATTACAATTACCATTACTATTACTTTCGTTTACAAAAGTATTTCATGAAATTACAGTTACTTTGCTAATGTAATTAACTACAGTACACATAACAAGAAAAAATAATACTACAAAGACAATTTCTGAAAACAATTTATTTGACTTTTATTCATATTATAAACAAAAATAAAATAACATGTTTGTCATTTTTCACATCATAGTTGCATTTAATCATCATCAGGCTTTGAAAAGTATTGTCAGTCAAAGAACTGTGTTCTGGCCTGCAAACTTTGCCTGCAACGCTGAAAAGTCTTTCCAGATGTTGCCGGGTTGGCCAAGAATCTTTGATCTGATATCCCTTAACTAAATTCATTTTAAAATGATTTTTACCTAGCTTCCTTAATTGATTTCATAACTTATTATACAAAATTTCCATTACAATATCATTTAAAGTTTATAGATGACAATTTAATTCATGTAAACGCTTAAAAAAGAAATGTCTTTATTTAATTTTTAGAATGTATTTTTAATTTTTTAAAATTCTTGATCCAATTCTTTAAAACAGCTATCAGATTATTTCATAAACTAAGAAAAATTGGCTAAATGTAATTAAAAGTAATGGTCATTACAGGCATTTTTAAGGAAGTAATACATTATATTACAATTACTTGCAGTTGCGTCGAAAGCAAATTTAAAGTAAGGGGGTGGTGGTGGGCTAGACCTTATCAGAAATCTTGACAAGCAAAAAAAAAAAAAAAAAAAAAAAAAAAAAGGATTATATAGTATGGTTATGTATAACTTTGCAGCAAAAATATAAATAAGTTCCATGTGAACTTAACTAAGTTGCATGTTGACATAAATAAGTAGCATGTGAACATAACAAAGTTGCATGTTTACATAAATAAGTTGCATGTCGACATATTTATCTCGCATGTTAACATAAATAAGTTGCATGTCGACATAAATAAGTAGCATCTATCTATCATATTGGATGTCACGAGTGGGCGATATTTGAGATTTTTGAGATTTTTTATAATTCTTTTTTGATTGCAATTTTCTTGCATGTCAACATAGTTATGTTGCATGTTGACATAAATATCTTGAATGTCAACATATTTATCTTGCATGTCGACATATTTGATAGAAAAATAACTTGCACACAAGGGGCAGGGATATGTCACCATAGGCCATTGGTTGGTGTGATGGTAAAGAAACATTCTGTTACACCACATTCTCCTTCTTTAAAAAAAAACAAAAACAAATACAAATGTCTTCGATCCTGACAAAACAGCACTTCATTAGTTAGTTGCACATATCATTGAAGACATCATCTTTATATATATATGGAACCATGGACATATGGCGTCATGCCATTAATTAATGAGTTTTTATAATGATCGGACGGGTGTAAGACTCTCTCTGTTTCTTACTTTAGTATGGATACTTTAAAATATCCGTACGTCATCATTAACAAAATTAACAAGTATCTCATACTTTCACAATTGGTCTTATGTTTTTCCGTTCCATTGCGCAATAAGCTAATATTTTCAGAGAAGGTTTTCTTGTTTAAAAACTACAAACATGCATATACTCTACATTGATGGTTGTTAAATTACATACTTGTATGAGTATACTTTAATTACTGAGGTAAAGACTCTGTTCTATTGCACTATTCTTTCATCAAATATAGATTGGTAATTCCGTAGTATTAAATGAAGGAAAACGATTTGCAAAGTTGACAAAGTCATAGAACATTAGCTTGCCCGCATATATGTGGTTATTCATAAGAAAGTAATAAGCTTTAATGATCATATATATGTATATATATAAAGCATTGAATTATTCTATCTCAGAGTCAAATGTTTGCTGGCCTTGAACCTGGTGATAGCCTCGATAATGGTGTCCGTTTCTCTGGCTCATGTGACATCAGTTCCGGGTGATGTATATTTGGCGGGAGCCTTCACTATCTCAACAAGACCCAACGGAGTGGATGACTGCAATGGTGAGGTTTCTGTGATTTCGGTAATGGAACTAGAAATCGTCAAATGGGCCATTGGTCGACTTAACCAACACAACTACATCCCCGGAGTCAAAATAGGTATTTTTAAAATCTGAAACCGCAACTGAGCCTTAAGGTACTTCACTACACCCAGACTTAAAAACTTTTTAAGACACCACGACACAAGATGGCGATTTAAATGTTTTGTTAAACTGTTTATATAGTTCGATTCGGTTGTATATCGTCGTAGCTCAGTGGTTAAAGTATTGGGCTTCTGAACCGCAGATGAATCTTACCCAGGGAGAGGTGGAAATGATAACCAAGAAAAGAGAGGTATGGAAATTTCATTTCTTGTCCTATGTGCCCCGGGTGCAACAAGGACTAGATAGGTAGGTAGGTACATTAAAACATGTACATGTAACACAAACGCTCGTCTTTTTATAAACATACATACTTGCGATGGAGCGGTCAACAGCCAACCTCACCATGTCGGCTTCAGTAGCCATTACACTATGACAATACACTAACATACGCTTCTTCCAGTTATTTTATAATCAAAGAAAAAAGTGGAATTTTCCATAGATATTCGGAGAATATTTAATGGTTACGAAAGGACATAGTTACAGGGGGTTGCGGATGATACAGCCTTTCCCTACGTGTGTGTGTGTGTGTGTGTGTGTGTGTAGAAAGAGATGAGTATTTTTGTGCCCCCCCCCCCCCCCGGCCGAATTTTTCTTGTGCGAGTCAATTTCAGTAGACCTTGTTTTGTTTCTTAATTGTTCCGTGTTGAGGTCAATATACATGCGTTTAGAGTACCTCTTAGTTGGTTGGCTTTTTTTTCGCCTTCCATCTATTTGGTTGTATGTCCCCAGCTCAAGACATTTGGGTGTGTGCAATGTTTGTAAACACACCCCTACCTATTTATGATTGTGGTAATGTCACTTGTTACGATGATGCCTGCCGGTGCAGAGTATAAAGATGGCACGACGTTTGAAATCATTGACCATAAAATAAACATGGAGTTGCAACTCAACGGTAAAAATAACTGGCTGATACTGGGCCACCTCGGCTGATTGCGGGGCACAAAATACCTGTCAAATTCAGTACGCCACTGAAATTTTTTGAAGAACTGCACATTATATTAAAGCATGCACACAGTTGATAGCAAAGCTGCTATTTTATATATACTATAATATATATATTTGGAATAACTATTGATGCGATTATCTTCATGATAATAAAGAATATTTAACAAAATGTAATTAAGTTTTAATTACCTTTTAATTAACTACGAGTATTACATTACATTGTGTGTATAATGTTCAAGAAATAAACTTTTTGCAAGAAACTATTACATGCATATGTATACAATTTTCTGAAGAAAGTTCCAACATGGAATTATTTCTTGAGAAAAATCATGTGATTTCTCATTGGTCACGTTTCCTTGGTTATACTGGCATCAGTTGATTTCTCCATTGCACGCGTGTGGGTGAACCACTGGCCTCTCGAAGTGTTGAACATCTAAGTATCCCGTCGTTTCGTGTGCTGTATTGTAATGATCATTGTTTGCTATATTCATCAAAAAGGTATGACAAAAATCGGTAAGATGAAACATACATTTCACAAATAAAACTGTGACAAGTGTCTGGTAATACAATCAAATACTCGTAATATCATTGAAATAGATAAATGATTATGATGCGTTGAAATTAAGATACCTGTTCGAGACTTCCGACACTGACAGAAAAATAACACGAAGAACAGTAGTGCCAATCCGCTAGATATAGCTATCCCTACAATAAGTGGGACCCTGTTCAAAACAAAGGATGAAAAAAAAATTCCGGTACAGATTAAGCTGAATGGTCAACAAATTATCCATCAGATCTTTCTTTAAATAAAGAAGATGGGTGAATAAGGCGTGTAAATTGGCTATATGAGGATAGATAAGGTACTATAAAATTAAAATATCAACAAATCTCTACATTATTGAAAACAATGTATATTTACCATAACATCGATTTAAAACCATTAAATAAGTTAAATATTTGGAATAGGTTGATTCAAACTGGCGTATGCGTGCCAAAACCTCCAAATAGTGTCATTTTTAGAACTTCAATGCCTTTTCTTTTATAGAGTGGGTCTGAGCTCCATATTTTTTTCATAGTTTATATAAGGTTTAAAGGAAATCAAACCGATTTCAATCAACGAAAACGTGGAGAGATGACCCACTATACTTTAAAAATGTCATTTTGTATCACAACAATTGAAAGTTTTAGAAAAATAATACAAGTCCGTAAATTCGTGGTTGAAGTAGCATATAGCATTTAACAATGGAGTTTTGTTGTGACTGAAATGGCTCAGTGGTTAGAGCAGCAGACGTTAGGTAACATTATAAAGCTAGGGTTTTTAGGTTGTGGGTTCGATACTATCAAAACTTTAGAATGTTTTTTTCTTACCGTTTGTTAAAATATTCAAAACTGAATATAGTTAGAAATTGTACTTTTGTAAACATGTATTATAACATTATCTAGTATATTTAGTTGAAAAAAAAATTTGAAATTGTATTTTACGACTAAACCAAATGGGCATTTGCGCTATCTTGTTCCCCCGTCTTCTTTTAAATATGATATTATTGGCCATAAACTATTATTTAGAAAAGAAAAAAAAAATATTAGAGAAATTTTATTTTTTGAACATTTTAAATTTTTCTTTATATAAGGCTCTTCTCCTAAAGGAGATTTATGTAGTAAAAAAATTGTCACGGCCATTAAGCCCTCTTAAATCCAAGAAGGACGAATTTTTTGAATTTACCACTAACAAAAAGCCGTGAAGAAACTTACTCAGTGGAGGACTTGTGTTCACCGCTGCTTGGTGCTGGTTGGATCAAAAACTTTTCGCAGTACTTGCAGTCGTGTTGGTTCGGACATTTTGTGTGTCCAGGATATCCTGGAAATATGTTGTCCTCCATATTGAATACAAAGCCAACCAATTGTGTTCGATATCCGATCTTTTAACAAGAAAAAAATAAGAATGATTAAATTTGATGACCGACAATTACACAACTAATGACTTATTTTTCTGTTGAAAGTCACAGTGAGATTATTTTACACACATTTTGACATTGTCAAAGCTAATGTCTTTATTTTTAACGTCTTCTGCATTTTGCATAATATGCAATTACGAATACACATGGAATATACAAGTAAAGATATTTTTATTTTATTTAAAACGACTGTGTTGTCTTTAATATAGTCCAAGATCTTCAAACTTGATAAACATCTATATATACCCAAAGTAAATGTTGCACCTTAGATGTCTAGAATTCTTCCCACGGTTTTTTAACGAAGTTATTAATAATTTTATAAACTGTCAAAACCTGTGAAATATTAACCGTACTATGAATTTTAAAATTTAATGCATCTGCAATTAAATCACAATTTCTTATATCAAAATTTTTCATCACAAAGGCAAAAAATAAAACCCATCCAGATTATCAAAGATGTTAACCGTGGTTCTTACAGTAAATATAAGCATATATATGCAATATCAATATGCTTTACTTACTAATTTATAAAATAATTTCCCGTCGTTAGAATCAATGAAGTATATCCTATGTCCGTATTTTCCGTCTCCATTTTCATCAAAGACAGGAAATAAGGAGCCGTTTTGATTGAGATCTAGTTTTACTTCCTTGATGTGCTGTAGCACCTTCTCTGTGTCGGAATATCCAGAACACAACATTTTCGTTGTTTTGCAGATGTCGCGCAATGCACTTGCAGACCCTTTTAGTAAAGCAAACGCTGCGTTCAATGAATAAGGTGCCCATAGATCAACTAGGTTTTCGTCATTTGATAGACTATCAGCAGAACCGCATTCTCTAGACAGGGTTGATGATTTGTTGAAGCTCCAAGGATAAAAGCATCCTTGTCGGCTCTGGATGACTTCCAGTAGCCATGTATTATCGTCTAATGGACTAGGTTTCTTGTTTTTCAAAAATTTCACGTACGACGGACTTTGAGGCATGTTCTGTGCAACGGATATTGTTCCTTTAAGTCGAGGAATAAGATACTGCTCTCGAGTTCCAAGGGTCTCTGATCCTATGAAATAGAACTCTCCGCCGGACTCCATGTTGTCGGCTAAAACCTCCATAACATACGGTCCAACGTGCGAGCGAAGAAAGGTCAAAACGACTTTGGCAGATGGTTTGGTTCGAAGAGTATCAAGTACAGTTATATAGTTTGATTTTTCTGGAACTTCTATTTCATTAGCTACACAGATTCCAAGTTTCTTGGCATTGGTCAGTATGGAATCTTTGCCTCCCTCACCATAGAAACCAGAGCTGTATATGATTTGAATGTAAAAGGCGTTGAGTTGCTTTGCTATTTGAACCATGGTTTCCGCAGTCTGGTCTAACGGAGTTGACACCCGGACAAAATTCGGATAAAATTGTCTGTTGCTTAAATCTGAAAAGGTGGAGCAACAGCCGACCTAAAAGGCGACCAATTTTCAGCTTATTACATGTACCATGTAAGTTAACAGTCAGCAAAAGAAATCGATTATATAATTCTTATTTAAAAAATACTAATTTGCCATGCAATTAACACTTTACACATCGCAATTGTAGCACTTAGTCGTCATGCAGATTCTGGAATACATATTCGTACGTATGTGCATATGTTATTAAACAAATATAATATTTCTTTTTACCTGCGGTTTACCTTGCAGTTCTTTCGTGACAGAAAGCATGGCTGACGTTGGGGTGCTTCCCACAGACCCGACGAATCCGAGAATTCGCTCCGTCACATCCGGTGGTAATCTGGGATAGCCACCGCGCTTGTAGAGACGGAGAATCTTCTCTTGAATTACGAGTGGGTCGTTGCAAGTGTCTAACAACAAGAACCCGACTGACGCACCATCAAACATGGTGGAATTGTTTACTGTTTCCACTGCGTACTCTATGGTCATTGCTACGTCAAGACCGACTGTGTTCCGCAAGCCTCCGCACTGCAGCGGTTTTGTTCCGATGTTGTGGATTGGAAAGGCGGCCACAATAAGTAAGTCCCCTGGTTTATAAAAGATTTGTTCGTCGTCTCTGAGACAATGTGTACAGATGTCGCCTCTCTTACACTGGGCTTTGTGGTAACTTCGTTCTGATCCATATTGGTCGTAATCTTTCAATAGGGTTCTGTTCATTGTTATAGTGTTATCAGCAAAGGTTGCAACCTACAACGAGCAAAAGGACAATATACAGGTAGTAGTTGGCAAAAGTTTTCAAACTATTTTACAAATTATATATATTTTAAATACACATGTGGTATTTTATTTGCCTAAAGTTTCAGTGTTATTGATAAAGATTGCAACGCTCAGAAGGACATTTAATTGTCATTTTTTCATAAGACCAAAATTAAGCCTCATAATTAGTTTTAGTTCTTTTGCTGCGTACCTCAATAAAACAAAACTGGGAAATGTCGTCAAGACACTGTCTGTGGTTGTACACGGAAAACATGGCTTTGGACTCACTTGGTTTGATATCGCCATTGTAATCGAACTGAAGTCTGGTTTTTGCAGCAAAAATGTCTCCAAATTCCGATGTCATGTTCACTTCCACTGATTTAAGTGCATTTAAAAAATTGTTTATCCCATCTTCAGTAAGTAAGGAACAAGAATCATTTAAACAGATTTGGTTTTTCGATTGCTTCAACGCTTTTGCAAACATACAAACTGCGTCCACAGCAAATTTTAGGTAGATATTTTTTGAGACAGCGTTTTCAATTTCTTGTCCTGTAGGAACCTGGCAATTTGGATTATCATAAGAACATCCTTTAATTTTGGTGAATACGTCTTTTAACCAGGGGTTTGTCTTTGATTCGTCAGCAAGAACGGTTCTGTTCCTGAATATATTGTTCCAGTGTTCCAAGAATATATCTACAGACCGATATGTCGGGCTCACTACAAGATTTCCTCTAGACGCCGATAGGGTTTCTTGTTTGAACACATTTTTAGAAGTACCAGCTCCCTCGGAAAACATAATGGATGGGGTATCCCCTCCAAGATCCAGATCTGTCATTGCGGTCAAAAACTTCTCAGCAGACGATTGTCCACCAAAGAACACAATACCGCTCACAGCGCCCCCTTTCGGCAGTGTTATGTCTTTTATGATTTGACTAAGGGTAGATAATTCAACTCCATATGTAGTATTAAAACTACTTGAATATCGGATACAGATTCCACGTTTATGCAATTCCGTCTGTAATGAATGCGCACCGTGAAGACCGTAAGAATTATTTTCGTACACAATAGCTATGTAATTCCATTCAAGCTCTGACATCAATGAGGTTAAAACCTGCCGAAAAAAAGTGATGTTAACAAAAAGCGCAAACTGATCAATCAATATTAGAGATGTCAACGGGTATTAATTTGAGTATTCGACTATCGCTCGATTAATCGTTATAAAATATAAAAAAACGAAACATTTTATTTTTTCAAAGCATCAGTTTTTGGGCTATATATTAAATTTACAACTTTATTTTCTCAGCATTTTGATCCATAAAATGAAGTTTGTTTTATCGGAGCCCCTGGTGTATTTTTTAACAGGCTAATTTATTGGTTTGATTTTGTGGATGTTAAAAATTTATTATTTTGAATAAAAGTACTTAGGCATATATGTAATTGAGGAGACCAATTTGATGTTTCTTTTGTGAATTTAATAAATTTGAATTTTTTCAGGGGATGAGCCCCCCCCCCCCCCTAGATCCGAGCATGGATGGTATGTTCATAAGACGCGACTAGCCTCTATTTTCCAAGAAAGGCAGAGATAGACACCTAACTTAGATCTACACATTTTTTTACAAGACCAAATGCAGATATCGTATCTTCACCTGTCAAAGCATGTTCAGAAGCATGAATGAGCCGTTACGTAGTTATAAAAACAAAAGATGGAAATAAAGACGGGTTGGTATAAAGACGGGTTGGTATCACTTTTGAATTCATTCAGCTTGAAATATATACAGGTACCATAACTCATATGTGATTGACATTACACAATACAAGGCGGACGATAAACTAGAACCATTCAAATGAGTACTAGTATATCGATTTTTTTTGGGGGGGGGGGTTGTTTGTTTGTTTGTTTGTTTGTTTGTTGATTTTTGGGTTTTTTTTTTTGTTTTTTTGTGTTTTTGTTTTTTTGCTTTTTTTTTAACAAATAATACTGTTTATTCGGAGACAATCGTAAACCAAAAGAAATCAAGAAAGTTTGGTGTCAAATGAAAAAATTATCACTTCTTTTAAAAATTAAATCGCCTTTGTGGAAAATTTAAATTTCGTACCGTGGTGTACCCTGGTCCATTGAACTCAAAAATAAGTATCTTATTTTATATTTGTTATTCCACTCTAATAACTACATGCAACATCAAACCCTTCATAAAAGAACGGATTCTGCTCTATTTAAAACTCATGTTAAATTTGCATGTTTGGTTTTTTTTTTAAATTTCATTTTAATTTGATCCCCATTACATTTAACAAACCTTGACTTGTAATTCATCAGAGTAAATGGTTCTGAAGAAATTTGGAAATGCCTGTTTGTTGCTCAGAGACACGGAAGTGGAGGAGTAGGACACCATCGGAGGACAGAGTGATCCCGGAAGTCTAGAAAAAATGGCGGACATTGATTCCGAATCGGAACTCCGCTCCGCTCCGATAACGCCTGTAAACAAATAACAAAAACAACTAGACACGATATCGTTGCGAGCAACGAGTGGGTCTTCCGTGCAATTTTTGAGTAAATGAGATAAATGAGATAATAATAATGGATATTATTATTGTCCATTTTAAGACAAAATTGTTAAACTACGCAAAAAATTAGGAAAAAAAATTCGGCACTCGGGGCTCGAACCCGGGTCGCCTGGACACATATCCAGACTCTAACGACTGAGCTACTCGGACTCTCGTGTCAGGACTTTGATGCTTAATATCTCGAGAACGCGTTGATCGATTCTAAAAAAATTTATATATTCTGAATTAGTAAAAGAGTCACTATAGAGTGTTAAATTTTCAAATAAAAATATTAAAAAATAAAAAAGTTGAAAAATTCGATTTTTCAAATTTCATATCTGATTAACATGTCCAACGACTGCTATGTTATACTTATACCAATCACTTGGTAAAAGTACAATTTTACATAATAAAAACATTTTATCAGAAAGACTTAATAAATATAATTGAAACGTTTAAACTTATAAAATCAATTTGATATGTACCAATGGAAAATAATCGTTAAATCATATCTATTCTTAAATAAAAAAGATTTTTTGACAAAGTTTCAGGCACTAAATATTTAAAGTCGGCGATCTAAATAGCATGTTAATATGGCTGTTCCATGTGTGTTTCATATCCCTGAATAACAGCGTATATAATGACTTTATAGCGACGATACACAATATTTCATACAAATAGAAAACAGTATAAATGCTTATTTTTGGATGTGTCGGTCCTATAACACACCAAGCGGTGCAGACAAATCTATATAATTTTTAAAAAAAAAATATTAAATTTGTCTGCACCGCATTCAATGCTTAAATGAATAACAGTTGTATCATGTTTGCAAAAATGATTGGTCAAGAATTGGTCAAGAATAATATATGCGCGTGTCATGCAAGACGGTTTTATGGCCTCAGTAACGACCACTTCAAATATTGGTTATCATTAAAATGATGTTGACCTATATGTCTAAGGAAATTACAATGGAAAACATGTAAGATACGGCGGCGTGGAAGGGCCAGATAAAAAAAAAACCAAATCGTAATCCGTCCGAACAAATAGCTTATTCGTCCGAACAAATAACAAAATTCGTCCGAACAAATAGCTAATTCGTCCAAAAAATCGTAATTCGTCCGAACAAATAGCTAATTTGTCTGAACAACTCCTAATTTGTTAGAACAAATCCTAATCCGTCCGAACAAATGAATTATCCGTCCGAGCAAATAGCTTATTCGTCCGAACAAGTCCTAATTCGTCCTAAAAAATCCTAATTCGTCCTAACAAACAACTTATTAGTCCGAACAAGTCCTCATTTGTCCGAACAAATAACTTTTCCGTCCGAACAAAATGGTAATTCGTCCGAACAAATAGCTAATTCGACCGAAAAAATCAAAATTCGTCCGAACAAATAACTAAAATTTGTCCGAACAAAGGAGATTTATTTAATTTGTTTTCACGCCGCCGTAGTAAGAGCTTAAAAATATCCTTTGAGCTAAATAGGGATTTTTTATTAATCCCTAGTACTTTTTCATGGTAAACGCAAAATCTTAATCATAAATGAGAACCGCGTGGTTTATAGCTATACCTACCAATGATGTTTTGGGATTTTTCTTTGATGGCAGTTGAGATTTCCACTGCACGATACCCGGCCAACTCCTCCGACATACAGGTTGGATAGGCAAGTAAACCTATACAGAAAAAGCAAAATATTCAATTTAAAGCAAAGGAATTTTACAAAATTTAATAACATATAGTATACAAATCACAGTCTTCCTCAAATTATTGTCTCTCAGGTTATACCTATTTTGACTCCAGGTATGTAGTTTTGTTGGTTGAGTCGACGTATGGTCCATTTAACGATTTCTAGTTCCATGACCGAGACCACAGAAACCTCACCATTGCAGTCTTCTGCTCCGTTGGGTCTTGTTGAGATGGTGAAGGCTCCCGCCAAATATACGTCACCAGGAACTGACGTCAGATGAGCCAGAGAAGTGGACACCATTAATGCTATCTGGCTCAAGGCCAGCAAACATTTTACTCTGGGATATAATTAGATCAATTTAATGCTTACATATAGCGTTTTACTCTCTAATGAATAAAGACATACATATGCAGGCACGTAACATCGGTTGGGGGGGCAGGGGGGCTTGGTTTACATACAGAATTATTAAGGATTTGGCCTCCCAACTTTTTTAGACGACATAGGAAATAGACGTGAAAATAAGAAAATGAGGAGTGAAATTGAATGTAAGGTATACTTCGCTACCCTTCCCCAAGAAATAGACGTGAAAATAAGAAACGCAGTACAGTTAAGGCGGCCAATAAAAATATCGGCGAATTTTTGTAATGAAAACACGTATACTTTAGTTCATCGGACATATCCTTTTTAAAATCAATAACAGTCGCTCAAATGCAATATATTTCTGAAATATATATATAATAGTACAATATTTTATGTTCATAGTGGTCACGTGATATGGCAGTCGCATGGTACAAGCAGATGTATTTGTGGTTTTGAGGTCATTTTAAAATGTGAATATTGCAAGGGCATAATCATGTCAAAATTCACAATTGAATTATAAAATAACTTGATGTTATATAGTAGATTTTAAAAAATGCTGTGAACTTTGTAAGATAATATTATTTGTTAGAAAAAACCATAATTTATAATGCATATGTTGAATAATTTTGAAGGTCACAGTGTTAATTTCATTAAAAAATAATTAATTTGTGAGATTTCACAAGGATCTTAGAAGTTTTTTAATTACATAGCATATTTCAAATTAACATGTAAAAGTTTGTCATGATCAGATAAGTGTATGCCCTTGCAATAAGGTGATTTATTTAGGCACCCAGCTTTAAAATATACGATATTTTATACAAAACTGAGGCTGCCTCTTAATACGATGCATAATATAAGAAATTAAAAATAAGACTATATAGGTAGTATTCTACTAATAATAATGTTAAACAAAATATTCATTTATAATTTTCCGTTAATCTATGGAATTTATTTTTCATCGCTAAAAAACCGCATGATAGCCTTCACTGACTTAACTTAATGCGTCATTTTGAAGCATATGACGTCATATTTTGTAGTACAGCGAGAACGACCTCTCGCTTATTTTTCAGTGTGTACGATATAACAGACATCGAAATTGTAAGTAATAGCATTCGTTGTTCTAAAAGAATAGTATAAATTAATTTTGCTAATAAATGAATTAATTAGTACTTTCGAGGTTTGTAATATACTGTGATGTCATAATGCACATTTCCCGTACTTTTTGTCTGAACGGAATTTATTGACAGCCTTAACTGTGCTGCGAAATGAACAGTGAAATTGAATGTAAGGTATACTTCGCTACCCTCCCCCCCCCCCCCTCCAAATGATTAGGATTTTCATGATTTTGGGAAGTAGGTTTGTAGGTTTTTGTTGTTTTGTTTTTTAGCTCACCTGAGCTGAAAGCTCAAGTGAGCTTTTCTGATCACTTTTTGTCCGTCGTCTGTCTGTCTGTCCGTCTGTCTGTAAATGTTTTACATTTTCGAATTTTTCTCCAGAACCACTGGGCCGATTTCAACCAAACTTGGCACAAAGCATCCTTAGGTGAAAGGGATTCAAGTTTGTTTAACTGAAAGGCCACGCCCTCTTTCAAAGGGAAATAATTAAGAATTAACACTGTGCCGGATAATTATGCCAGTGCCAAGGTGGCATTTTTGCACCCGCTTAAGATGCAATTTCGGAAAAATCCATATATACCAAATGATAGACCATTGTCTAGAGAATATATAACCACTTTTTATTTTAGTGTGTTTCACCTGACAGGTGAGATATTTACCTTTTAAAATTAATATTCCATAGGAAAATGATAAATCCCATAGGAGAAACGATTCTCCTACAGGAAATATTGACAATCCTATAGGATTTTCTAAAAATCCTGTAGGAATTATATTTCCTATAGGAGAAAGCTATTTCCTGTAGGAAATTGACCCAGACAGGTAGTTTTCCTAAAGGAATCCTATCGGATTTTATTAAATCCTATCGGAATTGATATTCCTATTGGAAGTTCTTGTATTCCGAAAGGAAATTTCAAATTTCCTATAGGAATATTGTTTTTCCTATGGGAAAAATTATTTTCCTGTAGGAATTTAGTTTTGAAAAGTAAATATCTCACCTGACAGGTGAGATACAATGATAACAAAGGTGGATGTAAACTCTTTAAGCAATGGTCTATCATATAGCATATTTGAATTTTTCGATATATGCAGCTTAGACGGGTGCAAAAATGCCACCTTGGCACTAGCATAATTATCCGGCACAGTGTTAATTATTAAAACCACCATTTGGGGTCGAATTTTTACATAGGAATATATATAGAAAAATCTTTAAAAATCTTCTTCGCAAGAACCAATTGGCCAAAAAAGCTGTAATTAGCATGGAAGCATCCTTAAGTAGTGTAGATTAAAGTGTGTTTAAATTATATCCCCGGGGGAACGGTGGGGCCACAATTAGGGGTCGATTTTTTACAAAGGAATATATAGAGAAATATTTTTTAAAAATCTTCTTCTCAAGAACCAATTGGCCAGAAAAATAGTTAATTGTGTAGAAGCATCCTCAGGTAGTATAGATTAAAGTTTGTTCAAAACATGATCCCCAAGGGTACGGTGGGGCCACAAATGGGGGTCGAATTTTTACATAGGAATATATAGAGAAAACCTTTAAAAAACTTCTTCTCAAGAACCAATTGGCCAGAAAAGCTGTAACTTGTGTAGACGCATCCTCAGGTAGTGTAGATTAGTGTTTGTTCAAATCATGATCACCGGGGTTACGGTGGGGCCACCATTGGGGGTCGAATTTTTATATAGGAATATATAAAGAAAAATCTTTAAAAATCTTCTTCTCAAGAACCAATTGGCCAGAAAAGCTGTAACTTGTGTAGAAGCATCCTCAGTTAATGTAGATTCAAGTTTGTTCTAAATATGATCACCGGGGTTACGGTGGGGCCACCATTGGGGGTCGAATTTTTATATAGGAATATATTAAGAAAAATCTTTAAAAATCTTCTTCTTAAGAACCAATTGGCCAGAAAAGCTGTAACTTGTGTAGAAGCATCCTCAGTTAATGTAGATTCAGGTTTGTTCTAAATATGATCCCCGGGGGTACGGTGGGGCCACCATTGGGGGGTCAAATTTTTATATAGGAATATATAAAAAAAAATCTTTAAAAAACTTCGTCTCAAGAACCAATTGGCCAGAAAAGCTGTAACTTGTGTAGAAGCATTTTCAGGTAGTGTAGATTAAAGTTTGTTCAAATCATGATCCCAGGGGGGTACGGTGGGGCCACAATTAGGGATTGAAATTTTACGAAGGAATATATAGAGAAATATTTTTAAAAATCTTCTTCTGAAGAACCAATTGGCCAGAAAAGTAGTTAATTGTGTTGAAGCATTTTCAGGTAGTGTAGATTCTGGTTTGTTCAAGCCATTATCCCCAAGGGTACGGTGGGGCCATCATGGGGCGAGTTTTTACATTAAAATGTAAAGAGAAATGTCTTCTTTTTGAAAATCAATTAAGCAGAAAAGCTGTTACTTGAGTGGAAGCATCCTCAGATAGTGTAATATATAGGGAGAAAAATCTTTAAAAATCAAATAAAAAAGGATGATACTATAATAGGAGGAAGGGTCGAATTATTATTATTTAAAAAATAAATTTGATCATTCTCGAAAATACATAGTATAAAGTATTGCTATTATGCAATCATTTTGACATTTGTTGATTCTGAGTTCTTTAGTCTGTGGACCTGGATAATTCATGGGTCACATAAAAGGTTTAAAGTTTGATGTACCGGTAGGTTTATATTAAGCTGATTTAATACATAGAAATTAAGATATGACAAATGTGGAATAAATTAAATGAACCAATTCGTTTCTTGAATACCCGATTTCTGTTTTGATTGACAGAACTTTCCAGAAAGGGGTAACCAAGAACGCGGGTTGACTAATTAACGTCATGACGAAAAGTGTATGGCGAGTTAATCATCGGGCAGTTACCTTGGACCTGACAACTTTAGTTTACGATATACAAATAAATATGTATATACTAACGTTTTAGAATTACGTACAATTTTTTACCACTACAGATATGCAGTAAACCTTATCACATTAATTTGTTAACCATGAACAGACTTTACCTCTGTATGAATACATGTAAATGATGTATGCATAAAAACGGGTGAAGGGGTTAATTTTTCAAATTTTTTTTTTGCGGGTAGGGGTGGGGGGTGAAAGTATTTTATCTGAAATTCTTATTTGGGACAGTGATAAAAGTCATAAGAGGGAGATTTGACCTAAAGAACAAAATGTAGAAATGAGATACGACGCACTAATTACACCAACTATCTAATTTGAAAGAAAAAAAAAGTATGCATTTTTTTCCAGTCAGCTGCAACAAAAAAAATATAAAGGGCATGTATATGTACATAAAGTATTGTATCATATTAATGCATAAAGCGTAACTTCCCATGCTTGCGCGGGTTATCATCTAGTATTAAATTAAAGCGGTTTACCAAAGTGATGCATGCAAAAATGAATGAAAATAAAATATTTTTCGCTCCACTTGCTTTATTCATCTTTTAAAATGCATAACATTCTTAAAAAATATTTTTCCTGTTCTTGCGAGAACATAACATTGCAGGTACCTGTAGTCATCTGAACTGGTACGGAATTATGGGTACGGATCTGACAACAAATCCCATCATTCTGTAAACCATAGATAACGCGATCATCTATGTTTCATAAGTGTAAACTATCATAAACATTAAAAACAATTATTTGCGATTTCAAAACATAGTTTATCTGATAGATATAGTTTCACGATTGTGAAACTATGATTAACAACTCTTAACTATAGTTAACGAATGTAAATTATAGTTTACAGATGTTAATATATATATATATATATTATCGTCAAAAACTATCGTTTATTTACAAACAGAAAAACTTCACTCCATATTTTTGTTGACTGAAAATTAATGGTTCGTTTTCTATTAGACCTAATTTTTAAATTAGACTATGAAAAAAAAAACATTCGTGGAGCACAGACCCACTCTATGAAATGAAAGACATTGAAGTTCATAAAATGGTATTTTATGAAGATTTTGGTACGCATACACCGGTTCAAATCAATTATTGAACCTATTTAAGGGTTACACATCGATATTATGTTAAATATACATGTACATTGTTTAGATCAAATTCAAAAGAATAGTAAGATTTGTTAATATTTTAAGTTTTAGTATCTTATCCGTCCTAATAAAGCAATTTGCACGCCTTATTTCATTTCAATACAAATCTATACAATAGCAACAGAGAGAAACAGTGAAAGGTTGACAATTCATTATTGTTATAAACCAAGAAAACTAATAGTTTTTAAAAGAATAAAGAATAGTGCATGGAGTCCGTACCACAGTAAAAGATAATGCTAAAAGTATGTAATGTTACTGGTATACAAACATCCATTTTGATAAAGAGCTCATGCATGTTTGTAGTTTCTGAACAAGAATACTTTCTTAAAAAATATTATTTTATCGAGCAACGGAAGGAATAAACATGAAACAAGATTCTAACTAATGTAATCACTATGTACAGATATTTTTCGTTACCCGAGTAAGAGAGAATCTTACACACGTGCGTTATAAAAACTCAATAATGACAAGACGGCATGTGTTCATGGTTCCCTTTATATGAAGATTATATGGTGTTTAGATGGGGCCACTTCGACCTTCTCAGTTTCGCCTTTAGGGCGAAGATGCGAGAGTGCGAAATTGCGAAGGCGAAGTACGACGGTCGAAGTGGCCCCATCGGAACACCATAAGATTATGACTGCAGTGGTATGTGCAACGAACCATTGTCAAGGTATTTTCGTAGGATCGAAGTTTTTTTTTTTCAAAAGAAAAAATGTTGTGAAATAGAATGCTTCTTTACCACCACCCCACCACACAAACCCATATAACCCTTCAAGCGGTGTATATTGACAACTACACATGTATCTGATACAGCAGCCTTACTTCCTGGTTGCTAAGATTCTATATATTAAAGAAGTTGTCGGTACTAGCCTAATACCAGTATTATGATTTACACTGCATACAGAGAGAAATAAGGACAATCGGGAGAAAACATCATGGTCTCATGTATTCGAGGGCAATTAAAAAAAGTCACCGCGTTGAAATAAAACTTTCAAAATTTTGACTCACCTGACATCCATTGTCGCTTATTCAATAAATTACATACAAGTGCTCGAGGATGTCTGATTTTGGGGAAATTCCTAAGAAAATTATGCGATTTAAATATCAATGACCGGGGGTTTTAAAATTAAGGGCATTCAGTTTCTAAACTACGGTTATATTTTTTATAGAATTAGGTCGGCAAAAAGTAAGCAGACGATGGTTCGTGACCATCCACTTTGGACATTGGAGAAACTTTGCCAAAGTGTAGAAAAAGATGTGTGTACTATTGAAAATGATACACACAAACATGATAACTTTCTCTTTGTAAAGGTTTCATCAATTTCTCTTTGTTTAAAGTGTTTAAACTTATTGAAACTGAATCGTTTTATAGCCATAGACTTGAGCTAAGGAAATTAAATGATTTAAAGCTGAACACCGCTCGTAAATAGGCATTGTCCGCCATATTTCTCTTTCAATACTGCTGTCCCTAGAACCCCTATATAAGGCGAAGACCTCTAAACAGTTCAAAGTACTTTGCTGTAGAGGTCTCACCTGTGTGGACGTACATCTTGCCTCGCCGTGTTACTCGGTCGCGATGAAATTCTCAAGTTTTACACACTTTTTTCAAGCCATGAGAATACTAACATCAAATAAATTGGTCAAAGCATTATTTACAAACAGAATATGCACATTGCATGAGAAATAAATGCATAAAATCCAAAGAACACGAAAGGAATACTACACGTCGGCCACGAGTTTCAGGTGTGCAATCGGGTGTAACGAAATCGAAGGGTTTATATACCAGGTATCTGTGTGACGGTGCCTATTTACGAGCGGTGTTCAGCTTTAAGTGCGTAAATAATGCAAAATGATTGATTACGGTACATGTCATCTATTTTATAGGATATCGGTATTTGAGATACATGGCAACTAAATTTAAACGCATGATGCATATTGTTTCCAATCATATTTCGGTTATTGTTAAAACGGATTGGATAAGTCATAATTTTTTTTTTGGCAAGATTGTTTAAAGCGTGTTAGCGTGTTCATAAAACTGGAATGCAGTCGTAATATTTCTTGCATAAATATCTTAATGTTGTGCACTTATTTCTTTTTTGAGCAATAGATGTGCACATCAATTTTTGTTGCATGGCTGCCATATGATTACGAATTGTTTACATTTGTTTAATAGGTTGTATATGCCCCAGCTGATTCAACTGAGTGGTGAGAAATGTTTTTCAAATGGCAAGTTTCGAGGGCAGTTAAAAACGAGGTCACAACGTTGAAATAAAACTGTCAAAATTTTGACTCACAATCCATTGTCGCTTACCCCATTACATAGATCGGCATACTCTAAAACCTGGCCTGGCCTGACCTGGCCCCATTGGCCTGGCCTGGCCTCAAAGTTGGCCTGGCCTCACTTTTGGCCTCAAAATTGGCCTGGCCCCAAATTTTGGCCTGGCCTCATAAATTGGCCTGGCCCCAAATTTGGCCTCTACAAAAATTTTTGGACTCAAATTTTAAAATTTCTCTTTTTTCATTTTTTAGATTTAGATTGAATTTTTATTGATTTCTTATAGAAATTGAAATTTCCATGCTTTTTTAAGGTTTAAGGAATAATCATATGATTTTTTCATATATATGACAAGTGACCGACTGTTCAAGTTTAATTAATTTAATCCATGTCTAAACACACAAAAATACCTATGACATGCATGTACAGCACTGCTCTTACTATTGTCAAGGTATAGATTATGCAAAAACCAAAGCAAAAAACTAAGAGCTGCCATCCCCCTTTCCACATTTAAAAGTTAAACATCATTTTAAGAGACTGACCTGATTGATATCCAAAACATTTGTAAACTGGTACCGGTACATAGCATTAAATTTTTATCACTGTGTAATGCACTTTAAAATTTGCAGTTTGTTTATTTTACCTGTCAACACTGATCAAGCCCACATTTCCCTCTCCAGCAGAAATTCGATATCAATCTTTTCTGTTGCTAATCTGCTACATTGGGGTCAGATTCATTGCCTATCCTGTCATTTAACATTTCACATGGTCTAATTTAATTAATGGCATTTGTGAACGACTGCAACATTGCATCCTCCGATAACTTGACTCAGTGGTGGTCATTAATCATCACCACCTGATTAGAGTAGAGTTTCATGCATGTGTTGTTCGTATATATTTAAAAAACAATTTTTCTCCTATAGGGAATTGTTATTGTCAGAATTTGAACAAAGTAAAACATTTTGTGACCTTTGATGTTGGTAAGAATAAACAAATATTGGCCTCTTCCATTATTTCTTTCTCAAACAAGTTGTTGATAAAAGAAGAGTTACATAGATATTGTCCGATCCTGAGAGCAGTTTGATTTAAATACATTGCAAAAACAATATGTCAAGGTTATACAATGGCAGGGCAAATTCTTCAGAATTTAAAACAGACTGAATAAAAATCTATTAGAATGGATTACTTGACATACATTTAGTCATAAGTATACATTGTTAGCACTATATTTTCAATTGTAACTATTATTTTTAATAGACTATCACTTTAAGACACTAAAGCCACCAAGTGAGATGTTTAATGTGCATTGAAAATAAATCAATAAAAAATCAATAAAATCATCAAATATGTCAAAAAAATATAAAAATGAATATGAGGCCAAACATTTTTGTTGAGGCCAAATTTGAGGCCAGCCCAATTTTTGAGGCCAAAAGTGAGGCCAGGCCAACTTTGAGGCCAGGCCAGGTTTTAGAGTATGCCACATAGATCTGATTGGGGGAATTCCTTACAAATATGCGATTTAAATACCTCTGACATGGGTTAATGTATTCAGTTTCTAAAACACAGTTATATTTTATATAGCATTGGGTGAGCAAAAAGTAAGCAGACGACAGTACGTAAGAATTTTTTTAGGGTCTTGGAGAGAGTTTACGTAGGCTATTTAAAAACCTTGCAAACACTTTTATTACTTATCTACTTTTATGTTGAATTAGTAAAATAGTATTTGTCAATAACCGAAATATCATTAGAACAATATGCATTTAAATTTAGTTACCAAGTATCTCAAAATCAAATCAAATCAAATCAATTGATTGACCAATTAGGGGCCTCAAGGGCTAACAGGATGATTGTACAATCATGTAAAAAAAAACATATGTACAATAAACACATATACAAGAGGAAAAGAGTTGTACTGTATAGTTGAAAGGATACAGACAATTATTTGTATATGTATATTTAATATATGTATGTTTATCTATATGCTTAATATTTATATTTATATAATTTAATTCTGGTTGTAACGCGGCATTTCATTGAATTGAAAAATTTAGTTAAATTTGTATAACCTGGTTTGCACGTCACAAGACACGTCACAATGACCAACGTCAAAATCGTATTGATCCGCTTGACCATGTTGACGTTACGTTTGAATTTTTAAATTAATAAGATTAAGATTAAAAGTAAAACGCACTCAATTTGTACAGTAAATTACAGAAAATTAAATTATAAGTAATGAGCTCAATATCTATAACAAATCTATTAATAAAACTTACTACTGTAATCATATATAGACTCCTTCGCGGTAGTCTCGTTCAACCAGATGCTCGGCTGTCTCCGTAAATCTCCGACGAGCAGAGATTTACGGAGACAGCCGAGGTCTGGTTGAACGATACTACCTTCACGGTAACTGCGGTACTGGCTCTCTTGCAGGGCAAATTGATATACTTTGCCGAAGTTTTAATAGTCTGTTTCGGCTTAACTGCGGGACTGATGTTCGCACATGCGCAGAAACCGCTAGGGGGGGAGACAAAGTTTACATTAGCAACAAAGATGGTGAAAGTTTACATTAGCAACAAAGATGGTGAAAGGGTGTAGCGTTTATGGATGCACCAATCGTTCAAACGGCTCTGCACGCGATTGCGGTGTTAAGTTCTTCAAATTTCCTAAGGGCAAAATAAAGAGAAGAGCATGGATAAGGTCGCTCAACCGTAGAAATTGGCAACCTACTGAAAATTCGTTCGTTTGCTCCGACCATTTTGTGTCCGGATGGCACGCAGACGAACGTGAAGATGTAGACTTTGCACCTACAATATTTAAGTACAAAGCTAAGGGAATTGATGAAGAAAGATCAAACAAAGCCTTTAGGCGAAACCTTACGAAGGTAAATCATAATATGCAAGTAGTTTACTATATGAAATAGTAATAATATACTGAAGTTATTGTATATACCCTGATCCATCCATCCCTCTCTCTCTCTCTCTCTCTCTCTCTCTCTCTCTCTCTCTCTCTCTCTCTCTCTCTCTCTCTCACAGATCAATCATACAGGAAATTGACTCTTTTTTGTCTCACCTATTTATTTTGATTTATGATATTGTGCTATGCATATATAGACTTTTGAGGAAGCTGCAAAAGAACAACAAATCATTGAAGAAGGGATGCTGAATTTGTCATTGGCTCATCATGATTATGTAGTCAACGCCAGCAAAATGGAATCAAATACTGCGCAGAAGGTGGTTTTATTTAGTTTTATTACTTTTTAAAAGTGTTTTAGTTGTCACAATTGCATGTGTTTGTGTTACTGTTTTATTATATGTTTAATGTTTATTGTGTTGGGGGAGTAGAAGTTGGACGACTGTTGGATTTCACCAGTGACTGGCAAATGCAAGCAAATCTCAATGGCTGTATGCAGCTACCTGGAACCAATCAAAGACCTGGTTTTGTGATATGGTCTCCTGCAGGGAGGCTAGTTATTCTTCTGGAACTCAGTGTTGTGGGAGGATATAAAAAAAAATGATGTTAAGTTAAATCATTCCCAAGCCAATATCAAGAACTTTTACCCAGTATCAGTGCTGCAAAGTGGATGGAAGTCATATAGACTCAATCTTCCCTGGATGGATCACCAGTCCATCGCAGGTTAACTCCCAGCATAAGCCACTATCTACTTTCAGCTGACTTGACTGAGACAATGCAGATAAATTGTTTGGTCAAAGAACACAACACACACCATCAAGTGTCCACAGCAAGGTTTGAACTGGTTACTTTTTAAATACTGACCAAACAACCATGACCACAGAGCTTTGTGCTCCTGAATATGAAGATGTATACAGGTATATTCTATTACATATGTATGGGTTTTTAGCTCACCTGAGCTGAAAGCTCAAGTGAGCTTTTCTGATCACATTTTGTCTGTCGTCCGTCTGTCTGTCTGTCCGTCTGTCTGTCCGTAAACTTTTCACATTTTTGACATCTCCTCAAAAACTACTGGGCCAATTTTAACCAAACTTAGCACAAAGCACCCTTAGGCAAAGGGGATTCAAAGTTGTGAAAATTAAGAATCACGCCCTTTTCAAAGGGGAGATAATTAGAATTTATTTTAAAAAATTGAGAAATTTTCAAAAATCTTCTTCTCAAGAACCATTTGGCCAGGAAAGCTGAAACTTGTGTGGAAGCATCCTCAGGTAGTGTAGATTCAAAGTTGTGAAAATCATGACCCCTGGGGGTAGGGTGGGGCCACAATGGGGGGTTGAATTTTTACATAGGAATATATAGAGTAAATCTTTAAAAATCTTCTTCTGAGAAACTAATTAGCCAGGAAAGCTGAAACTTGTGTGGAAGCATCCTCAGGTAGTGTAGATTCAAAGTTGTGAAAATCATGACCCCCGGGGGTAGGGTGGGGCCACAATGGGGGTTGAATTTTTACATAGGAATATATAGAGTAAATCTTTAAAAATCTTCTTCTCAGAAACTAATCAGCCAGGAAAGCTGAAACTTGTATGGAAGCATCCCCAGGTAGTGTAGATTCAAAGTTGTGTAAATCATGACCCCGGGGGGGTAGGGTGGGGCCACAATAGGGGGTTGAAGTTTTACATAGGAATATATAGAGTATATCTTTAAAATAATTTCTTCTCAGAAACAAATCAGCCAGAAAAGCTGTAACTTGTGTGGAAGCATCCTCAGGTAGTGTATGTTCAAGTTTTGTTCAAATGATGATCCCCAGGGGTAGGGTGGGGCCACAATGGGGGGTTGAATTTTTACATAGGAATATATAGAGTAAATCTTTAAAAATCTTCTTCTCAGAAACTAATTAGCCAGGAAAGCTGTAACTTGTGTGGAAGCATTCTCAGGTAGTGTAGATTCAAAGATGTGAAAATCATGACCCCCAGGGGGTAGGGTGGGGCCACAATTGGGGGTTGAATTTTTACATAGGAATATATAGAGTAAATCTTTAAAAATCTTCTTCTCAGAAACTAATCAGCCAGAAAAGCTGATACTTGTGTGGAAGCATCTTCAGGTAGTGTAGATTCAAAGTTGTGAAAATCATGACCCTGGGGGGTAGGATGGGGCCACAATTTGGGGTGAAATTTCTACATAGGAATATATAGAGTAAATCTTTAAAAATCTTCTTCTCAAGAACTATTTGGCCAGGAAAGCTGAAACTTGTGTGGAATCATCCCCAGGTAGGGTATATTCAAAGTAGTGAAAATCATGACCCCGGGGGTAGGGTGGGGACACAATGGGGGGTCAAATTTTTACATAGGAATATGTAGAGTAAATCTTTAAAAATTTTCTTCTCAGAAACTAATTAGTATGGAAAGCTGAAACTTGTGTGGAAGCATCCTCTGGTAGTGTAGATTCAAAGTTGTGAAAATCACGACACCCGGGGTAGGGTGGGGCCACAATTGGGGATTGAATTTCTACATAGGAATATATAGAGTAAATCTTTAAAAATCTTCTCAGAAACTAATCAGCCAGGTGATTCTTTAAAATTGTTTAGACTTTGGCCCCTTGATGATTCTTGGGCCTCACAAGGGGTTCAGAGTTTGATGTAGGTTTATATCCCATACATAAACAATTGTTTAGGATCTTTTTGAGATCTGCAATGCTCAACATGTGTTATGACTATAAAATCATCCTGTTAGAAAAGGGACTAATGATAATAAAAATAAAAATATCCAGGGGGGAAAATGGATTTTCATTTATACAGGATCTACATGTATTATACTACATTGTCAAGATAGTTTGTATTACGACTCCTTTAAGCTGATTTCATCATCCCTATTGTTCCTCAGGTGAGCGATGTGGCCCATGGGCCTCTTGTTTTAAAATCTTTTTTGTTATCTTATTTTCAAATTGTTTTTGTTATGTTTTTGTGCTGAAAGTTGGGACTTTTTATGAAATATTCCTTCAATAATGATTGCACCCTGAATTTGTGATAAAAATAAAAAATCATAAGGTGCATACTATCTGTAACAGGATTGGTCCATGCATAGAAATTTATAATGCATATTAAAACTTAACCCTGTAATCTCGGATAGTGCTTTGAAAGTATAATGTCAGATTTTGAATTTTCTGTATCTATGCTACAGGTGTGCAGTCAGAGGAAGATCCTCTTCTCATAGAGAACCAGCAACTTAGGAAGGAAAACTCTTAGTTCAAGGAGAAGGTGAAGAGACTGACATGGTCTGTTGAGAAAATCAAAGACGACGATAAAGCAACCAAATTTTACACTGGACTTCCATCATTTTCAGTTTTCCTGTGGTCATTCAGGTATTTGTTAAAGACCAATTAATAAAATTAAGTACCAGCTATTATTAAGTATTTTGAGTCAGACATCTTATTAAATATATGTAGTAATATTATAACAACTAAAATATATCTTTTTACTAATATATAATTGTTTTTATGCATATATTAATTATATTAGCTTATCTGCATCTTCAACATGTATAGAGGTCTATCTTTATTCTTAATCTTATCAAATTACCATTCGCAGTACAGTTAAGGCGGCCAATAAAAATATCGGCGGATTTTTGTAATGAAAACACGTATACTTTAGTTCATCGGATATGTCCTTTTTAAAATCAATAACAGTCGCTCAAATGCAATATATTTCTGAAATATATATATAATAGTACAATATTTTATGTTCATAGTGGTCACGTGATATGGCAGTCGCATGGTACAAGCAGATGTATTTGTGGTTTCGAGGTCATTTAAAAATGTGAATATTGCAAGGGCATAATCATGTCAAAATTCACAACTGAATTATAAAATAACTTTATGTTATATAGTAGATTTTAAAAAATGCTGTGAACTTTGTAAGATAATATTATTTGTTAGAAAAAACCATAATTTATAATGCATATGTTGAATAATTTTGAAGGTCACAGTGTTAATTTTATTCAAAAATAATTCATTTGTGAGATTTCACAAGGATCTTAGAAGTTTTTAAATTACATAGCATATTTCAAATTTACATGTAAAAGTTTGTCATGATCAGATACATGTAAGTGTATGCCCTTGCAATAAAGTGATTTATTTAGGCACCCAGCTTTAAAATATACGATATTTTATACAAACCGAGGTTGCCTCTTAATACGATGCATAATTATAGCAAATTGAAAATAAGACTATATAGGTAGCATTCTACTAATAATAATGTTAAACAAAATAATCATTTATACTTTTCCGTTAATCTATGGAATTTATTTTTCATCGCTAAAAAACCGCATGATAGCTTTCAATGACTTAACTTAATGCGTCATTTTGAAGCATATGACGTCATATTTTGTAGTACAGCGAGAACGACCTCTCGCTTATTTTTCAGTGTGTACGATATAACAGACATCGAAATTGTAAGTAATAGCGTTCGTTGTTCTTAATTAAAGGAATAGTATAAATTAATTTTGCTATTAAATGAATTAATTAGTACTTTCGAGGTTTGTAATATTCTGTGATGTCATAATGCACATTTCCCGTACTTTTTGTCTGAACGGAATTTATTGACAGCCTTAACTGTGCTGCGTTTTCTTAAGCTTCCTATCTGCTAAAGCTGAAAAGATGATCTTCTGGGATGGAAAGAATACACCTAGTGAAAGAAGAAGACCCTTGAAAGCTTCCATCCCCCTGATTGATCAGCTTCTATCAGTTTTAATCAGACTGAAAGTTGGTTTATTTACTAGTGACATGGCTGATAGATTTTGTATTTCTTCTAGCACTTTTTACAACATTTTTGTTACTTGGATTTGTTTATTGTATGAAGAACTCAAAGTGATCAATGTGTATCCCTCTCGCCAATTAGTTAAGCAGACAACACCCGTAGCTTTTAAATCATATCCAAATTTACGTATAGTTTTAGACTGTATACGTACAGAGATAATGTTCAAAGATCCTCTAGTTTGCTCGATTAGAATTTGTTGTATTCCAATTACAAGCATCTACTCTGAAATTTTTGATTGGTATAACTCCGTCAGGAGTCATCTCCTTTATTTCTGAAGCTTGGGGCAGTAGAGTGTCTAATCGCCGCATTGTGATTGAAAGTGGTCTTTTGGATTTGTTAGAGCCAGGTGATAGCATTATGGCCGGTAAATGTTTTACCATTTCTTATTTACTGAGAGAGAGAAAATGTACTTTAAATATTCCTCCGTTTAAACGAAACAATGTTCAATTTAAATTCACTGCAAGTCAAGTTTTTGAGACTCAAGCCATGGCATCTTTGCGTATTCATGTTGAAAGAAGCATTGGGCGTATCAAAATTTTTTATTTGTTTGAAGGTGTCATGCCTTTGTCTTTGGCCCCTGTTGCTTCCAAATGCTTTATGGTTGCATGCTGGTTAACCACTGGTATTAAGCCGATATGCGTACTATTTGGTACGCATATCATAAGATGGCGACAAGCTCTACAGGTTCGGAAGTATACACTGCCATATCTATTTATTCAGATCGTATTTCAGCGGGTAAAACATAAGTGTTTGAAGTGTTACTGAGTCTTTGCATGTAGCAACTTAGAAAATAAACCAAAACTGCATATTAATTGATATTTTCTTCATTATTGAAAATCCCGATGATATGCGTACCTACAAAAACAGATATACATGTACGTACCATAAAAAAATAAGAATTTCTGGATATGCGTACCATCTGTAAGATATACGTACCACTAATATACAAATTGATTGGTGTTTTTTTTTCAGATGAGAGCTACATATGTTTTGCTCTCTCCTGTGGGTTTAGTTCATCTGATCCGAATAAAGTACTTAATCATACCTTGAACTGTCAATGGACACAGAAAAATGAGACATTTGGCATAAGACTAAAATTGTTTGATGAAAGTGTAGGAACATTAGTGTACCGAAGCATACATTCTGGCCAACGTATTGACAACATAACTCTAAAAAAAATCAAAGAACACATATTATACGTCATTAGTCATTGGGTAGGTGCGCGCGCGTGCATGCATGTGTGAGTGTGAATTGTTACTTCATCAAAATAAATAAATAAAAACGGATTACATTTAGATGTAGCAGCAGGAGCGATTTAAATCTGGTCCGCGACAAAAAAAACCTTTCTCGCATTGACCACACTTGAATTTGTATTCCTTTGTGTGCTCCAGTATTTTGTGTTCTTGCATGCCCTGTTTTGAATTATACATCTTTCCACACACTTCAAATATCTTGCCATCATTAAAAAAAAAATATAAATACAGAAATATTTTTTACACGTAAAACACACAGGTACATGTACCGTAAAACATGTATTGGAAATCAGAATAAACACAATCATTAATATATTGTGGAATATAATTTAAACGAAAACCGTACAGTGTAGAGAAATATTTTCATACCTCTTTGTTTTTGCTTAGGGGTGCTTGTGATCAAAGACCTATCAAATCATCTAACTGTTTAAACAAGAAATATTCCATATTAATGTCATATAAAGTAATATTGCTGAGCTTCAATTGATATTTATTTTAAAAAAAGGAATTGAAATAAGTTTCAATGTATTTTATGGAAGGGAATTACCGCCAAAATTCTATGTATCTTGCTTTTATTCTTATTATGCTTACTTCTTTATTCTTCATTACATTTACACTTGCATGTCACTTTATTGTTTTCATATTCATGCTTATCCAATTTCACTTTGATTCTCTTTGATCCTTCATTGTTTGCTTAATTCTATGTTGCAGCATTCTCTTCTTATTCGTGTAAATTCTTTCTTCTATCTCTGTTACAAACGTGAATTCAAACACGCAAACCATAAAGCACTTTCAATAAAGACGAATACAAGTTGCGTCAATTTAATGCTGCATTATGACGCCAGGCGGCAGAGTGCGCGCTACAATTGCTGCTCCCGAAGATTATTAAAACGAAACTAACAAATGGCATAAATTTAATAAATTCGTGAAAACATCTCAAATTAAGGGCTTAGTATAGGAATATGAAATACATGTTAATATAGTCAACTTTTAACAAGCCACGATATACGCAGACGCAAATCAGAGAGGGGGGGTCTGAGAGATAATTTTGTATTAATTTTTTTATTGGTTGATTAAATAAGTGTGAATTTTCCATTGGGGGATGGATCTGATCTCATTCTAGATCCGCAATGCAATGATGTACCGTATATATAAGCAGTAACAAATTATTTGCAAATTATTTGCAGGAACGGTTAATTTTTAGAAGAGGAACATGTCATAAGTACTTGTCGACAGGACTTTATTTTCATTTGAGGTGAAAAGAGGTGGGGTGATGCACGGTTCTGTCCACAGGTACCCGTGGAACATGTAGATGAAATAGAAATAAATTTAAACCAAATTTAAAGATGTTTTTGAAAAACAATAAAAGGACTGGGGTACGAAATACTTAGAAGTAGCTTTTCTTGTACTCTAGTACGTGTGAAAACTATCACTTGCATGAATCACTATGTACCTCTCGTTAGGCTACAGTACTGTGTATCCCTGATTAAATGCGATAAATTAATATTCGCGTGAAATTCCGGGTTAAAAAACTTAAAACTGCAGGTTTTAAAATCTCACTTATTTTTCTAAAAGTTTTGAACTTGTGATATGAAAACTAGGTTTGGTGCACGCGATTTTATATTCTTGCGATTCGGCACAGAACGGTGGAGTCGCAGAAGTAAATATACGTATACGCGGTAAAATTAACGAATCTAAATTATCAGTGAATACACAACGAGTAAACGAAAACAAACCAGGCAAAGAGATTAAAATACGGTATGTGATATGACTGTTTATACGTTTTGGTTTAAAATCTAAATCAAATCTTAATAAATTCTTATATAAAGTTCTAAATAAAATATTTTTTCTTCCAAAATACAAAACATAAATAATGTATGCTTCTTATTTACACAGATTTTCGAAGTGATAAAAATGTGTATGTATCATTTACAGCCATGCTTATTGTAGGTTAACTTTGTTTATTTTAATATAAATCATGTACACGTATAACTGAATGTCCGTGTTTAGATTTGAAGGTGTTTAAGCTATGATACATGTAACTTAGAGACATGAACTTCATACATGTCGTCTTGATTAAATGGAGAGTTGAATTGACCGACTTCCATATCAAGCTTGCGATGATGATAATTATGATACGGGTGCTAATTATGAGAACTGTAAGATTATATCGTCTCATATAAATAACTGATGCGCAGACTTAGAATTTTATTTTATTTTAGGAGGGGGGTCCAGTCACCCCACCACCCTTGAAAATTCAAACTTTTTTAAATTCACATAGTAAACCTACTGAAAATAGAACTCGACCTACCCCCCCCCCCCTCCCCGGCAAACAAAATTATAAATTATCCCTTAGTACATTAACCTCCCCTCCATTTCTTGATCTGGACATATAAACATTGGAGCGAAATGTCATGGTGCGAAACATCCCACATTTAGCTAGCTACGTTGGGGTTTTTTTCGGGGAGCAGCAATTGTAGCGCGCACACTGCCGCCTGGCGTCATAATGCAGCATTAAATTCATGCAACTTGTATTCGTCTTTATTGAAAGTGCTTTATGGTTTGCGTGTTTGAATTCACGTTTGTAACAGAGATAGAAGAAAGAATTTACACGAATAAGAAGAGAATGTTGCAACATAGAATTAAGCAAACAATGAAGGATCAAAGAGAATCAAAGTGAAATTGGATAAGCATGAATATGAAAACAATAAAGTGACATGCAAGTGTAAATGTAATGAAGAATAAAGAAGTAAGCATAATAAGAATAAAAGCAAGATACATAGAATTTTGGCGGTAATTCCCTTCCATAGTATTTCGTAAAAAAATAAAATAATAACAACTTGTTGAATGAAAACTATAATTGAAAAAAAAAATATTCAAGAAAGAAATTCGGGTGATTTAGATTACCTGATATATAATCATCAGATTACCGAAATCTCACTTAAAGTCCAAATTCAACATTTAAGTCCGAATGATACAGATATTTAGAGTCCTTCAATTTCTTTTTCAAAAAATAGTATTCAAATTTTGAAAAATGAGTTTGTTAATAAATATGAAATTAGAAATACGAACGAATAAAACAATAAACAAATAAAAGAATATTGTGTTCAAAATTTTACCATTTAATAATGAATTCTGTTCAAATGATAAAAGATAAAAAATTTAATACTCAGCGTATTTATCATTTTAAAACAATTGACATTAAATAGATAGGATCATTTCTTTACAACTATTTAAATATTAAGCGTATATTAAAACCGATTGAACCGACCGACCGAAAACAAGAGATCAATAAGCATGATATATTGAAAATTTGAATGTTTATTTCCCGCTACTATAAAGTAATAAAATATGTCCAAGTTCTAAACACACTGACGCTATGGGGATAACGATAATAAAACAATATAATACAAATGCATTCAACGTCTTAAAACAGCACAGTTTAGGTGGCAGGGGATAGTTTTTTTGCTCGAGGAAATGTGAGGCAGATAGTGCTCATATATGTGATCTAGTTTTTCAGTGGATTTTTAATTTTGCTAAAATTGGTTTGCATGCAGGGGACACATGGTCCCGACTCTTGAGAATTTTTATACATTTCAGAATAAAACAAGTACAACTTATATATAGCACTGTATAGAATAGCTAGGGACGGTCTCAAAATTTTCTGAAAAATTACCCTTTTTTCACATTTTCACGGGTCCAGCACCACGCTCCAGTCCCGAGCAACTGCCATAAACTACCATAGAATTTGTTGCTTAATGTATACCTATGCAAATAATCACCAATTAATGGGGGGTCAATCACCTTCTTTTCGAGTGACATTTCGTGTTCTGAACCCACCCCACTTTTCAAGCACAAAACCGAAAGTGAACATTTTGGCCACAGTTTCGCATTTTCATTCCATATCTGATGAAAAGTGCTACCAGTATTAAAGTGTCATATATCAATAAAAGTGACATTAGCTCCTCTATCCACAAAATGAATGCAATAAATATTCTAGCAATTTATACCCCTCAAATAACCAGCCAAACCCCAGGTTCTCCCTTTATTTCAAAATTTTGACCGGGTCTTTCGTTCGAAACTATCCCCTGCCACCTTAATGAAAATAAGAAAACACAATATATAATAGGAAAGTAGCTGGTACCCATATCATCAAAATAGGGTACGTATATCCAAAAACATAAACATGCCGTAGGTACACATATCATCTGGATTTTAATTAATGATGAAAATATCAATTAATATGCAGTTTTTGTTTATTTAATAAGTCGCTACATATAAAGACGCGGTAGCCCTTCAAACACTTATGTTTTACCCGCTGAAGTACGACCTGAATAAATAAAAAGAGCAGTGTAAAGTTACGAACCTGCAGAGCTCGTCGCCATCTTATGATATGCGTACCAAATGGTACGCATATCGGCTTAATACTAGTGTTAACTAACTTAGATGTACCAATTGTATAATTTTTCTATCATGATCAACATGATTTTGTATGTAATGTTTACATTTAATTTCAATGACCTCCTTTACTAGTTTTTGTCCGTAAATGATGTCAATGTATATCTTTATCTTTTTCTACACAGAGAGAGTGCAATTAATCAGTTAGCTGAAGATGTTGTCAAATTTTCACAGTGACCTTGATTTGTATGATCACAAATGTTTAATTTTGTATAGGACATTTTTGTATTCTTAATTAAATAGCCAGTGACTGAAGATCTGTAAACATGCAACATGTGTTAAAGGTGAATAAGCTAGACCATTATTGTTCACTGGAAAACATAAAACAATCATTAACATTAGTTGTTTTGTACATATCTATATGGATAGTAAAATAAATCTGAGATCCATGTTTACATTTGCTTGTTGTCAAATCAACATATTGACAGTCAATTTAATTTATTATACTTTCATGTTAAATACTGAAATCTGATTGGTTTAGACGCAGTTGACAATCCGTTCCCTTACCCTCAGCGTTAGCAACACGCTTGGCAACGGGCCGATAGAACGAATTGTTACATGCGCGTAAATCATGCGCGTACGGTTTGCCAGTAAAATTTGCTATAAAATTAAGACATTCAGTATAATAAAATAAATAGTGCCCGTCTCCCAAACAGGCACTATTTATATACTGCTGTTGAAAAAAATGATGTAAACAAGATTGAAAATATTGAAAACATTTAATACAAGAAACTTTTAGAATCTTTAAAATCTTCAATTTGTTTAAAAGAGCACTGCCTTTCAAAAAATAAAATTATCTATACTTATAAATTAAGGCATTTTGCCAATAAACTTCGAAATGCCTGCACCCGAGTAACTGCTCACACCTTTGGCATTTCAACATGTGTGAGTTGATGTCCGTAAGCTATAATTGAATTTTACCTGATAAGTAATTATTGTAAGATAAATTAAAAACCTACTTTCATTTTCGATAAACCAGCCCGAAATAGCAAATATGTGAGTAAGGTGGTGGACACGCTTTGGCAGATCCAAGTCAGTGGGAGTTTGCATCAAAAAATTTACTTACAATGAAATAATATTGAATGATTATGTAAAGAGTGAATATATATCCTTGGAACCTATTTCGGGTATACATAAGAATTGAGATTTGACAAATGTTGAATAAATAAAATGAGCCAATTCGTTTCTTGAATGAGCGATTTTTGTTTTGATGAATAGAACTTTCCAGAACGGGGTAACCAAGAACGCGGTTTGGCTAATTAACGTCATGTTGGAGAATGTAGGATGAGTCATCATGCTTTGTGGGAAGATCGGAAATCTGGTTAATACAAAAAAGTTAATAGATAAAATGGGCCAATAGACGCGATTTTATTTTTGATGGAAATAACTTTACAGAACGGGATGCCAAAAAATAGGGTTGACTAATTAACACTGGCGAAAAGTGCGTACACGTTTTTAAATAACATATACATTTTTTATACCACGACAGATTGGTAGTAAACCTTATAAATTAATGTGTGGACAGTGTTTTAGATTCTTATTTTGGGCAATAATAAGTGAAATTTGACATAAAGAACAAAGTTCTAAAAAGAGATACCACGCTCTATACACCCACACTCTGGTTTGAAATAAGATAATAGTCATTTTTTTTCCAGTCAGCTGCAACACATGTACATGCTCATGTGTATATACTCCATTTCAGCTTAGATTTTCATCCTTGTCCTCTCCTCTAAATTTTTCAGCCACGCAGTTGCTTTTTTTATTTCAATTTTATAGAATATTTTAAGAAAAGCAATTAAGAAAAATTTCGGACACAATTCATAGAAAAATGAACAAAAAAACTTGGTTCAACATATTAAGCATTGTATTATAATATAATATGTGAATATAATATAAAATGTGAATTATTGTTAATCCCCGCGCTTGCGCGGGATATCATCTAGTTATGCAAAAATTAAGTTAAAGTTACTGGTTACATTGTCTACTATACTAGTCAAAATTTCTAACGATACTTGGTTTTAACCCGCTTTTAAAAAGGCTTTTAAAAAAACATTAAACACTGACATCACGCTTTCAACAAAAATGGTCACAGTCGAGTAATTACCTGCTCAATTCCTTATCTTGGGATGCAAAATTTTTCACATTTCAATCGGTCTTTATAACGAATCAGATTCCTTCAAGTGGGGCGTTAGAATCTTTAACATGTACTAGATGATATCCCGCGCAAGCGCGGGAATTAACAATAATTCACATATTATATTATATTTACATATTATATTATAATACAATGCTTAATATGTTGAACCAGGTTTTTTTGTTCATTTTTCTATGTATTGTGTCCGAATTTTTTCTAAATTGCTTTTCTTAAAATATTCTATAAAATTGAAATAAAAAAGCAACTGCGTGGCTGAAAATTTAGAGGAGAGGACAAGGATGAAAATCTAAACTGAAATGGAGTATATGTACACATGAACATGTACATAATAGACTATTATCTTATTTCAAACCAGAGTGTGGGTGTATAGTGCGTAGTATTTCTTTTTAGAACTTTGTTCTTTATGTCAAATTTCACTTATTATTGCCCAAAATAAGAAATTTAGATAAAACACTGTCAACAAATTAATTTATAACGTTTACTACCAATCTGTCGTGGTATAAAAAATGTATATGTTATTTAAAAACGTGTACGCACTTTTCGCCATAGTGTTAATTAGTAAACCCCATTTTTTGGCATCCCGTTCTGTAAAGTTCTTTCCATCAAAAATAAAATCGCGTCTATTGGCCCATTTTATTTATGAACTTTTTTTGTATTAACCAGATGTCCGATCTTCCCACAAAGCATGATGACTCATCCTACATTCTCCAACATGACGTTAATAAGTCAAACGGCGTTCTTGGTTACCCCTTCTGGAAAGCTCTATTCATCAAAACAAAAATCGCACATTCAAGAAACGAATTGGCTCATTTTATTTATTCAACATTTGTCAAATCTCAATTCTTATGTATACCCGAAATAGGTTCCAAGGATATATATTTACTCTTTACATAATCATTCAATATTATTTCATTGTAAGTATATTTTTTTATGCAAAATCCCACTGACTTGGATCCGCCAAAGCGTGTCCACCACCTTACTCACATATTTGCTATTTCGGGCTGGTTTATCGAAAATGAAAGTAGGTTTTTAATTTATCTTATAATAATTACTTATCAGGTAAAATCCAATTATAGCTTACGGACATCAACTCACACACGTTGAAATACCAAAGGTGTGAGCAGTTACTCGGGTGCAAGCATTTCAAAGTTTATTGGCAAAATGCCTTAATTTATAAGTATAGATATATAGATATATAGTTGGACATGAAATTTATGTCCATTATGCTTCCAAAGCAAGTCAATGCAGAATATGAGTAACAAAAAATTCAACTAGCTTTGGAAGCATCATGGACACAAATTCTGGATCAAACAATATTCTTTCAATAAAACAGTTATTTTCTTCCGCAGCAGTCCAAACAACAAAATCATAACAACTGCAGCCCATGATGGCCATTTCTCCCTGCACCTGAGCATAGAATTTATGGTTACGACGCAATCTTGTTCCCTGCTCTGTCATCTCTAAGCAGAATTCTTGAAGGCCCATATCCACAATAACTATGTGTTCGTGTTAAAAAATCCAGACCTGTAAACTTGTAAATTCAAAAATGCAATCGTGTTGGTGTGTAAGTCTGAGTATGAATGTATGTGATTCTGATCGTGTAACCTATAAAAACTCGAGTATAAACACTTAAAGATTTGACTCAGTTCCTTCGTATGATGCACATTTTGCTGCTTAATTGTTTTTGTTAGTTAATTTAACCTTCAACTTTGCACATTTTAAATCCATAGTTTCTGCATTTGTATCTTCACCCTCGGATATAGCACATATCTGACATGTTACAAATCAACAAATGTAAATTCTACAAGTTTGTCGAATTTTGACATGACCTTATATGGCAAATGCTCGCTGCGGGAAATGGCATGCCGTAATCGCCGGAATGGACTAAAATAAACATAAAATTCAGTTACACTGTTTTAATGAACGATACTATTTTCTTTGGATCAAAAATATCAATTTTTTTGGTTTTTGTTTTTTATAAAGAAGAATTTTGAGGTATGATTAAAACTGGTCCAAACAAGAAGAGGTGAATGTTTGTAAAAATTGGTGCAGGTGTGACGAATGCGCTGGTTTCTGTAATATAATTCCCATGGACACTGGTACATGTAATATTCGATAAACGTTAACTTTTACTATTAAAAATATGCCTAAAATCTATTCTAATATCGCTAAAATAATTTGACATGTAATTTAATCTGAAAAATATAAAGTTGAATACGTACTCTTTTCTAGAAATGAGACGGATCAAAAAATTTCCTAGGGGGTAAATATCTTTTGTGCGGCATGGGGTTTGGAGACCGCCGTGAAGCCCAAATAGCTTCATTGCTTGTGCTAAGAGTTTTGAAAGATAATTTTATATTCCCAATTCTTTGGAATTAAACGACTTGCAAAAAAATTTGGTAATTTTTTTGCGGAAAAATGTATGTATCTATATATTTTTTTCAAATAACAAAACTGACTTTGTTGTGCAAATGCATGATAAATAATAAAACAATCTGAAACTGTTATGAAAGACGTTTTATAAATAAATCAAAGTATAAAATTTTGTAAAAAAGTGAAAGGTTCTGAAGAAATAAATAAGGGATACTAGTAGTGTGTTTATGTTTTTATAATTATATTTTTTCTTCGAAAACGAATTTCTGAAATTATGGTGGGTTAAACAGATTTGATTCTATATGAACTGGTAGAGTATTAATTTTAAAATCTTATAAATATATACTATAATCACAGTAATATTACAAAACTACGTAGCTGCTTTATGGTAATCAGTACATGTTCACAAGTGGCTGTAAAGCTGTAAAGCTTTCCGAAAAATTTGGATTAACCAACTTCACTGAGTGTGTCTGGATTGAATCGACATTCAGGACGCCAGACTTATATCCCGTAATAATTGCTTGATATCAAAACATTTTTGCCAATTAATTTTTACCTTCTTTTTCTACAAATTACCGACGCAATGAAATATGTTGTTGTAATTTATACACATTTTAATTTCACGACAGTTAACCTTATCTTTGGATTTTTTTTTTTCATTTAAAGGAGAGGGGGTGCCGCTACTCATACATCATCTAAATCAAAATCTTAATTTAAAAACTACTGTTTTCAGGTAGTTAGTTTTTCAATCTATAACTCAGTTTTTTAATTAATAAGCAGGCCGACTACCCCCCCCCCCCCTCGTGAATTTTTTCTTCTTCATCCTCGGGAGTGGGGGCTCTTGTTTCAACATTGTCGTAGCGATAAGGATGTTTTTGGTGATAATTTCTTTATTCAGCCGAACTCTAAGTATACTTACACGATTTGTTACATGTACTTTAAGACAATAGAAATGCGTGTATACATTTAAACAGAGCATGATATTTAAAATTTTCCAGATCTAAGACATCTGATGCCGATTGACTTCTTCACTCGCATCTTTTCTGGATTCTCTTGATATAATGGACACCGAGCCTATTATTTATTGTTCGAAAAATCGTACTTCCTAAAAAAATGTTGTTATCCAGAAATAATATGATGATATGTAATATTTTTTGTTCATTCTGTGCCCACTCCGGCGATTACGGCAGGCCTTTTCCTGCAGCTATCTGTGACGTCACTGTTTCCATATATGGTCATGTCAAAATTCGACAAACTTGTAGACTTTACATTCGTCGATTTGTAACATGCCAACTGTGCTATTTCAGAAAACGGAGATATAAATGCTGAGACTACCGATGGAAAATGTGTATTATAGTGACATGTTACATATAAATAACAAACAGATTTTTTAAGTTGCATATGTGCATCTGTGGGAAGAATTACATTGAAGGTCTGCGGAGTCAACTTTAGAGTGTTTATGTCCGAGTTTTATAGATTACGCGATCAGAATTACACACATTCATATTCAGGCTCACACACCAACACGATTTCATATTCGAATTTATAGGTTAACATGACTGGATTGTTTAACACGATTACCCTCCATAAATATCATGTACTTCCATATCACAAATGGATCTCCCTTTAATGGAGTACGGGCACTTAATCTCCAGTACTCCTGTTCTGTTTTCTGATGGCTGTGACATATCTGTAATTTTTCCATCACTTGAGGCTCCTAAGAATGGGTGGGATGGATAGATGGTGAGGTCAGTCTCCGCCACTGTTATAGATGTCACAGAATTTTGAAGCAAGAGGTAGTCTTCCAGGGCATCTTTTTCATGTTGCACACCCCACTGGACTGCCTTTGGAAGAGAGCTGTACCTGATAATATTGAAAAACTGTTTTAATGTTTAGAACAAAAAGCTCCATCATTTTCTGTAGGTAGTGCCCTACATCTGTTGTTCTATGGGAGGAATGGCGAGGATCAAAGTTTGAAACTGTGACTCTTGTATCATCCTCATCCCTAGATTGAGAAGTTGAGGACTTGGGTCGACTAAAGCTCATATCCTTCAGAGGTTTGGGCTCTGAGGTCATCTTCCTTGGGACATTCCAAGCTGACTTTTTAGAAGTACAGGCAGTTGCAGTCTCCTCCCTCATTAATTCCATGTTGTAGCTATTTATGGCAAACAAAAAGCCACCAACATGACTGCAACATTGAGCCAAACTACAAATACAAAGAAAAAATAAATATACAATATAATTTTCCCCAGTAAGCTTATTATCGCAAATCTTACTTGGGTGTATTCGCTGCGAGCGATAAACTGATGCGTTGAGTGACGACACTATTGGGATCGCGAGTTGCAGTTATAAAACAAGCATTTTCATTGGCCGTTTTAGTACCCGCCCACTCTTACCTGCTAACGTGGAGATAATTTATGCACAAACTACCAGATGTGTCGTTAACTCTGTATCTGAACTGCAAAAACTAAATCACTGCAAGAATTGACTAAGAGTTCTCACAATAATCGCATCTTCTTTTTAAAACACGCTGTTTAAACAGGTTCAATCCCCAATTCATTTTTCAATATAATACATACTTCATCGATAAATTCAAATCATTTTAACTGTTTAACGCATCAATGTAAGATGAGGCAGTATTTATTTTGTTGTAGCTTATTCCAAAGAATTCACAACAGATATTGACAATAAATATTACATAGCCTATATTGCATTTTATTGAACTTTGACCGATTAATATGACACACTTAAAACTACAAGTGTGCATGTGTTTTCAATCATACCAAAAATTTGAAATTTACGGCATGTAAACGTGTTCAATTTTGGACTGATCTGTGATAAACGTTATTTTGTAACTCACTTAGTCTGTAGAAACATTCATTTTATTATATGTTTTTCGATATTCATCACACAATATTTACTACTGACGTTGACACTGACTTTCTCTCAAACACGCTAATCGACCTCGGATTGTAAAATTCACGTGCAGATCGAGTCGCTATTTTACAGTTTTCCAAGTATATAAACAAACCACACTTCTTCATTTTGCGGAGCTGTTGACGATGTTTCAAAGATTTTCAGTACAGATTTATTGTAAACAAAACAGTGAAGACATATGCTGTAAAACGTCTAATGGATTTCACGGCGTGTCAACCCGAATTTTCCTGTGGATCTACATTTTGCAACAAGTTTTTTGTGAGGAAAAACTGTTCAACTCATGCGATTTTCCATATATACAGTAAATGGTACATTATGAACGGTAACGTAAAATTTATTTGTTCACTAAACAGTTTCTGGCGATTTTTTTTTCACAATGAACTGAATAACATAATTCGATAAGCGAAGTACAATCTGTGACTGATAATCTATATGCACCGATCCCTGCTTTTAGGGAACTTTTCTTTTTCTTTTCATTAATATTATTTACACATGTACGTGAACATCGCCTCGTTTGTTTAATATCAAATAACTCTGTAATTTTTTAACTTGCTAGTACAACTTCATGAGATGTTTTCTTTCTCCGACATATCTTTCCACGTGTTAGCATCATGTTCTCAACATGCATTTGATAAATGGGCGGGTCTATATAAATGCGCCAATCAGAATCTTTATTTCGAATCACAATTGAAATACACACCGATTAGAAAGTGTCATCACTCAACGCAATGCTACATCGGTCGTAGCGAATACTTTCATGTAAGATTTGCGATAAATCATGAATCTAAGTGAATTACTAAAATTTGAATTATATGTACATGTATGTTAATCTCTAAAGTTAACTAAATATATTAAAATGAACAAAATACCAAGAGAAAAAACCAATGACCTTACCCTATAGGACATTGGCAGTAGGCATGTACAGGCTTGTGATTTACAAAGTGTATATACACTTGATATCTAATTTTTTTCATAGATGCCAGCCACAGGCACCTGACGTTATATATTTTTCTCATAATAAAAATAAATACCCTATATCTCATAATACACAAGGTACCCATCCCCGCCATCTTGGATTTATTTCAAACCGTCACATCGCTGTAACTTTTGCTTGAAACTCATCAGTATAATTATTTTGCGATCCTCTCCATCTCCCAATCGGTCATTCAATATCTAAGCTTACAACCAATTCAACCAAAACGGTGCATTACACCTGTCATTAACAAAAATCACCCCTCGATCTGCATCTACTGCCTTGGATTTGCGATAAATGTCTAAAGGGTGGACGGAAGTTGTCACCTATATTTAAATGAGATTTCCCTGCACCGTGTGTTTGTTTTAATATTTCAAAATATATGCATTTATAAACATGTTAATATAAACTTTGTGTAACAAAAGTTATAATTGACTGTTTATAGTATCCCTTTTCTTAGTTTTAACCTGTATGTTGATCGAATTCAAAATTGACGCCTTTTGAATATTCGTATCAGTGCTATATTTGGAAGGGATTACCCAAAGTATGACGCAATTTATGTCAACTGCCGTCCACCTTTTAGCCTTTTGTCGCATATCTAAGGCAGTAGATGCAGATTGAGGGGTGATAATTATTAATGACAAGTGTAATGCACCGTTTTGGTTGAATTGGTTGTAAGCTTAGATGTTGAATGACCGATCGGGAGACGGAGAGGATCGCAAAATAATTTTACCGATGAGTTTCAAGCAAAACTTCCAGCTGATGTGACAGTTTGAAATAAATCACAGGCACCTAAATTTTTATCAATTAGTCGCTTAATAAGCCAAATATAAAAAAATTCTACCTCCTCTATATATAATACACAAGGTGTGCAACGCCATTTTGACCCCCTCGTCGATTCAGGCTTCAATTTACCACATAAATCGGATATGCCTACCGGTTTGCGTGTAGCATTGGGTTCAAATATGATATTTCTCAATATACATTTCATCCTCAAGTTTAAATCTAACGCATTGATTATGCTTTCAACTAAAACTCATCCAAACTTCGAATTTCGTCCCGAGGCCTCATTGCCATTTGGTGACGTCACGGAATTTTAACTCCGCACTGAATGCTCTAATACATAAACTTTTTAAAACATATGTAATGTAAAATGAGGGATAACAAACAACAAAGTGCTTGGGATTCTTTAGTTTTTCTGATCTCAGTTTGTTAATAAAATAATTTTAGAATTATTGTTTTAAAAAGTTTATGTATTAGAGCATTCAGTGCGGAGTTAAAATTCCGTGACGTCACCAAATGGCCTACGTCACAAGAGGACGTCCTTGGCACCCGTATTAATTCCTTTAATACTGGATATAGATTTTGTACAGGTTTAAGTCATTTTTTAAAAAGAAAACGTTTTCTTAATATTTGACTATACATTATGACTATACACCGAGAGAATATGAAATTAAAAGTATATGTATAACCTATAACAAAAATTTGTTCTAAAATGCTAAGAAATTGTTACACCATGCAAATTATATTTTCTGTTCGCTAAGGCATGATTTTCAAAATTTAATAGTATATAATTTTCAAATCGCGTTGCAAATTGATTAGCGAAATTAAGCTTAAACTAGCATACAGTGAATGATGACATAAATAAGGTTGGATAAGGCCCCATTTTACATTTTAAAGACTATCTACTCGTGACTTTGACTAACCAAGCGTATTTCCAGCAAAGAAAACCACTTAATTCTGGTTGTAAAAAGTAACTTCATTTGCTTACAAATTGTTTATATTTCATTTTATTTCTCGGCGATGCTGAGTTTGCTGGTTGTAAACAAGTTCGAGTTATCGGACTTTGGGTTTGAACATAGCAACTGGGATAACACTAGAGGAGTTCCAAGACTAAATGCTAGGGAAATCGAACGCTGCCGATGGATAGTTTGGTAGAATAGTTTCGATGGCTATTCACCGTTAGCAACAATCACGGAAATTATTTTACGGTAAACGTTTTCTAAATGCAAGTTTATTCGCCCCAATTTTAAATAAAAAATATACAGAGGTATGATTTTAAAAAGTAATCATTCTACATTATTTACGCACTTAGATTATTTAATTTGCTTAGCTCAAGTCTGTAGGTATTGAATGACCCAGTTTCAATAAATTTTAAACATTCTCAACAGAAGGAAATTTAAAAACACTTTTTAAAGGAAATTTGTCTTTTGTGTTTATTATACTTTCATGTTAAATACTGAAATCTGATTGGATTAGACGCAGTTGATAATCTGTTCTATTACCCTCAGTGTTAGCAACACATTTGGCAACGGGTAACACAACGAATTGTTACATGCGCGTAAAATATGCGCATACGGTTCGCCATAGAATTCATGTCTTTTTTATATAAAAGCAGTAAAATTTTCTCTAAAATTAAGACATTCAGTAAAATAAAATAAATAGTGCCTGTTTGGGAGGGTAACAGTTGAATTTGGGAATTTACGCTTCGAAAGTATGATAATATAATTTCACTTCGCGTCGGTTGACAATGGTTTAATTTCTCGGGGTGTCAATTTCAACTGTAACCCTCCCAAACAAGCACTATTTATATAATGTATCATCTCCACCCAATCTTTCAAAAATACTTTCATCTTTCTCTACAGTTTGACACACTTGGTTTTTTTTCAATCTCTCCATTGTTCAAAGTGGATTGTCACGAACTGTCGTATGCTTACTTTTTGATCAGTCCAATTCTATATGAAATTTAATCAAGTGGGCTTGCCATAATCTATTTTGAACACCCGGGCCCCAACAGTACTAAAGGAATACAAATAAATTATGACGTGCAACTGTGGTTTAGCTATAAGCATTATTATAGCTATTTAAATCGCATTTTGTACGGATTTCCATAAAAGTAGATCATCTCAAGTACATGTATATAATGGAGTTAGCGACAATGGATGCAAGGTAAGTAAACATTTTTAAAAAATATTTCGACGCGATGACCTCTTTTAATGTGGTGTAACAGAATTTTCCTTTACCACCACCACCCACCACCACACAAACTCATACAATCCTCTTAAGAGCCCAAATATCTGATCAGATCTGGAGTCAATTAATTTGAAATGTAATGCATTAAATTACAGTTACATTGGAGTTCTTTCCATTACAATTACCATTACCATTACTTTCGTTTACAAAAGTATTTCATGAAATTACAGTTACTTTGCTAAAGTAATTAATTACAGTACACATAACAAGAAAAAATAATACTACAAAGACAATTTCTGAACACAATTTATTTGACTTTTATTCATATTAATAAACAAAAATAAAATAACATGTTTGTCATTTTTCACATCATAGTTGCATTTAATCATCATCAGGCTTTGAAAAGTATTGTCAGTCAAAGAACTCTGTTCTGGCTTGGAAACTTTGCCTGCAACGCTGAAAAGTCTTTTCAGATGTTGCCGGGTTGGCCAAGAATCTTTGATCTGATATCCCTTGACTAAATTCATTTTAAATTGATTTTTACATAGCTTCCTTAATTGATTTCATAACTTATTACACACAATTTCCATTACAATATCATTTAAAGTTTATAGATGACAATTTAATTCATGTAAACGCTTAAAAAAGAAATGTCTTTAGTTAATTTTTAGAATGTATTTTTAAATTTTTTAAAATTCTTGATCCAATTCTTTAAAACAGCTATCAGATTATTTCATAAACTAAGAAAAATTGGCTAAATGTAATTAAAAGTAATGGTCATTACTGGCATTTTTAAGGAAGTAATGCATTATATTACAATTACTTGCAGTTGCGTCGAAAGCAAATTTAAAGTAAGGGGGTGGTGGTGGGCTAGACCTTATCAGAAATCTTGACAAGAAAAAAAAGGATTATATAGTATGGTTATGTCTAACTTTGCAGCAAAAATATAAATAAGTTCCATGTGAACATAACTAAGTTGTATGTTGACATAAATAAGTAGCATGTGAACATAACAAAGTTGCATGTTGGCATAAATAAGTTGCATGTCGACATATTTATCTGGCATGTTAACATAAATAAGTTGCATGTCGACATAAATAAGTAGCATCTATCATATTGGATGTCACATGTGGGCGATATTTGAGATTTTTGAGATTTTTTATAATTCTTTTTTTATTGCAATTTTCTTGCATGTTAACATAGTTATGCTGCATGTTGACATAAATATCTTGCATGTCAACATAAATATCTTGCATGTCAACATATTTAGCTTGCATGTCGACATATTTGATAGAAAAATAACTTGCACACAAGGGGCAGAGATATGCCACCATAGACCATAGGTTGGTGTGATGGTAAGGAAACATTCTGTTACACCACATTCTCCTTCTTTTAAAAAACAAATACAAATATCTTCGATCCTGACAAAACAGCACTTCATTAGTTAGTTGCACATATCATTGAAGACATAATCTTTATATATATGGAACCATGAACATATGGCGTCATGTCATTAATTAATGAGTTTTTATAATGATCGGACGGGTGTAAGACTCTCTCTCTGTTTCTTACTTTGGTATGGATACTTTAAAATATCTGTACGTCATAATTTAAAAAACTAACAATTATCTCACACTTTCACAATTGGTCTCATGTTTTTTCCGTTCCATTGCTCAATAAGCTAATATTTTCAGAGAAGGTTTTCTTGTTTAAAAACTACAAACATGCATATACTCTACATTGATGGTTGTTAAATTACATACTTGTATGAGTATCTTTTACTGAGATAAAGACTCTGTTCTATTGCACTATTCTTTCATCAAATAAAGATTGGTAATTCCGTAGTATTAAATGAAGGAAAACTATTTGCAAAGTTGGCAAAGTCATAGAACATTAGCTTGCCCGCATATATGTGTTTATTAATAAGAAAGTAACAAGCTTTAATGATCATATATATGTATATATATAAAGCATTGAATTAATCTATCTCAGAGTCAAATGTTTGCTGGCCTTGAACCTGGTGATAGCCTCGGTAATGGTGTCCGTTTCTCTGGCTCATGTGACATCAGTTCCGGGTGATGTATATTTGGCGGGTGCCTTCACTATCTCAACAAGACCCAACGGAGTGGATGACTGCAATGGTGAGGTTTCTGTGATTTCGGTAATGGAACTAGAAATCGTCAAATGGGCCATTCGTCGACTTAACCAACACAACTACATCCCCGGAGTCAAAATAGGTATTTTTAAAATCTAAAACCCCAACTTAAGGTGGAATGACACATCATCACAAAATGGCTGACCTCTGATCGAAACGAAATTCGTTTTATTAAAAGGATTTTATCAACGGTAACATGAAACTTACTCATAGCCGTGTGGATAAAGTGACGGGCTTGTGATCCGTACATCCCGAGTTCGAATCCTGCAGGGGTTTTTGTTGTTACTTACTGAATTAAATTTTTTTAGATATTTATATTTTATACCCAAACTGCAAGTATTTCGCTTATTTGACATATGTACAGTTTATTTATCATTATATCTTTCATATTCAAATAATTAACTGTTAATTTGAGTGACTCTTTTTAGGTGTGTTATTCCACCTTAGCACAAAACAATGGGAGACCAATGGTCAATTGAACAAGACTGTGATTTGTTTGTTTAAATAGAATTTTCTTTTGCTTTAAGGACGACGTTTACTCAGAATGAAAAAAAAATATACCACTAATGATAATGAAAAACCATCTATTGTAAATTATATTACTATTAATGTACAATATGATTGAGATTTTTTTCATTGTAAAAAAAATAAAATTAATTAAACTATTTAAGAAATGAAATACAATTTATGAATGGCAGTGTAGCTAAATAAATGCGAATTATTAAGTTTTCAGTAACTTTAAAAAAAAATATTCCAGTTCAAATTTCCTCTATCAGTTATTAAATTCCTATCTATTTTTGATTCAATTGAACAAAGAATGGTGCTAATACTAAAATATTAATAGTATTTAACTACTTGACCTTATTCTGTTGGCATAAGGTCAGTGATCAAAATTTGGTGACTTTTACAGGTTATAAGCAGTTTTCAATATTTTTGTATTAAGTGCCATACGATTATCTTAAAGAATAAATGAGATAAATGCAACAGAAACTATACAATAATATATTACATGTATTTATATAAATAAAACATCAACTTTTATTATAATATCACTGCCAAAATTGTTTTAGTGGAAAACAGAATCCGAATCAGTTAGTCCGAATTTCCTGTTTCGCTATAAGTCTAATTTTGTTTGAGCCTAATTCCACATAGTAAAGATATCAAATGTTTTGTCAGTAAACATTCATTTTATAAATACTTTTTGTGATTAGAAAATTTTTTACACATGACTTTGAAGTTTATAACAATCCGAATTTGACAACTAAAACCCTGACTAAACAACATCCTTAAAATGTATAACTTGGTCTTTCTGTATAGGTTTACTAGCCTATCCAACCTGTATGTCGGAGGAGTTGGCCGGATACCGTGCAGTGGAAATCTCAACTGCCATCAAAGAAAGATCCCAAAACATCATTGGTAGGTATAGTAGAGTGGTTAATTATGTAGTTTAGTTTTTATGTTTACCAAGAAAAAAGTAGGACTTTTAAACAAAAGATGTCATTTAAAGGACAGATGCATACGAGGCCTGACAAATCCCCCATACCAAGATGTTTAAACGACAAAAATACAATCTCATATTTTTTATTCTTCTATTATTATTTTATGGAAAAGATAACTTACATTTTAAGTTGTGCATCAGGACATGAATAATTAATAAAGTACTGTTTTCTCCTATATATAAATAAATATACATTTTACTGACCCTTCTTCTTCTTCATCTCAGTTTTCTATACATTACAGCATTAACAATACAGGACATACTAATTAAGTTTTGTCGACTGTTATCTATAGAGTAATTTTTTAAAAATATTCTTATTATTTATAAAGAAATAATAGTAAGAAAAATACTAGATGCGATCTCGTTGCAAGCAACAAGTTGGTCTACGATTTTGAAATGATAAGATACAATCCTATAGAATTTTAAAACTCTAAATTACAAAAGGTGTCACTAGACAATAAAATGCAATTCTCCAAAGCGGAAAACCATAATAAAAAAAACCCCAACATGTTGGCATGTTTGAAATACATGTAGCTATATGGAGGACCAAAAACCGATATATAAAACAAAAGAACTATTTTTGTTGACCTCCTTAATATTTCAATCAAAACAACATCTACAAGAAATGACTGACACAGTGTAACATTTTTATTTACACAATCAGGTGTGCATGTATAATGTAATGAAATTTTGTTGCAATTTTGTCTGTGTCTCTGTGTCAAAAAAGAAAAAGAAAAGGAAAAGAATGAACTTGAGATTTATAAGACACCTCAACGTAAAAAAGTATAATAAAAAAAATTGAAAATTAAAAAAAGACGAAAAGATGTATTTTATTTTAATTTTCCTTCCGCTGTCAAATTAAATAACAGCCGAAAGTTAATACTATTTTCCATGTCTGCTTGTTAATGTTATTTTGTTCTTAATAAAGTTTATAACAGAGAAATCGTAAACTCTAAATTATAGAAAATGAAGCGGAGTGGGGTGTCCAAGATATCACAAGGCCAGAAGATTTTTTAAAATAGTTTGTTTATTTAATTTGCTAAATATTAATTGAACGTTTTTTAGAACAGTTGCACACAAAAACACAAAAAATAGTGAGGGACATGAAATAAATAAAAAACCCAAAGTCATTGACTTAAAGTGATAGTCAATGTAATATTACTATTTGCATATATCATTGTTTATTATGTAACGAAATTATACTGTTTAATTATGTTTATTATATGAGAACTATCTAAAATGAAATTTGGTGAGATATCCGATATATCGTAAAAGAAACTAACATTGCATAGAAGGCATGCAGCCCAAAAAATTCCTCTGTATAACTAAAATTAAAAAATCAGTTTTTTGTTCACTTCCAATAACGACCGAAAGTGACTGACAAATAAGTATTAACTATTCTGCATATATAATTTTTAAGCTCCATGATCAACCAAGTTTGTTTTCTCAGTCATTTACCGTTTATGAGATTTCATGCAGACTAGATCAGTAAAATTAATACAATCTAATGAGATATCCAAGAGATCTTTACGTAAAAAAGCAGTATTCATGTATTTTCCATTTTAATGCTGAATGGTTTTTTTAAAACAACCCGAAGAATAAAAAATAACAAATGTGAAAAAAAAAACAATTTTCACGAATTATTGATACCATTTCTGCACATCTTCATAGTGAGGTTCATCACATGATAATACTAAAGTTTGGTTGCTCAATCATTTAATGTTTATGAGATTTCATGCAGACAAAATCGTGGAAGAAACATCTAAAAATAAGATATCCGAGATATATTTTTTCAAAGTGGACGACACACTAATGTACCAAAAGAAAGACGCTTATGTAAATTTTGTTCAGATATTGAAGATGAATTCCACTTTGTTTTGAAATGTCAGCAGTATAGAGAAATCCGAGTAAAATATATTAAGAAATATTATTGGAAAAAACCTTCTGTATACAAATTTATACAATTATTAAGTGTTCAAAATTTTAAAGAACTGTGCAATTTGGGGAAGTATCTCCATCTAGCTTTCAATATTTATGATAATTAAGAAAAATTCTCTGGTTTATTTTTCGCCTGTTAGTAAAATTTTATTTTATACACATTGTCAATGTACTTTACATGTACATGTACCATACCATTATTCAATATTGCTATTAATTATATGTAATAACCTATGCCATAAGATGTATGTCTTGTGCAAATAAAGAATAATAACTGAAGAAAGCAATGTCCATGTTTTCACCATCTCAATGATGTGTCCAATGATGTGTTGTTTTCTTAAAACAATTTACAAAATTCTATGGAAAATAACAATATATAAATAGTGCCTGTAGCGGAGGTTGACAATGGTTTTTGAGGGATGTCAATTTTAACTCTAACCCTCCCAAACAGACACTATTAATTTTATTATACTGAATGTCTTAATTTTAAAAAAATTACTGCTTTTATATAGGAATGAGGTGAAATCTATGGCGAACCGTAACAATTCGTTGTGTTGCCCGTTGCCAAGGGTGTTGCTAATGCTGAGGGTAATAGAACGGATAATCAACTGCGTCTTAACCAATCAGATTTCAGTTTTTAAAATGAAAGTATAATAAAAGTAAAATAATATACTTATGCGACACGAACATTTGTATTTCCATTCACCACAATCATCACATCGAGGAGAATTGCATGTTCTTGCATAGTAACCCTGACTTGCATTTAAAACATGTGTTCAATAGAGTAACACTAAAGGACACACTTTAAAGTGGTCATTATGAATGCATCTATCTAAATCTTTAAATTCCTTGGGGGGGATATGGCTAGGGGAAGATATCTATATAACACCGGTTGTATTCGAACAGCCAAAGTATACGTGCTCGCCTTGCCATAAGCAAACTGGAAGTCTCCTACAGCACAGTCTTGTTGCTCAGTTACGTTTTTTTTTTTTAGATCTTGCGCAGTCAAAATAAGAAAAGAAACATCTAATGAAACATTTAATGAGATATCAGACAAATCTCAAGGGAAAAAATCTTTCATTCAAAAGGTTCACTTAAGATCATTGATTTAAGTACAAAAATTCAACATAGAAACAATAATGTTAAAAAACTATAGGTTTTTTTTATTTCGCTTCAAATGACGACCGGGGGAATAACTTACGATAATTCCATACCTATTTGCATCCAACAATATATATATATATATATATATATATATATATATATATATATATATATATATATATATATATATATATATATATATATATGGCGTATAGTAAGCAATATGGGATTTAATGTGCATGTGCTAAAGTAATAGGTATAAGATACCAGTAGTCAGATCCTGTCAACATAAACCTTGTTGGACCTGTTAACAGATATGTTGCCCTCGGTCTTTAACCTTTGGCCTCCGGCCTCATTTCAGTCCTCGGGTTCAACTTGTCAGGTATCTTCATATCCTGTCATGTAGATAATAACTTAGTAATGTGGTAAAATTATTATATAAAAACACATTAAACGTTGTTTTGCATTGTATAAATATGGAAACTTCTTTTTAAGATATTATATACCTCATATCATTTTTTCTTCCAAAGTTTTGTTATCCTGAATCATCATATACTTGCCCTCAAATTTTCGATCCTCCAATACAAACCTAATAAATCATAGCCAACCTTCCATGAGGCCTAGATACCAAGTTCACGCTGTTGATTTTTTGCTTTTCTAATACATGATACTGAATTTCATTTTATGTATTTTATGCTTACAGGCGTTATCGGAGCGAAGAGGAGTTCCGATTCAGAATCCATGTCCGCCATTTTTTCTAGACTTCCGGGACCACTCCGTCCTCCGATGGTGTCTTACTCCTCCACTTCCGTGTCTCTTAGCAACAAACAGGCATTTCCTAATTTCTTTAGGACCATTTACTCTGACGAAATACAAGTCAAGGTTTGTTTATCATTCTTGGAGTCAAAGTGTAAATTAAAAGCAACCTAAACTTTACAGCAAACCATGCAAATTTAACATTAGTTAAATTAGCTAAATTTTATAAGCGAAACCGTTTCTTTACTAAAAGTACGATGTGGCATTTAGACATTTTGTATTATTTAGGAAACGAGACAGATTCTATATGTTTGATACAAAAAGTGGGGGTGGACGTCACGAGTGCGTACGTTGCGCAAGTTTCGCCCCTAAATTTGTATTACATGTACTAATAATCATAGAGAATCTGTCAAGTTCTCGAAAGGAGTTGTGACAAGATTCAATCAAAATGAGCATCTGGCACTTCTAACTAAACAGCACTGCTATTGTATTTGTCCTTCCTTCTTCCTGAGTCAAAGCAAAGGTAAATTCCCAAGTCAAGTAGTTTATTTGATTTCGATGTTAATTGCACCGCTTTCACACATAGTGTGAGATTTAATATCAGTTGAGATAAGATGAACATGGAATTAGGCTCTTTTGGTTTCCTAACAGACAAGGTGGATGATGTTAACTTATCGGAGATCTGCGAATATATAGAGACTTAGCAAAATGTAGTTGAATGTAGCTTCAAAATATCAGTTTTCTCAAAGATTCAAATGCTAGCGTTGCAGACAGCTGTTCTATGGATTTTGATGTCGCGGATACAATAACGTTAATGGAATTTGACGTTGAAGAGGCTGGATGGTCAATAAACTAGCCCTCAGATGTAGCTTATATTTTTATATATGATTTTTAAGCTATAAATTATTACTTAGCGAAGAAAATGTTCATATATATATATATATATATATATATATATATATATATATATATATATATATATATATAAAGCGTTAAAACTTGACAAATTCCCCATATTATGCAGAGCTCTTCGTAAATAGATCAATATACATGTAGTCTAAAAATGGCCATCCAGCCTAAAAATAAACTTTGAGTGTGTTTGAAAAATGGTGCGAGCAGAGTGACAGGGGGTTTAAAGCACTCTATTTAATGGATGCTTCAATCATGAACCACTGGCTTAAACGTTTATTATGAAGCCTCGAAATTAAGACGGATATGAGTATCATCCAAAATCACTGTCCCTTATTTTATGTGGACTTTTAAGGCATTTGAGACAGATGGGTGTGTACGACGAAAATTTTTTGGAAAAGAAAGTAGCATTTTTTGGAACGAGAAACGTTTTGGACGCAAAAATAAAATTGCTTATTGATACGAATGTGAAATCGGCCAAGCTGGTCCTATATAACCGGAAGACGAGGAAAAATTTTGGCAAGTGGGTGGGTTTTTATTTTTAAAGAGAACAGTGTCAAATTACAATATACATTATTTATTTTTGTACATAGCTTGGTTTAAAGGGGCATGGTCACGATTTTGGTCAAAAATCATATTTTTGTTTTTAATGTTTACAATGCTTCAATAAGGTGTTTCTAATTGTCATTAGATTTCGTGGAATTCGTGGTTACCTCTCATCCACGAATTAACATCCTCCACGAATTATTAAATAAGGGTTTTTAAGTCATATTTCCCTTTGTAGGTATAAGATAATACACGATATTACGTCCCCACTTAACTGTGAAACCTGAGTAATCCACGAAAATTGGCCCCCACGAAATTTAATGCATCCACAGTATCTGCATTTGGTCTTGTAAAATATGTATAGTTCTAAGATTTGTGTCTATCATGTATGTCTTTCTGTCTGGCTATCGTTAGCGTTGTCGCGTCTTTATGCCATACCATCGTCTTAAATTTGATATCATTGTCAACCACACAAAAAATAGAAACCAGGCACTCGATTAAATTAATTTTTATTATAATATTATATAAAAAGATAAAAGGTATACATGTATTAAGTTTGCGCTTTATGTTAAAATTACTCTCTTTTGGCAGGTTTTAACCTCATTAATGTCAGAACTTGAATGGAATTACATAGCTATTGTGTACGAAAATAATTCTTACGGCCTTCGTGGTGCGAATTCATTACAGACAGAAATGCACAAACGTGGAATCTGTATCCGATATTCTTATGGTTTTAATACTACATATGGAGTTGAATTATCTACCCTTAGTCAAATTATAAAAGACATCACACTACCAAATGGTGGCGCTGTGAGCGGTATTGTGTTCTTTGGTGGACAATCGTCTGCTGAGAAGTTTTTGACTGCAATGACAGATCTGGATCTTGGAGGGGATACCCCATCCATTATGTTTTCCGAGGGAGTTGGTACTTCTAAAAATGTGTTCAAACAAGAAACCCTAACGGCGTCTAGAGGAAATCTTGTTGTGAGCCCGACATATCAGGCTGTAAATAGTTTCTTGGAACACTGGAACAATATATTCAGGAACAAAACCGTTCTTGCTGACGAATCAGAAACCAACCCCTGGTTAAAAGACGTATTCACAAAAATAGCAGGTTGTTCTTATGACAATTCAAACTGCCAAGTTCCTACAGAACAACAGATTGAAAACGCTGTCTCAAAAAATATCTACCTAAAATTTGCTGTGGACGCAGTTTGTATGTTTGCAAAAGCGTTGAAGCAATCGAAACACCAAATCTGTTCAAATGATTCTTGTTCCTTACTTACTGAAGATGGAATAAGCAATCTTTTAAATACACTTAAATCAGTGGAAGTGAACATGACATCGGAATTTGGAGACATTTTTGCTGCAAAAACCAGACTTCAGTTCGATTACAATGGCGATATCAAACCAAGTGAGTCCAAAGCCCTGTTTTCCGTGTACAACCACAGAGAGTGTCTTGGTGACGGGTCTCAGTTTTGTTTTATTGAGGTACGCTGCAAAGAATAAAAGCTAGTAATGAGGCTTATTTTCGGTCTTTTAAAATAGAAACAATTGAATGTGCGTTTGTTCTTTGCAATCTTTACCAATAACACTGTAAGACTGAGTGCATTCTTTTGCAAATAAAATAAGGCATAAGTATTTTGAAATATTTGTATTTTTCAAAGAAGTATGAACACTTTTACCAAATACTACTTGTATCTGTGTATTGTCTTCTTTGCTCGTCTTAGGTTGCAACTTTTGTCGATAACACTATAACAATGAACAGAACCCTTTTGAAAGATTACGACCAATATGGATCAGAGCGAAGCTACCACAAAGCCCAGTGTAAGAGAGGCGACATCTGTACACATTGTGTTAGAGACGACGAACAAATCTATTATAAACCAGGGGACCTACTTATTGTGGCCGCCTTTCCAATCCACAACATCGGAACAAAACCACTCCAGTGCGGAGGCTTGCGGAACACAGTCGGTCTGGACGTAGCCATGGCCATAGAGTACGCAGTGGAAACAGTAAACAATTCCACCATGTTTGATGGTACTTCAATCGGGTTCTTGTTATTGGACACTTGCAACGGTCCACTCATAATTCAAGAGAAGGTTCTACGTCTTTACAAACACGGTGGCTATCCCAGACTTCCACCGGATGTGACGGAGAGAATTCTCGGATTTGTCGGTTCTTTGGGAAGCACCCCAACGTCAGCCATGCTTTCTGTCACAAAAGAGCTGCAAGGTAAACCTCAGGTAAAAAGAAAGCCATTTCTTTAAATAAACACACAGACACACACACACACACCCAAACACGAGAGAGAGAGAGAGAGAGAGAGAGAGAGAGAGAGAGAGAGAGAGTTATTAATACACATGTAATTGTATTCAAGAATATGGACCATTATTGCTATATGTAAAGCTTTTCTATTGTAATTTTGTATTTTTCAAGGAAATACAAAACCTGAAAATGTTAAAGCTAAATTTTAACTGATGTTGTGATAAGCTAAAAATCTTTAAGGTCGGCTGTTGCTCCACCTCTCCAGATTTTAGCAACAAACAAATCTATCCGAATTTTGTCCGGGTGTCAACTCCGTTAGACCAGACTGCGAAAACCATGGTTCAAATAGCAAAGCATCTCAACGCCTTTTACATTCAAATCATATACAGCTCTGGTTTTTATGGTGAGGGAGGCAGAGATTCCATAGTGACCAGTGCCAAGAAACTTGGAATCTGTGTAGCTAATGAAATAGAAGTTCCAGAAAAATCAAACTATATAACTGTACTTGATAGTCTTCGAACCAAACCATCTGCTAAAGTAGTTTTGACCTTTCTTCGCTCGCACGTTGGACCGTATGTTATGGAGGTTCTAGCCAACAACATGGAGTCCGGCGGAGAGTTCTATTTCATAGCATCAGAGACCCTTGGAACTCGGGAGCAGTATCTCATTCCTCGACTAAAAGGAACAATATCCGTTGCACAGAACATGCCTCAAAGTCCGTCATATGTGCAATTTTTGAAAACCAAGAAACCTAGTCCATTAAACGATAATACATGGCTACTGGAAGTCATCCAAAGCCGACAAGGATGCTTTTATCCTTGGAGCTTTAACAAATCTTCAACTCTGTCTAGAGAATGCGATTCCGACGATAGTCTATCCAATGACGAAAACCTAGTTGACCCCTGGGCACCGTATCTGTTGAATGCAGCATTTGCATTACTAAAAGGGTCTGCAAGTGCATTGCGCGACATCTGCAAAACAACGAAAACTTTGTGTTCCGGATATTCCGACACAGAGAGGGTGCTACAGCACATCAAGGAAGTGAAACTAGATCTCCACCAAAATGGCTCCAAAGTTCCTGTTTTTGATGAATATGGAAACGGAAGGTACGGACACAGGATATACTTCATTGATTCTAACGACGGGAAGCTTTTCTTTAAACTAGTAAGTAGAGCATACTGTTATTGCATGTACATGTAATAGCAGTTGAAAACACGGTTTGTTTCTTTGATGTTCTGCTTTTAGTTGATACAACATGTGTACATATTTTGCGTTTGTGGTAAAAATTCAAATAGAAATTACAATAGAAATTGGAATTGCAGTTTACATTAAGTGAAATTAAAGTTTTTATATTGAAGACAATTTTTTTTTTATGGGTTGTAAATAAAATAAGTCTTTCTTGAATCTTTTTCATGTTAATTAACGTCATTGGTATTTGTCAGAACATAAAATGCAAAATACAAAAGATGTTAAAAATAGAGAGTGGCTTTAACTATAATGTGAGTGAAATACTCCGACTATGACTTTCAACAGAAATAAGTCAAGTCGTATATGTTGTGTTATATTCGACCACCAATGAAACTATTTTTTTTTTAAAGATTGAATATCGAACACAATTAGGTGACATTGTATTTAACATGGAGAACAACATATTCCCCGGATACTTGGGGCAGACAAAGTGTCCGAACCAACACGATTGCAAGTACTGCGAAACGTTTTTGAACCAACCAGCACCAAGCACCGGTGAACACAAGTCCTCCACTGAGTAAGTTTATATATAGCTTTTTGTGAGTGGTAAATTCAAAACATATATAAATTCTTCCTTTTTGAAAATAATTGCCCATAAAATGATAACTTTTTTACAGGACCCCACTTACTGTAGGGATAGCTTTAACTAGCGGATTCGCACTGCTCTTTTTTGCACTGTTTCTCTGTCAGTGTCGAAAATCACAGAAAGGTATTACTTAATCTATTTATCATAATCAAATATCCTCCCAATGAGATTACTTGATTGTATAACCAGGCCCGTGTCATCTTTTTATTAGCTCATCTGAGTCGAAAGCTCAAGTGGGCATTTCTAATCAAGATGTGTCCGTTGTCTGTCGTTGTCGTTGTGATCTTTTAACATTTGCATCTACTTCTCCAGAACCACTAGGCCAGTGTCAACCTAATATGACACAAAGCATAACTGGGTGAAAGGGATTCAAGTTAGTTCAAATGAAGGGCCACGCCCTCTATAAAGGGGGGATAATTTAGAATTATTGAAAAAAATGGTATTTTTCAAAAATCTTCTTAAAAGCAATTTGGCCACAAAAGCTTAAATTTGTGTGGAAGCAACTTCAGGTAGTGTAAATTCAAGTTTGTTCAAATCATGTTCCCCGGGAGAAGGGAGGGGCCACGATGGGTGGATCAAATTTTTACATAGGAAGATAAAGAGAAAATGTTTAAAAAAAATTTTCAAAATCTATAAGGCCAGAAAATCACACATTTATGTAGAAGCATCCCCAGGTAGTGTAGATTCAAATTTTGTTCAAATCATGGTCCATGGGGAGGGGGGGCACAATTGTGGGATCAAGTTTTATATATGCGAATATAATGAGGAAATCATAATAATAATAATCTTCCTCTCAAAAACTAAATTTGTGCAGATGCATCCTCAGGTACTTTAGATTCAAGTTTTTTTTCCAACCATTGATCCTTGGGGAAGGGCGAGGCCACGATGGGGGGATCAAGTTTAATTTTACATTGGAATATTTAGAGAAAATCTTTAAAAACATTCTTCTCAAAAGCCATTAGGCCAGAAAAGCTCAAATTTGTGTGGAAACATCCACAGGAAGTCTAGATTCAAATTTGTTCAAATTGTGGTTCCCTGGGGTAGGGTGGGATCACAATGGGAGGATGAAGTTTTACATTGGAATAGATAGAAAAATCTTTAAAAATCTTCTCAAAAACTATTAGACAAGAAATACTTACATTAGTGTAGATGTATCCTCAGGTAGTGTAGATTCAAGTTTGTTCAAATCATGGTCCCCAGGGAGAAGGGTAAGGCCACAATAGGGGGATCAAATTTTACATAGAAAAAGAGAAAAAAAAATTAAAATCTTCTTCTTAAAAACCATTAGGCCAAAAAAATTCAAATTGTGTGGAAGTATCCTCAGGTAGTCTTGATTCAAATTTGTTCAAATTGTGGTCCCCGTGAGTAGGGTGGGGACACAATAGGGGGATCAAGTTTTACATAGGAATATATAGAGAAAATCTTATAAAATCTTCTTCTCAGAAACCATTAGGCCAGAAAAACTCAAATTGTGTGGAAGCATCCTCAGGTAGTGTAGTTTTAAGTTTGTTCAAATCATGACCCCGGATTATAGTTGGGCAACAATGGAGGGGCGTAAAATTTTTACATGGGAAGATATAAAGAAAAATCTTTAAAAATCTTTTGGAAAAGCATTCAGCCAAAAAAGATGAAACTTGTTTGAAAGCACAGATTGTGCAGATTATAGTATGATCATAATTCCCTGGAGAAAAGTGGGACCACAAGCGGGATTTAAAATAGGAATAAAGAAAAATCTAAAACAACAAAGGGACTTGGTAATGTGTGGATTAAATATCGGCAGATTTTTTTTTACTTTTTGTGTAAGTACTTCTGTACGAAAGCCTATTGAGCTTATTTTCGTAGGTATTTTTTTTTATTGCGAATAAACGCGAAATTTTCGCAAAAGAAAAAAAACGAATAAACGATTCGAAACTTTCGCGATATAACGCATAACTTTCGCGATTTATTCGCGAAAATAATATTTTTTACATACAAAAATTATCTCAATGGGCTTTCGTACTTCTGTACTTAACTGTCAAGATATTTTGAATTTGATACTATTATGCTCATCTAATCACAGTTAAAGGTATGATTATTGTAGGTGAGCGATTTGGCCCTTGGGCCTCTTAAGCTTGTTTGTGAAATGAATTTTAATGTTTCTACTATAAATAGATTTTTATGGTTTTTTTTTTTTTTTTTTACCTTTTTTAAATAGCAAACCATGATCAGTACTCTGCAGCACAAGAAACGATGGGATACTTGGATGTTCAACACATCGAGAGGCCCGCGTGTCACCCACAGGGATTCAATGGAGAATTGTATTGATACCGAAGGAAATGGGAATGAAAAATCACGCGATGTTTCACAACAAATATTTCAATTTTGGAACTTTTTTAAAGAAAATTATAAGTACATATAATAGTTCCTAGCAAAACGTAATTTCTTTTTTATAATACCATATCATGTAGAGAAATTTTCATTTTATCATGCAAAAACTCGAATCCATAATTATTCACATCAAATACATAGACTATGCAGCTTTGCCATAACCTGTATACTTTAATGGTTTGCGTAGATTGTTGCAAAACGCACAATTAAGAGTGCATGTTTGACGAATAATTATGGTCGGAATGCCGTTAATATATGTAGATTTAATCCATTCCATGTATCGAATCACCCGGAGTAGCCAAATATCAGCCAGTTATTTACCATTTCCTTCTATCCTCCATGTTCATGTTAACTTTATGGCAAATGATTTCTAACATCGAACTAGTTTTCAATGGACTACAAGTTTATATTCTGCGTCCGACGTTATCATAACAAGTGACGGAATACATAACTAAATGTAAATGGGGAAGGGGTGTTTACAGACATTGCACACAGCCAAAAATCAGGGGACATACAACAAAATATATGGAGAGCGGAAAAAAACATACTAAGGGCTATTCTGATGTCTGATGTGGAGCAAAAAAACCCCAAAATTAAGTAAAAATCAATTTAGAAACAAAAATAGGGTCACTAAGATTGGCTGACTTTGACAAGAAAATACAGTTGGGTGGGGATGGGGAACGATGATACTCATCCTCCCTTAGCTACGCACTCGAAGTGTAGACTCTAGCCTCCACTGCTTCATGTTACCCCACTCTATAGTGACCATTATTGACCATTATTCTACGAATATTTTTTTGGTAACCGTGTTCTTTAGTTTAAAAAAATGGGGAGGGTGTTTGTTAGTGTATCGTTATAATTAATGGCCCATGGCTTCTAAAGGTAATGGTCTTTATGACATGTCACATTATTAATAGTGTAAGGCCAAATAAAAAAATATGTGTGGTTCCGGTAACGTATAAAAAAAAAATTAGGGTAGGTAGGTAGGGATTTTTTTTTCTTTTTTTTTTAGAAAGTACTGCATGTACCTAGCACTGCATTGCAGATGACATTTGTATTTAGTGAGATAACTATACTTAAAGAGACACGGTGACTCAAAATATATGTTTTACTTTTTGATTATGACAACGGAAATAAGTAGAGCTACTCAAAATTTCATCAAACGAAAGGTTTCACGCATCATAAGTTATTACCTATCAATTTACAAGTCATTAAAACTCATCCGGAAAATGCACATGTAAACAAACCGAGTTGTTTTGGACATTGGTATTGTGTCACGTGTTTGCGATTTCTGTCTAAAAATAGTTACAGTGGGATTGACACACTGAAAAAAGAATTTGAATTTGAAGCTATTCGATGTCTATGGTAAGAAATATGCATTAATAGAAAATGCATCTTCATTAATATTTAGTTCTTGAAGACATCGTGTTTCAATGAGAGGCTTCTGGTTCATGATGTATGCCACGCTGCAGTATTTACATTCCCTTGCGCTTGCGTGGCTATGAAGCGGAAGGAAAACTCAATATTTATGTGTTGGCCCAACGTGTAATTCTATTTTTCTCTTTTTAATTTGATTTTTTTACTTTTGAACATCGTAATTTTTCAAAAGTTCACATTTTCATATGATAAATAAAATATGTGGAAATCGTGTAAAAATTCGATATTTGCTAATTCATGGGTTTGTGCGTCACCATGTCCCTTTAATTAAGATTGATAGGGGCATCTAGCTTTTATTACTATGACACAGATATTTTTAAATCAAAAATTAATAAAAAATAATTTCTGTTTAAAAACAACATGAACAAAAAAGTATTAAATGTTCAGTATTAATTATAGGACTGGGACGTTCATTCGATTTGGTTTGAATTTGATTCAGAATGCTATGATTTTTTTTTTTCTATTTGTTTCAATTAAACAAAGGTCAATCTCAATATTTCCCATTTTAAATTTTAAAAAATTGTTTTTACCTTGCAGATTCCATATAAATTCAATTTAGGGACCAACTTAGAGCAAAATTTTAGGGAGATTCACTTCTACCTAACAGAAAGATAGGGAGAAGCTTGAGAAATTTCTTGACAATAGCATAATGCTAAATAATGATACACAAAGTTTAAGTCTTTAATAATTTAGATTGGATTAGAAACAAGTCAATAAAAACTAAAACAACAATCTAATTTTTTTTTAAAAATTATCTAATATGTTGAATTTAATTTTTTTGAGGTATTCATACATTTTATCTATGAAATGTTTTGCAATTGTGTTAGCTTAATGACAAATAAAATCAGTCTTTGTATTTTGGTGTATTTTGGAGGTATTAGTCCAACCATTTGACCCAATTACAACCGTTTTGCAGAGGACCTTGAAAATAACTGTTAACATATTGTTTTATGATTATTTCAGCATTAATTTGGCAGTGTTATAAACTAATTACAAGTACAAACTAATTATAATAAAAACACTTAAAGAAATAAACATCGGTTGTAATTTTCAATGCACAAGTATGTGTTTGCATCACCCGTATTTATAACCCTTATAGATAAGACTGTTGCAAATTGTTTTTCACAACAGGGGTTAACTGAGGCTGTGAAAACGCCTTTTGAAATTGATAATTATCATTTTATTGCCGATGGGTTTTATTAACTCAGAATACATGGTGACTTCAACATCTCTTTCGAAGGAAATTCCGACTAAGTTACCGATCAAAAAGCGAGCATGTCACCCCCTAGGTTTGTCCTAATTTATTTATTGTGAGGTACACAAGGTACAAACAGTTCTTAATTTATCTTCTTTTCAATCAACTGATAGGATTTAAAATGTTTCCACACTAATTGGGGCCGTCATTGCTGAAACTAATTCTAATATTGGAGCCGATGACGGAAAGCGGGGAAAATTCTGGAAAAATTCGAAAATAGGCGAAAAAAAAGTTTAGGGTCGGGGGTAAAAAATAGGGACGGTCGGGTGACCGGAACCACAGGTATTTTTTTATTTGGCCTAATATAAATGTAGGCATTTTAAGTTAAATAAAGTAATTCATTATTCCATTATTGTTGTTTTATTATAATACTAAGTCTAAACACTATATTAGTTTATTTAGTTTATAATTGACATTGCCCTGTGCATTTACATGGATATTGTTAGATTCAATTTGTTTTTTAATAAGATCTGCAGGCGTTGGAATAAAATATCCATTTTGGTTGTAAAACAAATCAGAAACGCACCAAAAAAAAATTCTGGTTTTTTTTATATTTATCATTATTTCATAGAACATTCCTTGCATGTAAATGATTGCATTATAGAAATATTTGTCAGAGTTTGTCCAACACAGTATTTTTTCATATGGAATATCCTTATACAGGTTTGAGAGAAAAACCTAGGAGCAAAGAAAAGATTCGTGTGCAATTTTTATTTCAGTTTTTTAAATTTATAAAGTTTATGCACCTTTTCGCTTGGAGAGTTCTTTAAATTCTAACTTTCATTGAATCCAATGTAATTTCTGAAACCAAATAATAATTCATGAATTATGTGATCAACACTCCTTAAGAAACTTCATTTTTGTAAATCATTACATGTATTTGTTTTTACTGAGAGAAAGAACATACAAGTATAATTTTTGAGAAAAGTGCATCCATGTATAATTAATTGTTTATTTATACATAAACATATATTATCAATAAATTAAAAGATTTATAAACATAAAAACCAAAATGAGCAAACATCCAGACATTGTCTGCACTGAAAGGCAGTCTCTATTTTAGGGGATTGTACAAGTACACTGAGAACGTTTTGGGGGGGGGGGGGTTTGTGGGGGGGGGGTTTAAATGCTATTTTACCAGATGATATTGTAAGCTCCCCACGGATGGCCATCTAAAATGGGGGCTACAAAACATGTAGTTTTACTTCAGGATCAACATTGCTTCCTAGTACTTGCAGAACTTTGATTAAAGGACAAGGCTTGGTAAAATGACAATGGTTTATTAAATCAATGGTAGCAGCACAGTACATTCATGGCAAAACACATTCAAGTCATGGCATTAATTGTATTGTATTAATTTTGGTCTAAGGCGTCAACCGTACTTTCAAGGGCAAAGAAGGGGGCGTGGCAGGTTACTATAAATTTACTACGGAATTATATATTCAGGTGTCCAGTGTGTTGGGTGATAATTATGTGGTGCGCAATCTCGCCTATAGCTGGTGGTGCTGGTAAACACTTGATAGGGAGGTTTGGGTTCTTAATTTGAAATTTTGGCGCTCGTGAACTCGTCACAAGTTATCTGCCATATAATGGCAAAGCACTCATATATGTAACCTTCGGATCTGATCATGTGATATCAATTAACCAATTGAATAAGTGTACGGTGACACTTGACCAATCAAAACGCTGTACGGTACCGTATACACTGAGTTATGCCGAACAGTGTCGTACAAAACTACCGTACACCGCGCAAAGTAAATCTTAAAAAGAAATATGACATAAAAATAAAAACATAGGAATAACTTAATACAATTGTGGTGGATGTTTTCATAACCTGTAAGTAACAATAACTTATAAATCCTGTGCTTTATTCAACATAGAAACGAGAGATCGTCTAGCAGACGATGTCCTAACGTTATATATTTACCTCGCCATAATAGAGCGAATACTTATAAAATAACGTACGATGTCTAGTTCTTAGCAAAACTAAGTATGAATTATCATAACATGAATTTTAAGGAAGTTTATAAACTATGAAAACATCGCTAGTTACGAAATAATCTTAGTAGTTCAAAATACGAAACAGTGGCTAACACAATACACTATAGGAAAAGCTGGCAGCGGGATGTAAACAATCTACCAAGCTCCAGCGCTCTTACAGGTGTAGTAGACAATGAATAGCACGAAATAAAGATGCATTGGTATAATCAACATGCATAGTTTCCTTGCATATATTATAAAATTCACTATGTTAAGAATAAATATGCAACTGGTGAAAACAAAAGTACACATGTGCTAAAACAGATTTTAGCAGATACGGTAAACATTCAAGAGAATTAAACCCTGAATAAACTGTTTTAGGTATATAGTGATGTAAAATTCATAAAATCCACCCACTCTAACCCCTTATTAATAAGACCAATTACCAAATTATGTAAAAATGATAAATTAATAATTATTCCTATCCCAGGCCATTACAATATTTTATTCTCTTTGTCATATAACGGTCTAAACCAATCAGGTGATGTTTTATATAGAATAATAATAATGAAGTATGAAGGGAATAAACATTATATCCCATCCATTCAGAAGTGTCGTGAATTTTCATGTCAAGGGTATGATAGGCCCATATACCATATTTAGTTAACAATCAGATGATTGAATTTAAAGTATATAAATGTTTTAATCCTTTGGTATAATAAACAATTTATTGCATGAACGTTCTGAAGAAATGAAAATTTATATGTCCCTAGAAAAATTATATTTCCCTAAAGCCCCTTTTACAATTGGCGCACCAGCACTTTACAACAATTTGGGATCGGAATTTTTCGACTTCGCACGAGCTATCGCATACGTTGCACGTGGTCGCTTCAAGTCCCCTCAAAATAGTGGACATGCACACTATTTAGACGCAACCGAATGCGATCCAAATTATTGCAATGCAACGCACGAACATCAGTACGAACGTTTTAAAACGTTTCGTGTACTCGCAGGAGCAATGCACGATTTTTAAAGATCGTAACATAAATTGCAGCTGTTTATGCGTCTGTTGTGCGACCATGAGATGTTGCTCAATATGTCTAATGTAATCTTGCAACGTTTTACTATTATTGCAGGATTTATCGGTTTCAGTTTCCATGCTTTGCCACTAGTATATACTGGATTCAGGGTTATTTTCGCCCCGTGACATTTTTGCTTCTACTTACGGTTTTGGCTCGTCTTGAATTCGCCCCAACAATGTTGTGGTAAAAGAGAGACAATATGAGACATTGGAATTCGCAAAGTCTTAATCCACTAACTGACAAAAAGAGCGAAATGAGCGAAAATAAAACGGGGGCGAATAATTCCCTTATACAGTATACACTGTATAAGCATATATATTTCAGGCCACAATTGACCTTGATTTTGGCTGTTGCTTTTTTCATCTTCTTGGGCGGTATCTGCTCTTGCATTCTTGCATTCAACTATTTCTACTAAAGAGCGTCGGAAACGGGCGGTATATATACTCATCTGACTCGCACGAGCATTCGTACAATGAAACGCATGATCGGACGAGCGCCGCTCGTCCTATCGCATTGGCGTACGTTTAATTGTCCGATCATCTTGTCATTTATGCGATCCTATCGCATTATCTTACAACACTCGCTTTTATTGTACAACAGTCGCATATAGACGCAAGAATTATCGCAAGATTCAATGCATTTACATCGCACAACGATCGCTCTGATTCGTGCCAGTTTCGTACGAGTACTTTTTCATATGCGTTTATTTTGGCAACAGTTTACAAACCATATCCAATTGTGTCGGTCACACGAAAGGAGCTTAAGGCGCTGCGATTATATTTTCCTCACCATTATGCAATATATTTGGATCATTTCATATTATGAGTAAAAATAAAATCATGTCTTTACTGGTAATATTTTTATTTTGCGTTTCTAAGATGGAAAATACCTGCTACACTCTCTACTATTACTCTGTCCCGAGTTTTTGGTTCCACCACTTTTCGCTTGATATTTCAATAATCATAAATACCTTTGTGCTCAAACTATGTTCATCCACTAATATAAAAAATGTCCAGATTACTAATATCTGTTTTGAAACGCCCCCTTTACTGCTTCAGTCTGTCTTCAATACATAGAAAGTCTACGGAGATTTTGCATTGCCTCGGCCATTGAATAGCCCGGGTGATAACGTTAAAAAATTATGCGAGGTATTCCAATTGAGTTCAGAATGGTGAAAAGATGTAAACATTTCCCATTATAAATCTCCATAAGAAAGAAGATGGGTGAATAAGGCGTGTAAACTGCCTATATGAGGATAGATAAGATACCATAAAATTAAGATATCAACAAATCTCATAATTTCTTTCTAAATTATTGAAAACAATGTATATTTACCATTACATCGATTTATAACCCGTAAATATATTTATTAATTGGAATAGGTTGATTTAAACTGGCGTATGCGTGTCAAAACCTCCAAAATAGTGTCATTTTTATAACTTCAATGCCTTTTCTTTTATAGAGTGGGTCTGAGCTCCATATTTTTGTCATATTCTAGATAAGGTTTAAAGGAAATCAAACCGATTCCAATCAACGAAAACATGGAGAGATGACCCACTATACTTAAAAAATGTCATTTTGTATTGCAACAATTGAATGTTTTAGAAAAATATTACAAGTCCGTAAAGTCGTGGTTGAAGTCACATATTAGCATTTAACGATGGAGGTTGTTGTGACTGAAATGGCTCAGTGGTTAGAGCACCAGACAGTAAGTAACATTATAGAGCTAGGGTTTTTAGATTGTGGGTTCGATACCACCAAAACATAAGAATTTATTTTTTTTTTCTTATCGTTTGCTAAAATATTCAAAACTGAATATAGTTAGAAACTGTGCTTTTGTAAACTTGTATTATAACATTATCAAGTATATTTAGTTAAAAAAAAATTAAATTTGAAATTGTATTTACGACTAAACCAAATGGGCATTTGCGCTATCTTGTTCCCCCATCTTCTTTGTTTTTGTTCTTGTGAACTTTTATGAGTAAAAATTGATAATGTGTGAATGAATAGATATTTTCCCTTTTATAGAGTTTAATTGTATTTCTTTCACAGGTATGTGTATTTTGATCAAAAATCATAAAAAAGTGATGGAAGCAATAACTTGGGACAGACTGTAATCTGTTTCAAGATATTTATGTAGCACGTTTGGACGATTTTTAATAAAAATACACATACCTGTGAAAGAAGTACAATTGAAATAGATGAAAGGGAAAATTTCCAAGATAATTTCATTCACACATCATCATTTTTCACTTGTAAAAATTCACAGGAACGAAAACCGATTTCTTACAGAGATTTATAATGGGGAATGTTTACATCTTTTCTCCATTCGGAAGTCACTCGGAATACCTCGCGCTAGTTTTCAATGTTATCATCCGGGCTTGCTGCAATACAAAACCCCCGTAGACATCACATTTTTTAGCTGTGTATTGAAACCTGATAAGCTAACGGGGGCGTTTCAACTGAGAAATCTTGGAAATTTTTCATACTTAATTGGAAAGAACATCGTTTGAACCCAGAGGTATAAATAAATATTGAGTAAATAAGCAAAATGTGAATCGAGGATATTTTGGACAGAGTATAGTGATTGTTGAACACTGGAATGTCCATCAGTACTGACTTCTTCTTCTTCTTTAAAATCATCTTCTGTTTCTTGATGGACTCTTCCAAATCAGATTAATTCCTTTTCTTTTCCCCAATTACATACTTAATTTAGAATCAGATCCAGGTTTTTTTCGCCAGGTGGTGGTTGTATGCTACATTTCCTATTTTTAGATACTGGTATTGCTTCTGGAATTACATGAAGACCGTCTTCCCAGTGCAGCTTGCTGTTCGTGTATTTTAATGCTTCGTTAAGCAGACAATTACAACTAAGGTGTTCAAATGTGCTTTCCTCTCGGCAAAGATAAGTGACAAAAGTGTTCCTGCATTTGCTGGCATGTTAATTATAAACAAAATGAACTAGATCAAAGGTCAAAAGTCATATACTAATATGCAATAGAATAAGAGAAATGACCACTGGTATCCTCAAACCCAAGCCTTTCAGTTTAAAGTCCAACGCTCTAGCGAGATAGCGTTATCCCAATAGCTAGTGCCAGTAGGAGCTTGGCAGTACTTAGCCTATCATACACACTATCACAATATTCCCCCTTTTCTTTTGAGATTTCTTTCTCATAGATTTCGCACACGAGACTCTTCATTCCACTCCACGTTGGTTATTTTGTTGGGCGTCAATCTAAAAAAAAAAGGAGATGTTACCACTAGATGGCTCGAACCCAAGACCATCCAGTTTTAACGCTCTACCGACAAAGTTAGAGCGTTAACTAGTTAGTGTCAGTAGGAGCAAATAAAATCCAAACTTAATTTTTGTAAAAAAAATAAGTGATTTCTAAATGCTGTATTGCATTGCAGGTTACACGAAATGTTACCTTTTTTTACACCCAACTAACTGAGAATGTCTCTTTAATGGCCACTATTTCTCTTTTACAGAAGGTTGTCATGGGTTTCGATTCCCAGCTTCTGGTTTGTCTGGGGCTGCATTCACCCAGTCTTTGATAGTTTGGAGACCTTGTGCTATTAAATTGTTTGTCTCATTTGAACAATAAATTTGCTACAACACTTAAACCCATATTGGTCTTTAAATAAAGAGGCAGGGCATTTTTGTTGTTCTTTTGGTGGCATACAACAAGCAAAGCAAACTGACATTACTGAAAAAAAAAACCCACACCATTAAACCATTTTATCTGTACATGTAAATGTATACAGAACAATAGTATTCTGTCAAAAATTGATACGAACATTTTTATGAATTTTCTGAAGTACAAAAATATTCACTTTTGTGTTGAATCACAGGGTTACGTGTATTATAAATTACATTATATGCTCACATTAGAACCTTATGCATGGCACATGATTGTATGTAATTTTCGTTGATGTCTCTTTTATGTGTAAATTTGAAAAGTGTTCAAACCCAGTTCTGAAGATATTTAATTTAGACAATTGTAATTTATTTCATTTAGCCAGTGAAATAATGTGTTACATGCACAGACAGATATTAATTTACTTCATTCCTAAAACAGCTTACACTACCAAACTGAAATTATAAACTGCTTGACCCCTAATTTTAGCAGCAACACAGGCATTGCATTAGGTTTTTAATTTTAATACTTAAGTGTACATGCATTGATGTGGGTCTGAAAATACACATGGACACACTCATAATAATGGGGCACATCCAATACGTCAAATTCTTTATAACATTAGAAAATAGAAATAATGGTAGAATACAATGTACATGTACATCCAAAAATGATACCTTATTTCTTAAATATTACAGATAAACTTTACAGTTCATACTAAATTTATTACTCCATGCAAAAAGTTTTACAGTATGTAAGATGCTTTATTTTCATGGTATTTGATTTGCATTCTATCTTTGAAAACCTGTTCTTTCAGATAACGATTTCTGCCTGGTCCCTCTCTAAACTGCATAACTGTCAATACACAAGATTGTACTTACCTCCATATAGGTGTAATCTTGTCATTTGTAAGCTGATTTTTATGGCATTCCAATCTCAAAGTCTATGTCACCCAGGATTCTGTTGTCAACATCGACTTTCTTTTAGCTACTGCACAATTCGGAACAAAGAGAAACGATTAGATGTTGCTCCGGTATCGCATTAGCAAGAGGAACACAGTTTCGATCACATTTGCATGACGTTTCTAAAGCTACGTAAAGGTTGCACACGGGTAATTAAAAAAATTCTATCTCTATAACTTATATCTGCAGCACACAGATTAAATCCACCAAATTGTTTTTTTGTGAAATAAAAGCAGTTAAGCTGTGGTACAATTTCCTTTGACATCCGTATCGTCCAAATTAGTGCAACGTGTGTCCAGCCGAGCGGTTATTATTATGTAAGTGGACACGTACCCGGTTACACCCGGGATTCTGCAGAACACTTTATTTTCTAACATGACTTGTTGTCTTTCAGACAACAAATAAACTGAATCAATATATTTACGCTGATTACTTTAACAAATTTACTTGATGAAGATATTTACGACGATTGGTACATAAATCATATATTAATTTCACAGGGATTTACCTAAGCCCAAATATAACCAACCGCAATTGCCCCTTATTTAACCAATGCCCCTAACCAAAAGCCCAGGCTACCAAACTACCCCCTGACCAATGTCTCCCAGACAATTGTCCTTACCAAGGGCCCTGGCTACTGACCTAAGGTCTCTTACCAGTTGATATTCCCAGCTCACCTTGACACTGGTGTACAGGCTTATTCAGCCTTTATTGCCAAGTGTCAAAGCTACGGTGGTTGATCAACTGGCGCAACCTATACTACAAGGCTTATTCAGCCCTACGTAGCCTTTCTACGCGAATAGGCTACAAACAAATAGGGACCTTAGAATATCTTTTTATATATCCAATTACTGCATTTTCATTATAACATTTCAAATTTACAATTATTCACAAAAGTTTCTTTTTCTCGATCTTCTTGATTTGTCTTTTATTTTCTATCATTTAGTGATGATCTTAACACTCTCAGTAAAATACATTGGATCAGTTTTGCACTCTTTGTCTTTAAAGGAAGGTTTCTCTGCGGCTGGCTCACAAGGCGGATTGACAACGCTAGTTGCAGCTTTCACTGGAGCACATACAGGTAATGGCATAGTTGGCTTGCGGTAGATTCTACCTTCTTCAAGCTGCAACTCTTTTGAACCCATGGATTTCTTCTTGCTCCTAGCTTCAGCCGAGTCATCATTATCACTTTCACAGTCACTTATCTCCTCTGGTAGTACGCTTTGGAGGTCTCTGGGGTCCTGTCTGACCCAAAATTCTGTATCGGACTCATTGCCTTCACACTGAGCGCTACTTAGAATCAGCCCGTCTGCCTCACCACTGTTTTCTTCACCAATGTCAAGTTGCCTCTTGAGATTCCTTCTCGGGTTCTTAGGGGTGGTAGAACTATAATCGCAATAACAAAATAAGAGATTCTGGCTACAATCACCGATTTCTTACCTAATTCATCGTCTCTATTGAACCTGTATGGGTAGAATGGACATTCCCTGTCCTTGTTTAAAGTAGTCTTCGTCTTTTGGCATTGCAACCTAAAACATAAAACAATGCAGATGGTCTGATCTTTCTAATAACAACAGCTATCAACAAGGCATATTTCCACATGTTTATCTAATTCTATTCCTAAACTAAATTAATCTCTAATATAATCTGCATTCACTTCGGAGGACGTCTTTCCCTTTTCGAAGGACCCAGTGACCGCTCATCATTTTGACACTGTTGTCCCAAAGTCGACTCTGACATTTGTTCGCCAATCTGATTGTGCTCACTATCAAAGTCATCTACAATACCAGGTCCTTTAAGTTCCAGGATATCGTCCGGACTTTCCTGCTCAACTAACTCATCCATCTCACTGGATTCTCCCCTTAATAGTTCGAGATGTCTAAGTCTGATCCGATCTACGTGGACAACTTGTTCTTTGCCCTTTTGTCCACAGTCTACCTTATAATTAAGATCTGAGCACTTGCCTAAAATCTTGTAAGGTCCCCGCCAGAAAGATGTCAATTTTGCTGATCTACCAACGTTCTCAACTGGAAAGTATACAAAAATTACACCACCAAGGGAAAACTTTTCAAAGCTTTAAATTTACTTTACCAAGATATTTACGACGATTGGTACATAAATCAAATATTTATATCACAGGGATTTACCTATGCCTAAGTATAATCAACCGCAATCCCCCCTTATTTAGCTTAAACCAATGCCCATAACCATTAGCCCAGGCTACCAAACAACCCCCCTGACCAATGCTCCCCGGATAATTGTCCTTACCAAAGGTTTTGGCTACTGACCTAAGGTATCTAACCAGTTGATATTCCCAGCTCACCTTGACACTGGTGTACAGGCTTATTCAGCCTTTATTGCCAAGTGTCATAGCCACGGTGGTTGATCAACTGGCGCAACCTATACTACAAGGCTTATTCAGCCCTACGTAGCCTTTCTACGCGATAAGGCTTATTCAGCCTTATTTTGGCCTGTTTACTTACTCTACTCTACTAGAGCTCTAGATGTTCTCAGTCTGGCTGCTGTAATCACTCTCTCCGATTATGCTTACTACTGCTGTTTATACAGCATCGGCGCATTCCATTTTTTTATTCCAAGGGAAACAGGTTATCGCCATGAAAAAATTTGTACTACCCTATTTTCTTTGATTTGTATGACTTGTTTCTTTACCTTAGTAACTTCAAACTAAAATTGTGCAGTTGTAAAATATCTTGCACGATTATGGTAATGTTGTGGACATCTTTTTTTGTAGCAATAGATGTGCACATCAATTTTCGTTGCATGGATGTCACCACAAAAACGGACGGAGTAACTCTCCTCTAGACAGCTTTGTAAAGCTCTCTTCGACGGAGCAACAATCTTCTATACGGTTTTGGTAAAGATTTCTTTGGACAAAATTAATCGAAAGAGCAACATTTTTCTAGACGGTTTTGTAAAGTTCTCTAGACGGCTTCGTATCTAGTTCTCTTGTGACAAAACTAATCGACGGAGCAGCATACTCTAGGCGGCTTTGTAAAGTTCTCATGGGACAAATTAAACTAATCGACAGAGCAACATACTTTAGACGGCTTTATAAAGTTCTCTAGGCGGTTTTGTAAATTAAGTTCACATTGGACAAAACTAATCGACGGATCAACATATTCTAGACGGCTTTATAAGTTCTCTAGACGGTTTTGTAAATTAAGTTCTCATGGGACAAAACTAATCGAAGGAACAACATACTCTAGATGGCTTTATAAGTTCTCTAAAAAGTTTTGTAAAGTTCTCATGGGACAAAACTAATCGACGGAGCAACAAATTCTAGACGGTTTTATAAGTTCTCTAAACGGTTTTGTAAATTAAGTTCTCATGGGACAAAACTAATCGATGGAGCAACATACTCTAGATGGCTTTATAAAGTTCTCTTGAGACAAAACTAAACGATGGAGTAACAATCCTCTAGACAGCTTTATAAAGTTCTGTAGGCGGTTTTGTAAATATCCCTGTTTGCACAACCTGAGCAACCGAGTAACATTTCTCTAGCATATCCAGGCAGTTTTGTACTCGTCTCTGCAGACAAAACCTAAATTTTGGAGTAATATTCCTCTAGACGGCTTTGTAAACCTTTCATTGGAGAAATTGGTGTAAGGAGTAATTTCTCTAGGAAGCTTTGTACCTCTCTTGGGACAAATACTAAGCTTCGGATAGGTACAATAGAAATATATATACTTCTATTATATTAAAAACATGTACATAGGTATAAAGTCATTAGTAAAACTAAATGGTATTTTCTCGAATTTTTTTTTAATGTAACGTAGGTGTAAGACAAGGAGTAAATCTTTCCCCTTTTTTATTTTCTCTGCATATCAAAGACCTAGAAAACTTTCAATTGGAAAATAACATTGTTGGTATGCAAAGCATAAGTAATGAAATTGAAAACGAGTTATCACTATATTTGAAACTTCTTATTTTATTTTACGCCGACGGTACCGTCCTAATGGTGGAATCTGCGGATGACCTGCAAAATGCACTCAACGAATTTTATACATATTGTACTCGATGGAAACTTAGTGTTAATGTTAATAAAACAAAAATAATGGTTTTCTCCAAAGGTGTAACATCGAAAAAGAGTTTTTATTATAAAGGAGAAGCTATTGAAAATGTTAAAGAATTTAAATACCTGGGTATCCTATTGTCAAGAACTAGTTCATTTACTAATGTGTGAACAGGCTCAAAAAGGTGTTATAAGAAAAATTAAAAATTTTAATTTACCATTAAATTGTCAATTTGATTTGTTTGATAAGGTTGTTTTACCAGTTTTACTGTACGGTTGTGAAATTTGGGGTTTTGAAAATCTAGATATTGAACGTGTACAGTCATTTGAAATTGTTGTAAACAGTACTTAATTTAAGAACTACAACACCAAATTTTATGATAGATGGTGAAACAGAGCGTTACCCTTAGTATTAATGTTTATACAAGAATAGTTACATATTGGGGAAAATGCTAATAAGCCCTGAGAACAAAATTGTATATACAGTGTACAGATATTTATTTTCACAACATTTTAATAGTGATTGTAAAAGCTCATGGGTAGAGTGTATTCAAAGAATTTTGAACTTTTGCGGGCTACAATATGTCTGGCAGAACCATAATTTTGTCAATATAAAATGGTTAACTGCTACTGTAAATCAAAGATTAAAAGACCAATTTGTGCAAATATGGTCCAATGATATAAATTGTTCTTCCAGAGGTCATAGGTATAGAATTTTAAAACCTAATTTTGGCTTTGAAAAGTATCTCGATATTTTACCTGTAAAACTAAAAAAAAAAATCAAACCATCGCCTCCCTGTATACACAGGCAGATGGTATAACATTCCTTTGAATGAGAGGCTATGTCTTTTGTATAATAAAGGTCTCATTGGCGATGAATTTCATTATATTTTAGAATGTTCGGCCCTAGAAGAAATAAGGAAAAAATATCTAAACACAAAATATTGGAAAAGACCAAATTTTTTTAGTTTTCTGAACTCATGACCAATTGCAACTCTAAATCGCTAAGAAAACTGTGTGTATTTATTTTGATCCTTTATACCATAGTCTAACATAAGTAGTGATTATATATATATATATATATATATATATATATATATATATATATATAAATTTTGTCTTAATTATTCATATATTTTTCCTGTATGTATGTATGTATGTAAGTACCGCTGACGATTTGTATTTAAACGAGCCTGTACCCTGTTAGGAATGGTAGGCTCAGATATGGTTTGAACTATACAATTATAGCACATATACATGTATCATAAGTCGAAACAGCATATTATTTGGTCATTTGCATATAACATATGGTCGAAAACATATTTTATTAAGTCACTTGCATATAACATAACCTGTTGAATGGCATATACCTTAGCAATCAATGAGGGCACGCACATGGCTAATTTTAATATCTTAAATTTGCCATCTAATCAAAACAGCGCAAATATTCACTTCCTTGTTTATAGGTGGAGCTGCAATCGGAAGCGTGAACAACTTCCAGTTGGCGGAGAACTTTTACAGGCGACGTGTTCTTTGAAATAGCAGCTGCTGGAGTTATTGATCAACTGTATTCATCATGGGTTCACTCATTTCCAGATTTCGTGTATGATTCTTTATGTGTTATGATGAGTTTTTGCTTTATATTACGCCTTAAAAACGGGTTGGAAGCAAAGGGCTGTTGGCAGTGATAATTTTAAAAAATACGTGTGTACACAATGTAGTTTTGCTTCTGTGACACATCAAATGACATGTCATGTTATTGTAAATATTGTATGGAAAAGTTGTTAAATTAATTGATGTACATGTACGTACAAAATACTGTGTTGTACATTAACAGATTTATAAGAATCATTAGCTATAGACGACGTGCTTTTATATTCAAATTTAAACTGCTTTTGTGATATACTGCTATAGCTATAAGATCACCAGTTTCAGCTATAAAGGAAATCAAAACACAGGGTTTTGTACAGTAAGTTAGTAACATACTTAATGAAATCTCAGCAAGATTCGTAAGAAATTTTTTTGTATGATATGTCTTTGAAAATCAGTCAAAAAGACAAACACATTTAAGGATTAAAATGTTAAGGATTAAAAATGTTTAGGATTTACAAGACAAAGTATATACAATATTATATTAGACAATATTTTTTGTCGTTTTCATTGGCTGAAAGTACATTAAGTGACATTCGTTATTTTATGATATCGATGTGAAAGCGCGTACGGGGAATATAATATCACACAACTCTGTAATTTCAACAAAAATAGGTATTGTAACAACAAGTTACCAATGGGAATTTTTTAATACAAAATATCAAAAATAATAATGTGCGAAATGTTCTTTCTTAATTGAAAGCACTTTGTGCGTCATCAAGAGGCAGATGACGTCATAGTAAGCTGTTCAGCGAGATCGACCTTTCCCTTTTTTTCAGTGTGTAGGAATGACGTCGGTGTGGTAAATAATGTCATATGTTGGTAGTGATTATTGAAATAGAGATAGTTTTATTCGTAATTGATGATTGATGCGTTAAATATTTTAAAGGAAAATGATCTGTAAACCAACTTTTATTCGCGACGACATTATTTTGCGATTTACCAGACACAATTTTCGCGAGTAAGCCGTATAAAGATCTGTGTTGTTGCTACAACCATATGACAAGGGCTGGTTCGCGGTGAGAAATATTTGCGACAATGATGCTCTCGCAAACCTTGCGAAAATTTCTCGCTCGCGAATAAAAGTTGGTTTACAGTATATTATAAGCCTTTTAACTATATAGTCTGTAAATATAAAAGAGAAAAAGAATAACTATCATTCAGGTTTCATGGACTTAGCTTTTCTGTTATTTGAAAGTCACGAAATTATATTTGAATCATTCATGTTTTAATTAAACAATATTTTTTTTTTCCAGAAGAAGCCAACAACTTTTGAGGTTTTGGAGAAACTGGAAAAGGTGAGTTAAATGAGACAGTTAATTAAAAGCAGGTGCTAAATGTTGTGATTGATCAGATATTGGACATGACTTAGGTTTAGAGCTAAACTTTATATGTTTTGCATGTGTCCTAAAATATATTATCAGAAACCCACATCCAGTTACATATTTATAGGCATACTGACTTTGGGTCAGCTTATTGAATTTTTCCTTGTTTCATGAGAAAGCAAAACTGTTTATTTTTTGGAGATACAAAAACTAAGATCATGTTATGAAAGCTTGCATTATTTCATAGATTAATTCATATTAAGTTTTTACATGGTAATAAGAATTATCTTCACAAATTTGTGAAGAAGCCAATCAAAATGGGACTGGCACTAATTATTCATGAGAAAGCAAAAATTCAGCAAGCAGTAGAAATATGTGAGACTGGCCATACATGTAGGTTCCTGACAATGGGAGAAATGGAAGGATCGAATTAAATTGGCCCTGTATACTACAATCTTTTGTTAACAAAATTAAGACATTGAATTAAGATTGAATCATTTTATTATGAAAACATTTTCTTTTATTTGATTTTTGTCAGCAAAAATGATTATAATATTTAAAATCATGTCACAATTGCTCTGCATGCATATGTATTATAAAGTGATTTTTTACTTTACAATACGTAGTAAAGTTGAATGGGAACTTCAATTATTTTATATTACATTTGTAAAGACTCATGTATTAATATTTTTACATTCTGTTTTAAATGTATGTTTTTAAAGATTTCAATTCTTTGGTTAGAGTGGTAAGTAATGGAAATAAAGACAAACCTATCTTTGTAAGCTATTTAATAAAGGATACAAGATATAAATTTAAAAAGGATGCCTTTCCACTGCATGATATCTTAGCTTTCTAGATATATCAATTGTTTATTTGACCTAGAAATGTATGGGGGTTTGAGGTTATTTGTTCATAGTGAAGACTTACAATTGTTCTGAAAAAAAATATATACCAGTATTTAAAGATGATTAACAAAAACATTTTTGTGTACTGGAAGTTCAACAATGTATTTGTTTGCTTTCTATAGATTTTCAAAAACATAGCACCAGTATTTCTAATTGGTTTAGTCTTGTGGTGACTTGTTTCAACTTTTTAGTGTGGAAATTGAAGGAAAAAGAGATTAATAACATGCATTCTATGTGAAAATTTAAGTCACTTTCACACACTGTGGTGCTTTAAATTGGAACTCTGATTTTGTATTATTCATTTAGATTTTAAAGATTAACATGCCATAAAGCATGCATCTTGATGTAATGATTTTGTGTTGCAAAGATCTAATGGTCTATGCTAAATTAATTATCTTAATTCCTCATTACACAAATTTTTCTTAAAATTAACTTTTTTCTCATGGTCAGGAAATTGAAGCCCTTCAGAAGTTCCGCCGAGACAACGTCCTGAAACAGAAGAGTTTTATCACCAAGTTGATGCTTTACTCCATATTGCTGTACATAGTGACCGCCATTGTCTTCTATTTTTATTTCTTCCCCAACAACTGGACCGATCGATTTCTCTACTTCTCACCATTACTCATCTTTCCAGTGCTGTGAGTATTGACAAGTTAATTACATGTAGTTTGCAACAAAAACTTTATGTAACATTATAAATATGGCAAGTGTTCATCACAAAGCAATGGCCCAAAATTGAAACTAAGAGGCTGTCAACTATTTCGTGACCTGATCTTATATAGATAAAATACCCCTACAAATATTCTGTATACAGGGTTATTTTGGCCCCGTGAAATTTTCGCCCTTCTACACTTGCAAACAGTTTCACCCCGTCTTGAATTCGCCCAGACACGGTTGTGTTTCAAGACATAATTTGAGACATTAGTGTTTAATTCGCCCACTAACAACGAGGTCGAAAGGGGTGAAAATAAATTGACGTGAATAACCATGTATACAGTACTTGAAAACAAAACCTTTTTTTTTTTTTAAGAAATACAGCACAACTGTTTTTCAATTTTTTTCACTAATCTCCTTTATTTCTAGAGTCTGGATTATCAGAAAATTTTTACACTGGTTCTTTGTCAAAAGAATTGCTAAAAATGGTAAGTGTAATGTAAAATCTAAACCAATCACTTTCTTATGAAAATGGAATTGGTTTTATAGTTTATTAAGAAATTTTTTGCTTTTTCAGACTTAGCACTACAAGATTTGAAAGAAAAAAGAAAGAAAATTGTAAGTCATATGTTAAAAAGCAAAAAATACTAATCTATTTGAGATATTTTGGATGTTTTGTCATAATCTTACCTGCAACATTAAATCTTGTAGTTGGAAGATGTCATGGAGACAGAAACCTATAAAAAGGCCAAAGAAATTTTAGAGAGGTTCGACCCTGAGAGATTTAAAGAATTGCAGGTAACTATTTTTCCATGTTACTAGTATTCTCAATTATGTAACTTGTTCGTATAATTATTTTAAAAAAATTGTATAACCAAAGTAACATCGTATAACACAACCATTGCAGCTATAAACATTGTCTTTAATTTAATAGTAGCACATTTCTTTCAGACACCTGCTCCATCAACTCCCAAAGCTCCCTCACCTGGATCAGGTAATTGCATTGTATTAGATGACTTACACTTTTGAAACTTCTGTTGAACATTGGTAACAATTACTTTTTTTATGCATTTTAATATGCATTAAATGTCTTCCAAGATATGCGGCAGCGTGTCAATGCCCGTATGGCTACCATTGGTCCAACTGGAGGGACACAACCTAGACCATCTACTCCCTACCCCAGGGCCAAGACCCCATATCAACGTACCCCAGGGATGGGCCAACCCATGCCAAAACCATACACCACCCCAAATATACCAGGACAGATCACACCAAGAATGTTGGCTACCCCACAGCAAGGTACTAGTCTGGGAAAAACAAAAAGACTTTCTTTGTAGCCCTAAATGATAGTTTAAGCTATTTGAAAATAAGTATTAAATATAACCTTATTTTTTTACTTTAAGATTCAAAATGTAAACAAAAGGGTTGTTTACATAGCAAAGAATTATAAGCTCTGTAACTCGCTTATAACTCAACAAATGACACTCAAATTTTGGTTGCTTATTAAAAATGCCTTTCTGAAGCATTGTAAACATTAAAATCGGAAAAGTAGTTTTTGACCAAAATCGTGACCACAGTCTTCACGACAATTTTTTTTCAGCACTGTAGACCCATCATTTTAACCCAGCCCATTCAAATTTTTACATGCCCAACTCAAAATTCTTATATTTACTGGTACATGAACAACTGATCGAAATCTTGCAAAATCTTGTGGTCCCTATTGTAAAATGTTCCCAGTTTAAATTAGTATATCCTTCAAATAAACAATTATATCGAAATATAAACAGCTAAAACCTATTACCAAAACATTCAAAATATTATATTTTCATGAGTTTATGTCTTATAAACAATATTAAAAGAGGAGTTTTAGGAGGCAGTTGGCTACCCGTCGTCCGATATTTCGCCTATGTTTTATAGTTGGCCAATATATTTTCTATATATTAATCTTATTTTTCAATTTTTTGTTTCAAAAATTCATAATTCACTTTAGAGTCACTTGCTGGTCGATTGACCAGTTTAGCATGTTTAGCTGATTTCAAAAATGGTATCATGACTTGCATCGATGTACGTCTCGTAATTTAGCAAACATTATATACAATAGGTTTAACTAAACACTTCAATGATTACGATTGACGCTTATTTGACAAGTCGTACCGAGAATGTAGACTGCACAAAGCAAGTTACGCGAATAACTTGGGTACGATGGAAGAAATGGCAAGTAAACATATTGTACGTTGACAGAAAATTTACACATGCCCTCCGGACATGTAATTTGGCAAATTTACCAGGCCCCGGGCATTGGACTCCCGGGTTATTTCGAAGACTGTGACCATGCCCCATTAAGGAATTAGGAAATTTGTATTAAAAACTAATGTTGTAGAAATTAACTTGCATATGTTGAATGCTTTAGGTCCGCCCTCGAGTGGGCCTCCGTCCATTGCCCGGCCCATACCCCCGCGAGATCGAACCAAAATGGACAGGGTTCTTGAGTACCTGCTGGGTGATGGACCACAACACAAATATGCACTCATCTGTCAGAAATGTGCCTCGCACAACGGCATGGCTCTGAAAGAGGAGTTTGAATATATTGGTAAGTTACACGTATATGGAAATGTTAAGTTGCTTATATTAAGAAAGGCTTGTTTCTGGTTGCTTGACTCAGTTAAAAAGGTTGTCAGTGCAGGGAGTTGGTCAGAATTTTCTCTTAATGACCATCTACATGTAAGTCATAGAATTGATACTGATGATACAGTATGTAAACAGAAATACAGATGATCATTTCTACTCAAATTGGTAAATGGTGTATTCACAAATTGGTACCGGTAAATGGTGTATTCAAGTGGAAAGTTACCATTCCTTATGGATTAAATCTAAATAGACCTATCTCTTGTATACTGATTTAAGGTGGTATGGGACACCTGTCAATATTAATGTGGATAAAAGAATACGGTAATCAAAATCCTTTCAGCATTTTAGAATTTTCAAATTTTACAATATTTGATGAAAAAATAAGTTTTAAAAAATTTGGAAAGGTAAAAATTGTAAAAGCCCCAGCAGGATTCGAACTCATGACTAACAGATTCATAGTTAACGCTCTAACCAATTGCGCCACACTGTTAGATATCAATTATGGGAACAAAAATATTTATAAAATTATACTTAGTCTTGATGTTATTGTTTATTTCGATCGGAAATATGTCACAATATGGAGGTGACAAAAATATTTATAAAATTATACTTAGTCTTGATGTTATTGTTTATTTCAATCGGAAATCTGTCACAATATGGAGGTGTCCCATACCACCTTAAGTACAAAAATACAAAAACTCTTAATGTGATGATGCTTTATGAAATCTTATTTTGGAAAAGTACACAAAAGACCTCTCAGTTAATGCATTTTCCTCAAGAGCACCCTTTACTCTACCAGTTATTCTTTAGTATTTCATGAAAAAAAAAACCAGTTGTTTAAGTTACAAATTTATTGTAAAGGTATATATGGCAATGCCAATTTTACAGCTTTCAGGTGCGCATACTGCAGATCATTGAATCCTGCAAGGAAAGAGCGACCCACTGCACCAAAGCTGGAATGTGATTCACCACAGCCTGCTAGAAAGTCTTTATCAACTACAGGTATGGATTTCAAGCAACAAGTGATATTTTTAAGGTTTTCTAAAATTAAGAGAGAAGTTTATAGTTAAAAACTTTTAAGACATTTGTTTTGGTGAATTTTGAATTTAGAAACATTGAGAGTATTTTTGCTCATAGATCATAGCAATTAAATGTACATGTATTTGGATTTTAGTTAACACTAATTATTTTGGTCCTGATGGATGAAGTATTGCTAGAATTAGTCTTCGTGACTTTAAATGTATAGTCTTAAGAAAGTGTACATTCATGATGAAAATTCTTTACAGGTATTGATGAGGAAGAAGAATCAGAAGAAGAGAGCTCAACTGAATCCATAGAGGGAGAAGAAGAGGACAAGTCTACTAATTCTACATCCTCTACTAGAGAGTCCACTCAGGAAATGAAGGTGACTTCCACCAGTGTATTGAGGGAGGGTGAAGAAGAGGAAGAAGAGAATGGCGATGAGTCTATGGAGACAGATCAAAACATTCCAGGTCAGCCTCAGCTGTCAGATAACTCAGAACCAGACGATTTTCAGCATGTTGACCCACTGAAAGATTTACAGGAGGAGAAATCATGACAATGTATAGCATATAAGGTATAGGTTACTATGAATTGCATACATGTAGGGCAGATTTGATTCATATGTATCTTGTCTTTTATGTATCAGTCTTGTCTTTGTACATCTTGCCCATTGTATTTTGATTTTGTCTTCCATTCTACTTAACCATGTCAGCAAGAAATTTTTTTTAAAGAAAAAGTTCGAAGTTCGGTTTGGAAATATATACGACCAAAGAATCATCTTACCTAATATATATCAATCATATCTTCTGTCTCACTGAATTTTAAGGAGAGAAATTGTCGGGGGGGGGGGGGGGGGGGGGGGTTTCACCACACCATTTACACTTACCAGTCAAAATTTGTTTTTAAGGATTCTTGGAACTCTGTGAGTGACTTGACTTTTCAAAATTTTGTGAATGGATTTCATATAGCAAATTTAATGAAACTTTAAATTCCATATACATTATGAGTAACTTTTTTTTTTTAATGCTTTATCTGGAATATGATACTCTGAAAGTTAATTTTACCAAGAAGAAAACCAAACCTGACCTGAAATGAAAATTTTTTTTTTTATGTAATACTCCAGTGTCACTGGGTATATCATTATCACCAGACTGGTGATAAATATTAATTGTTCGTTTGTCAACCATTTGTGTTCTTTGTTTAGTGTCTTGAATGTAGTGCTGTAATTTATTTATTTGTATTCCCTAGATGGGGATATGATTTCTGTGTTTATGTAGAGGCTACATCGTAGTCAGATTGAATGTGCTGAGATTTATTTGATTTTTGAAGTCATGTTTTTCCGTTTAGATTTACTCTCAATTTTCAGGGAAGTGGATATTAATTTGCAGCTAATAGACTGGCTGCAATAATGTAGCCCTCTCCCAGGCTAGAAAAAGGCAGAAAAAGGATTGGAGAGGGCTACATTATTTGCAGGTACTAATTGACCATTGCAACAGAGTTTTTTCTCATTTTTTATACAATATGTGTTAATGCAGCATGCTTGACTTTTTAAGAAAAATATATTCTCCAAAGCATAAATAGTATGTGTATTTATAACCATCCTTAAGCTGCTGTTTTGTATAATACACCATCAGCATAAATCAAATTTTAGTGTGTTAACACTCATTGCTCCGAGTACACTACCTGTTTATTGAATCATCAGTTGGGTTAGGCATTTGAATGTGTATACATTTGTATGTTTGTGCGGAACTTTGTTTTTACAGTATTGCATTTCATTTATGTGTACTGTATCTGTAAAGACAATTTGTGAAATTTTCAGCGTTGACACTTTACTATCACTGTTAATAGAGTAACTTTTTTACTTTGAAAAACCAGATGCAATCTGATTCTCTATATTCCAAATAAATACCAACTTCTGATTTAAAATATTCTATATAAGAATTTGAAGCTACATGTTTTTCCTACATGATCTGTACAACTTGTAGAATTTTGCACTTGAAGTTTCTGTAGAATGCAAAATTGATGACGTAAAACACAATGAATTAGGGGGGTTCCTAGTTACATGTATCACAGATGGACACATTCAAATGCTTAACCCTCTTTCATAGATGAAAATGGTGCTTAGTTGATACCAAATGAAATATGCATAATTTTGTTATAAACCATGATATTTAAGTGCATGTACAGTTATAACCATAATTTCTACAAGCCATTTTATCTATTATGTAACAATCACATTAATGTTAACTCGAGATACTCCTTTTTTAACCAGTACTTTGGTGTGAAAAACTAATTTTGGGAAACTTTATATTACCTGTAATACTTTTATCTTAAATCAAAAACATATATAGCAGCAAAATGCATACATTTGTGTTCATTGGTTAGACCTCAAATAATACAAGTGCTATATTATAATCAAAGTGTGCAAGGGTATTGAAATTTGTTATTTGCTTGTTTCCATAGACTATTACATGTAATTTACATCTTACCGGTAATTGTCACATTTAATATAATTGATAATTTTCAGTAATAAAAATATGTCTTATTTAACTAAGAACAAATTTATGAGAAAAAAAAATCCATCCACCAATTTTGAAATGTAGTTTGATTGGAAACCAATTACATGTAATTAATATGTGTAAGGTGAATAGTCTGGAATTACAGAGCATTGTATTTAAAGTTCAAGATGTCACATTCAACTGAAATGTGTTATTTTTGAAATAGATTTACAAAATGTAAGGAGTGCTAGCAGGATATTTGAAGATGAATTTTGTTTAGCATAATGAAATCATTTATGGTTGCAAAACAGAGAGAAGTAGAGAAAACTGGATTCTGAGTGTGTGATAGTTGTTTTGTGGTTTGAAAGTATTTGTTTAGGTAATATTCTGATTTCACAACTGTATAGTAACTTATTTATACATGTATATCATTGTGATGTTGTTTGCTATATGCCCATTTTGTGCCAATTTTGTTAACATTACATTCGTAGTGCATTCCTGTAAAGTTAATTTTGTCTTTTCTGTAAACTTAGGTTGATTCTTTATCCTATCTTGTCTATTTTGTAATTTGTCTATTCCATCCCTTTTGTCTGTTTTGTTGTTACCAATGTCTTTTATGTAACTTGTTGAATCGGTAGCTTTTTCCTATGAAACTTGTTTATTCCGACAATATCTATTCTGTGGCTTTTCATATCTGAAACTTGTTTAGTTTGTTGTTTCATTATCAATAAAGGTTTTGCTTGATAGATGTATGTAGTGAAAGTCCAAACAAATGACATTATGACTAAATGCAATTTATTCAGTGTGCTAAATTAATATACTAGGGTAAAACATCCACCTTTTTTTCTGGGTCCAATTCAGTCCCAATTGTCACCTCAAATGCATTATGATTATGAAGAATGATTGAATATTTTGACAAGGAGTGTTATCCTCTGACATTGTCTTTAGGTAGTGGGATTTTGTTGTAATATATATACATTTAGTCATTTTAAATGATATCTTGCTTGATGTTAATTCATTGTCATATTGAATATAACAGCTTTATGAGATGCAACTTTTCCCATGTTGGTGTCCATAAACCATTTAGTTTCCAATTGAAAACTTGAAATTTACTCTATATAAATTTATTTGATATTAAATTGTTGAACATTTGCTTTATTTGTTTTGTGTGATTTATTTAAAAACAGTGCATAGTTGGTATTCAGGGAGGTAATCTGCTTCACTTGTCCTTCTTGCAAACAGCTGAGGAGAGAGATACTGCATTATAAAAGCTTTTAAAATCTTCTGAAATCATTTATACGAGCTACATGTAAAGTTTTATGGAAAAGAAAAATCTAGTGATTTGGTATGTAGTTTTTAGCTGGATGGGTTACACAGACTCTTTGCTTATCACATCTGATGGGATCAAAATAGATTGAGTTATTGTTCAAACAAATTAATACAATATAATTCAAAATTAAAATATTTTGTACAGTTGATGACTCGTAGATATCGACATCAACAAAACGTTTAAAAACTGGATACACATTTGCTGCCACTCCAAGTCATTATTGCCATACCTAATAACCATTGGCTTCCTTTTGTTGTTCCGGCCATTTTATGACTTTTAAAACAATTTAATATCAGTTCAAAAACTCACTGCATTACACACACACATGCAATGAAGATGGGTGAATAAGGCGTGTAAACTGCCTATATGAGGATAGATAAGGTACTATAAAATTAAAATATCAACAAATCTCATAATTTCTTTCTACATTATTGAAAACAATGTTTATTTACCATAACATCGATTTATAACCCTTAAATTAGTTAAATATTTGGAATAGGTTGATTCAAACTGGCGTATGCGTGCCAAAACCTCCAAATAGTGTCATTTTTAGAACTTCAATGCCTTTTCTTTTATAGAGTGGGTCCGAGCTCCATATTTTTTTCAGTCTAAATAAGGTTTAAAGGAAATCAAACCGATTTCAATCAACGAAAACGTGGAGAGATGACCCACTATACTTTAAAACTGTCATTTTGTATCGCAACAATTGAACATTTTAGAAAAATAATACAAGTCCGTAAATTCGTGGTTGAAGTCGCATATAGCATTTAACAATGGAGTTTTGTTGTGACTGAAATGGCTCAGTGGTTAGAGCAGCAGACATTAGGTAACATTATAAAGCTAGGGTTTTTAGGTTGTGGGTTCGATACTATCAAAACTTGAGAATTTATTTTTTTTTTCTTACCGTTTGTTAAAATATTCAAAATTGAATATAGTTAGAAATTGTACTTTTGTAAACATGTATTATAACATTATCTAGTATAGTTAGTTGAAAAAAAATTAAATTTGAAATTGTATTTTACGACTAAACCAAATGGGCATTTGCGCTATCTTGTTCCCCCATCTTCTTTCTATCCTATGTTCTGCCACGTCTCCTACATGTATCACAGTAAAAATATTGGCTTCATTTAATAACTGAAGAAATTGTCAATCTTTTGGATACACGATAATTTGCCTTGTATACAGTATTTTTTCCAGTTTTATATTGCAGTAATTTTTATATTGAAATGTATACACAGAAAGATGAAATCCCAATTTCCTCTAGACATTGTTTTTTATAAATGAAATTGTCGAATTGAATTACTGTTTCTACACAAATATTTGTCCTTTGATGTTACACAATGAAGATTCTATCAACATGTTTGAGGAGAGGAACCAAGCCTTAAAATAGCCCAGTACCGGTAATTGGATCCAGGCAACTCATCATCGATTACAGTTTACAAATGCAATAATTTTTGCTGTACTTCCTTCCTTGAACTAAAAATTATCTGCTATTCATAACACAAATTACCGATTTTCAGTGATAACTTTTCTGAATTCAATATATATTTCCTCATTGAAAAAACATAACTCTACAGATTCATAATTATAATTTTTTATTCAATTTTCTCTTGCTTTGAGCAACACCAATGTTGTAACAAGGCATTAACAAATCGGAAAGCTTTTATTTCTTTACCACATACACTTATTTCCCAAACTAAAATATGAACTGGATAAAACTCATTCACACACATCACACTGAACACATACCAGAAAAATAGTCTCCTATAGCCGTCAAGCAATTTGATCAAGCATTGAAAACTGTCAACCCATAACACAGTTTACAAAAGCTAAAAGTAAATGGTCTAAATTTTTTTTCTTCATCCTATTAATGAATTCTTCTTAATCTCATCGAGACCACCATTTAAAGTAAATCAACTGTTTAAAACAAATACATTTTACACAAATTCAATCATAGGCCTCTAACTAATTAAATTATAAATATTTTATAAAGTTGAAGACAAATTTTTAATGATTCTGTTTTCTTAAAACCTGAAGTGATATACAATAACATAAAATGTACGTAAATATGATAAACAGACAGACCTCCTTCCAAACTCTTGGGTATAAAATAAAATTGCCAAGTAGAATATATCTGTAGTTTTCAAGCATTAACTTGACAATGGATTGTCATATTTGTTTCTCAGCAGTTATTCATGTACACTCATTCAGTGATTTCTAAATTAAAACAAGACTTACAGACATCCTATAAATACATAGCACTGTTGTGATAAACACAAAACATCATCCCCTTAAAAACACGCACGAAAAAAACCTGATATGAAATTTTTTTTTTAATATAACATATTTTCATGTCCAAGTTGCATAAAAATTTCTGACTAGGCATGAATTGAAATACCCATACTTTATCAACAAGTAACTGTATTTCCATCTCTGTCAAGTATGGTACATTCAACTTCAGGTCCAATTCATTAACATTTTGCATTATACATATTAAAAAAAAAAATGAAAGAAACATCCGAGCAATGATGAAAATCACAAAATGTAGTGTTGTAAATAATGATAAATAATTGGCACTGGGTCAGTCACTGTAAGGTTTATATCACTGCCTCACTATGCTTGGCAGCAACAGTCGGTTTCCCACGATCACGGGCCCCCCTGTATGTTGCAGGCCTCCAGAGTAGAATTGAGGTGTTGCTGCCTGTAGCTGAGCTGCAGCAGCCAATTGGTGCTGAGCAAATAGAGGGTGCTGAATGAGGGTTGGTTGACCTAGCCCTAAAGGAAAGCCGCCCCCTAGCGACATCTGGTGAGACATCTGGTGAGACATCTGGTGAGTCAGACCAGTCGGTAAGTGGGCAGGCTGAGCCCCTGCTGCAGCAGCTGCTGCTAAGGCTGATATCGAGGTGGTAACCGATGGATGGGCAAACACTGGGGCTCCTGAAAACAGGGGATGGCCAGCTTGTGATAGAGAAAGACCAGATGCTTGCGAGATGGCAATGGTTTGTCCAAACGCATTTTGTCCTAGAGTTACTCCTTGTGGTAATAAAAATTGCTGTGGCTGCCCAGCCTGAATCAATTGAGGGGAAAACGATAGTCCTCCAACTCCAGCCATTTGTGGTTGTGCTATAAGAATTGTCGGTTGAGCAATTGAAAGAGATGGCGATGGTATGGCTACCATACTTTGTTGTAGATCATCTGAAAGAGCATCCTCTACATTTTCTATTTCTTCCTCTTCTTTCTTGGGCTCTTCTTCCTCTGACTCTGAAGACTCACTGAAAGGTTCACCAGCCTCTAGTTTCTTCTGCCTCCTCATCTGTTTGTTGGCATGCTTCTGAGCCTGTTCCTGTAGACGTTTGTACTGTTCTGCTTGCTCAGGAGGTATAACAATGGACGGATTTGGAGCAATTTCTTCAACAGGTTTCTCCTCCTCTTTTGGAGGTTCAGGGGGAGGCGGTGTAGAGGACTTTGGAGGTGGAAGTGGGGGATGCCCATAGCCTGGAGGAGGTCTCATATGAGGATAACGTGGTCCATGGTAGCCATCATGCATTGGGCCCATCCTTGGTGGCCCATACCTCATGTCATGATGTGGTGGTCGTCTGGGTCCATAAGGACCCATGGGACCCATGCGGGGATGCCCATACCTCATATCATGAGGTGGTGGATACCTCATGCCTGGATGCATTGGTCTATCATGAGGCCCATAATGCATTCCATACTGAGGAACAGGCATACCATAAGGTCCAATCTCCTGTTGTTGAGAAGGGGGTGGGGGTGGAGGGTTTGATTGAGCTGTAGATGTTTTAGTCGTTTCTGCAGCAGGTAGAGGAATATCATTGAAGTCAGTGCCCTCCGGAATATTCTTGTTATCTTTCTCTGCTTGTTTACTAGCTTCAATCCCTTTTTTGACCAACTCTGAATTCTGTTGCTTTTTGTCCTTGATCTTTTTCACCAAGTTTTCGGCTGATTTTTCAACATCATTGAAGTTTGGCAAGGGAATATCGAGTGGATCCTCTTGTTTGGCCTTCTCAACGTCACTAATGCGTATTCTGTAATGCTTTTTGGGACTTTCAGTGTCTGAAGAATGGGAATGACGTGATGAGCGACTATAAGTGCGAGAACGATGTCTAGACCGTGACCGCCTGTATGACCTTGACCTAGATCTTGAGTAACTGAAACTCCTACTTCTGGTGTAAGACCTGTAGGACCTGGATCTTGAACGGGAACTAGAATATGACCTGGAAGATCGAGATCTGGATCTGCTGTAATCAGAGTAACTGCTGTATGATGAACTAGAATGATGCCTCCGTCTAGATCTGGATCTTGTTCGTGACCTGGAGTAGGATCTAGAATGTCTAGAGTCATATGAGGATGTGCTGTATGACCGTCTGCTTCTACTAGATCTGGAGTAACTTCCAGATGATGATCTGTGACTTCTGCTCGACCAACTATGACTTCTTGATCTGCTGCGGGAATCCATGCTGGAGTATCTGCTTCTAGATCTTTTTTTCTTCTCTTTTTTACTGGATTTCTTTTCTTTTTTCACTGTTTCTTTAATACTATTATGCAAAGTTTGTTTCAACACAGTTTTATGTACAGGTTTTGGTACAGATTTCTTTTCTTTCACTGTTGTTTTCTCATGTTGTTCTGTCTCACTTTCACTAGTATCCCACTTTGACTTGGGATTGCTTGGTAATTTAGCTTCAAACATGTTCTCCATTTTGCTCCAAGTATCCTCTGTTATAGGACCATGTTCTGGGGCTTGTTTTGGAGTTACTTTTTGTTTCTTTGCAATCACAGGTGTGGCATTGGAACTGGACTCACTGGTCTGACGCTTTCTTTGTGAAGAAACACTTTTCCTTTCAGACCCACTGCCTCCATCTTTCTTAACCTTCTTTGCTACAACCAAATCTTTTGCAGCAGGTGGTGTGTTATTATTTTTTTCCAATGGAGACTGCTTTCTGTTTTTCACTGGAGATTCAACAGGCATAGTTTCCTCTGAATCATGCTTGCGCTTTTTGTCATTTTTAGGCTGCTGTTTTTGAGTATCTTGAACAGTTTTCTTGTTAGGATTTTCTTCATCGCTACTGTTTGGCTTAGCACTCCCTTTACGCTTTGATTTCTTTGGCTTTTCAACCTCTGTTTTCTTCTCCTCATCTGATGAACCACTGTCTTCTTTTTCTTTCTTCTCCTTTTCTTTCCTACTCTCTTCATCATCATGATGAGTCTTCTTTTTCTTCTTCTTTGATTTCTTGCTTTTCTTCCTCTTTTTCTGTTTAGACTTTTTACTTTTGTTATCTTCTCCATCAGAATCAATACTGTCTTCTATATCCCCCACTTCAGCCTCAGAGTCATGCCCTTTGTCATTTGTTTCTGCCTCCTCCTCTGTTTTCACAGTCTTTCTTTTTTCTTCCGATTTCTCCTGGTCGTCTTTCGAACTCTTATGTTTCTTCTTTCTTTTTTTTTTCTTCTTGGACTTCTTTCCATCCTCTCTATTCGTGGATTCTTTTTCTTCTCCATTGTCAACCTTTTCTTTGGATTCATTGCGATGTTTACTCTTTTTCTTTTTTCGCTTTTTCTTGTGCTTGCTACGACTTCGTCTTGACGACTCCTCCTTGACATCTGTCTCCTGTTCTTCGTGATTTTCAACTTCAGTTTTCTCTCCATCACCTTTCTCGTTGACCTCTGTTTCAATTTTACTAGTATGTAGAGCTGATATATTACTCTTGAACTTCTCCATTTTGGCTGGTTTTTCCGACAACAATTCAGAAAAGTCAAATACAAGAGGATTACAGCTATAATAAATCTGTGGTTCAATAGAGGCTATCTTCACCATTTCTGCAGGCCACTTGAGCTCCGTGATTCCATCTCTGCTAATCACCTTCAGGTATCCATCTTTGATCTCTGGTTTGGGTGTGGCTGCTTCCTCCTCCGTTTTAGGTTGTTCTGTAGCAGGTGGAGACTCCACATGGTTCTTGTCTTCTCCACTGTTGCCCTCCTCCTCTTCTTCTTTCTCCTCTGGAAAAGCTGCCGAAGATCCAACTTTGTTTCCAGTCTTCTTGAAGGAAAAAGACACAGACGAATTCTTTTCCCTACAAAACATTAAATGTTGTGTTATTCTTTTTGGAAATTTTACATTTAACCATTCTTAATAAGTTAGTTCAATTATTTAAACCTACTTTTCTGCATCATCCTCAGCTTCTGTGTGGTTTTCCTCCTTTTTCTTTAGCCCATCACATTTCTCCTACAAAACAAACAGAAATATCTTAGAGATTGAGTTTAAAATAACTTATTTTTTTACAATAAAAGTATTTCTTGTTTAAAGAATTTTACATACCTTAGGTCCACGAATCAGGGGTTGTGGTACATCAAATATGGGTGAGTTTCCACCACTGCTCTTTGAGGAATCTGACTTCTCCACAGGTTTGTTCACATCCAATCTACCGACCGTGATCCGCCTGCGTTTTTCCTATCAAATGTAACAAGCGCAGATTAATCTGTGTTCAATAGTTTTTAATTTCAGAAAAAGTATATAATAACAAAACCTAAAAGGAAAACCAATAGATAATCGAACACTGTTATTTTTCCTAGATACATGAAGTATAATACTGTGTATCAATACTGAATCATAACGCACTGACTTAAAATTAATTTCCCAAAGGAATTGCACATTTTTGCACGATTTTAGCTACTGCTCGGTATGTTTATCAGCGAATCATGTTCTTGGTAACCTAATACAATGTCATAAAATCCCCAGATTCACTATTACAAGATTCAATTTTCATTATCACCACATAATGATGACATTTGTTTGATAACCATTAAGTGGAACTCACCTCTTTCACAGGAGCATTTTGAGCCACTGCTTCACTCTTGATTGCTATCTTGCCTTTCACATCAGTTTTTCCTATCAATAGATAGAAATCAAAGCAGTTAAAATCTGCTCAAAACAGTTCCTGGTCTATGTAAATAATACGGTTGGTATATAAAATAGCAACCCTATAATGCAGGCAGGAGGTACTACACAGCAACTATCATCTAAATACATCAAAAAAACTGTTTTTTAAATTTCAAACAGGAAAGGAATAGGAATACAGTTTATATATACATATATATACATCGGTGGAGTGTTACCTTCGTGAAGAAAAAAAATTAAAACACAGATAGTTATTATCTGATTTTTTTGGCTACAAATCCATAACCAGGGTTACCACCGAAAGCCAATAATGCCAAATTGTGACAGATTTGAAAATGGTGTTAAAATAGAAACATACATACTTGCCAACATCTTTTTCAACCATTTGAATTTCATAAGAAACTAAAAGATGTAGATAATTCAAATTAACTGTTGACATTACAGATATAAAATCTACTTTATTTTTTCTGGTGAGAAAGAGTTAGCAAGATTTTTGTTGTAAATTACGCCTAGATGATGCCCTACATTCATGCAGATTCAAGATCTCCCATATATAAGCCACTACTTCAAACAAAGGGGAAATTAGTAGGCCAAGTATTACAAACAAAATCCAAATCTGTGGACCTCTCTTGATTACATTTAATGACATGTCACAAGCAGATATGAATACCAGTTAAATTCATGGTGAAGCACTGGACCATTTCATAAGATACCGGTAGTTAAGTTCTATTTGTAACTTTTAAAACCATTCTTTACGCCATAATCGACTCAAATCCTATTAAAAAAATTACCTTAAAATTGACTGGTATTTTTCAGTCCAGTGAATCACCAGGAAGATTGTAAGTGAACAATGTGTGAAACATGTTTCAAGTTCCCAGCAACAAGGTGTTACAACCTGCCTGAGCTCACTTGTCAAGTGGAACCAAACATGCTTCATTAAACAGGGTTGGTTTGGGGAGTAATAACAAATTTAATAGGTCCACCTCCCTTATCAGAGCAGGTAATTCAAATTAGCCATGAAATAATGCCCAAGTTTTCAGATGAAATATAAAAGTTTTATCTTTATTGTAAAAACTTGAATGTTTTTGGCATTATGCTTTAAGATTCGCTCTGAGAAGGATGGGGTGGATCTTTTATGAATGCAGAGAGACAAGTGTATGAAACAGAGAAACACCACTACATACACAAAAGCTCGGTATCCTGTTAACAAAATAAATCAGTCTAGCAAAATACAGGCAGAATTGACATCAACTTATAGAGAGAGAGAAGATAATCATTCAGCTGAGAGCTTTAATCTTATATTTTATAATCATTTTAAATTCATCATGTGCATTTAAATTTCACTTTGCTTAGAATTAAAAAAAAAAATAAAACTATGCAGAGCAAGTCCTGTAATTTCACTAACAACATATTACAATGTCTATAAAGTTACATTATGAAATATCAAAGAGAGAGAAAACTTGTAAAGGCAAAGTTTACCACTTCCCTGTCATTAAATATGTCCACTGGAAAAATTAACAAACAATATCAAACTAATATTCCCCAATAAAAAAAATATACAGCTTTAAAACTTGAGTTGGATCATCAAAATTCTTTATCTTTATCATAGAATATCATTTTCCTTTACTTTTAATTAACCAACACAATTATCTAAGCAGTTTATGTGCACACTTCTCAGGCATCCTGAGATGTTTATTTTTTTTAATAGAATATCATTCTGTGAACTAAAATACAGTGTAAGAAAGCCATAACTATGTTAATTCAAATCTCTAGTAATTTTAGGAATGGTGAAATGCTTCATAACTTTGCATTTTATAATGGAGAGCGCACACACAAGAATTCATTTGATTAGAATTAATAAATGATTCATTGTGAGTAAATTATGTAGATATAAAATACAAAATCTAAAACTAGGTATAAAATGAAAGGAGAATAAAACAACCAAAAGATTTCACCTGATTTAAGCATGCAAATTTTTTTTTTTTGGTTATAAAAAAGACAGAAAAGAACTAAACACACGCGGCCAATGTACATGACCAAGGAAACTTGAACTGGGTATAGTATAATACAAGATTATTTTTGTCAGTCTCTTTCATGCACTCTACTTTTATATACAGTCTACCCAGTACAAAATGCCGTAAACAATATGCAAGCTCAAATTAGTACATACAAAATGATCAAGTGTTTTCTGTAAATTCTCTGAGCTATGAAAAAACAGTCATTTCAATATTTACTTTATATGTGAAATTTACCAAACAAAAATCCCAGTAGAGAAGATTGTCAAATTATTGAAAAACCACTGCAGCTTTTGATCAAAAGGACCTGATTTTGAAACACCAAGCATTAGTTGTCTATATGGAATACTGTTGTATGTATATATACTGAGCATCCTTGCTAAGCAAAGCTTTAGTGTCAAGTGTGCAACTATGGGTATGTTCTGTATTGTGCCATTATGTCCAGTTAGTAGTAAATATGCCTTAACAAACATCCATGTAAAGTTTACAGTATGTTTACAGCATGTTTACAGTATAAAATTTTTAAAATGAAATTCATTGCAGCCTCTGATCATTTTAACTGTTAACACTGATCATAACACAACAAAACTGAAAATATAAAATCACTGCATTTTGCGTTCACATTTATTCTCTATGAAATGAAATGATCAAGCAGATGGTAAGAAGCGAGGCTATATGTACTGGTAAATATATGTCTCTCCACTTAACGAACACCAGCATGCTGAAAGAAGCAACAACAGAACAGTGCATTTTACCCACAGTGAGCAGGAGTTAATTCCCCCTGTTTATAACAAAACACTTGGTATATAGTCACTGGATTTTTATACACATTAAGTACATTACACAATGATTTCATTTCATATATCAGTTGGAGAAATATTCAAATTGACAGAAAAAAAAACTTCTTTTCTGATTAAAAGAAAATTGCTTCTTTGAGAGAGAGTTTTTAAGTTGATACATTTAAGTTTTTTTACTTGAAAAATCAATGCAAGTCCACTACTCTCAACCTTACAATAAACATGCAAACAAACGTGGGGGGAATATATAGGTATTGTGTCAAAAAGCAAACTCCAAGGAGAATTACAGAAGACTTTCCTTTCATCTAATTTTCTGTGATTTTGTACAAGAAGCCTATAAGATTTTTTTTCTTTGCATAGTGCTTCTATATCTTTGAACGAAGGAAAGAGTTAAAACAACATTTTTATGGAAGTTTAATACAGGATGACCAAACCCACACTGTTAGTAAAATTGATTCAATGTTAAGAGTCTTCTAGCTACCAAAATAATACTGCTTGTACACTGTTTTTACCCACAAAACATCAAGAAATATTGGGCGATATCTATGTGGAAAAAGAGAAAATGATTGACATTTATTCATGAACCCATAAGTTTCTGCATTATATCTCTTTATCTTGGAGCACAGTGCCATATCTCATTAATTTTTACATATATAATGTAAAAAGCATGAATAGCTTGTCTGTTTATCAATATCTAATCAATATTGGCATTATAAGCAAACATTCATATTTTCCCCACAAGAATCTGTCTATTGTCAAATGATATCTAAGAGCTCCTTTGTGCTTCTTATATATACATTTTAGAAGTTTCAATGCATGGGCAAGAAAAGCATTCCAAAACACAAGGAAAAAAACATACATTGTAAATCTGTTTTGTGATTAATATGAAAAGATTTGTGATAAGACTGGCTATTTCTTATCAAAATAGTCTAGGTAGAGAAGTGACATTATGGGGATAAAAATATTATGTGTACTCAATCGGTCAATAGTGCTCTTTGCAAGCATAAAACAAAAGCCAAGGTGATGGTTACACATTTGAAAATGCACACCTGAAGAGTTAAGTGGTCATACACATGGATTAGTTCTATCTATACTATGTCAAAGCACTAAACACCAACACTAGTATGGTATAGGAAACATTTATGAATTTTCCCAATCCCCGAAAACTTAATCCAATTTTCCTGTTGTGTATTGGTGTTTGTCACATGACATAACCAGGAGGGAAGATATGTACGAATTCTAGATACTGGTTCTTGAGAAGAGGTGTTTTCGGTAGTTTTTTTTTTTTAGGTAAAATTTAACAATGCAAGTATGTACCTGTATTTTACAGTCAATGAAGTCATGATATACAAACATATATAGATATATATAATATATATGTAAAAAGGACAATTAACAAAAAAAAAAATAGACAACTAAAAAGACAACGACCAAAACCGGCGCACGCACATAAGACAACTAGCAGAGATTATAAGAGAGCAGAAAAAAGATGTTTGGGTGTTAGAAATATAAACACTTTGACGTGAAGATGTTAAGAGCTGACCTGTGTACTCTAAGTCTGGCCTAGTTAAGGGTATCACATATAAAGAAGACAAACAAATGATTTACCAATCAAATTTATCTGTAAACTCGGCACAAAATAGGTCACATTGTTATTGCATCATTCAATCATTCAACAAGGTTTCGTACATATAGATTTCTTTCTTTTTTTTTTGATTAAAATTAAAAGCATGTGAAACATATAATGTATTACATGAAAACAATTTGAACATGTGTTTATGTTGGAGCATTGGAAAGCAATTATTTGCTGGATTTCCCTAAAAACATACAGTGAAAATGAAAAATAAAAGTTCCTCTTTTAATTGGAATAAAAACCATACTGTAACAATCGTTACTCTGTAATATATATACTCATTGTTACACAGAAACACCCATGATATCTGCAATCCAGTTTCCCTTCAAATTCAAACTCTTTAAAAAAAAAAAAAAAAAAAAAAAAGGAAAGAAAAAAGTATAACCAAAAATTGAACTTGAACATCAACAGTTGCCATATATGTAAACAAAGTGATGACGAAGTCTCGGTTGATTGCTCAACAGAGTGCATGACGCTTAGGAGCCTGTAAATTATCACTGAAACAATGCAGCATGCTAGCACGTATCACAGATCCCAATACCCATGCAGCCGCTCTCTTCCACAAAGGGGCGGCACTACACGAATACAAACTTACAGAAACAGTATCCTCCCAATATTATCGGTGTCAGGAATTAGAAATTTTCCCAAGGCAAGTTTTGTTGTTATAAATGTACATATAGAACAAATCACTACCTTTGCATATATACATAATGACTAAATCTATCAGATTTTCACAAGTATGGAAAGAATTTTTTTTTCTCACAATTTTTTTTTAAATATAACTTTAACTTAAACATTATCTCTGCTCAGAAATGAATATCAATTCTCTAAAAGATCTTAACTCAGTTAACGAGAAATGAGATATGGAACACAAGAAAATTCTTTTTAGTATTAAAAACATAAAAACATCTTCCACACTCGTCAGTAAAAATAAACAACTGTACAATAAGTAAAAGAGTTCTTGTACTACAAACCAAAGGCACGCAGTATATAATATATATGTATATTTAATGGAATACTCAATGTTGTTTCAGCTTTGGTAATTTGTATATAATACAAAAGGCAATATTGTGAGGAGAACATACTATACCTGGAAGGTGCTAAGAATATCACCGACCTTGAATGCAGACAAATATGGCACAGATTAGAAACTCTGATATGAGTGGCTACCATATAGTATACATGATATATACAAAGTATGTAGATATTTCTAGTCTATGGTTTGTATTGTTAAGTTTCTGTGAAAAAAAATCATTTTCCCCTCTTTTAAAACCACCCCACTTAAACCAAAATAAACTTAATCTTCTCCAATGCATACCAATTTTCCCCAGACCTTATAACCCTTTTTAAAATAGATCTTTGTATGAATATATGACTCCCCAAATGTTAAGCCTATTTTCTGAATTACTATAAACTTTAAGACTTAGTAAGTAGATTTTGTTAAATGTTGTTTACCTGTATCCTCAATAATCCAAATATAATCTTAACTGAAAATTAAATCATATGAGCAATAAAATTCTGTTAATGAAAAAATTAAAAAAAGTACATTTTGTTTTTCTTTTATAAAAAAAATCTCTTTTTCATAAATAAAATATGATATTAGAAAGATATTTTTACATCATGAATTTACATTTCAACTAAAACTTGTTAACAATGTTTTTTATTTGAAAAGAAACTGAATAATTATAGTAACAAAAGCATGCAACATCAAACCTTGTATACTGACCAGGGAACAATTCCATTTACAAAATACTATCATCACAATAAAGTGACGAGAACATGTCTTCTAGTTTTATCTATAGTTACTGGTGCATAGAGGTGAATTAAGATGAAAAAAGCAAAAAAGTGAATGAAAAAGGTAAAAACACATTTCTGTTGAGCAACCAACAAAAAACCAAGGAAGACCCCAAGAAACGGTTTAATCAAAAACCCCTGAAATGTCTGCATATATGGCGTTTAAACAGTCGATGAAAAAGTGTCATGGTTGCAAATATCATCTGGGTGAAACCTATATATTCTGGTACTTACTCATCCTGGATCAAACGACTCTACAGTGTAGGTATAATGAAGTCATGTTAGAGTTTGATCTCATTTGGATTATGTACATAATAATAAGCAGAGAAACTGTCAAATGCATGTCTTTTAAACAGAGAAAATGAATCCTTTCCTAACTACTACACATATCATTTCTCTGTTTAAATGCATCAAAGAACCATACCTAAAATGCCCTCATCTGAAATTGAACTCCATACAAACCATTCATACAAATCTTTTGAATTAAATAACAAAAAGTCCCTGAATGTCTGAACTGTCTCTTTCTCTCTCCTTGTGATGGCTAATTTGATTAGGACTTGCAGTTGTGAGCAATCTCTCTTTCTTCAGCAGGTTGCAGACAAACTTGATCAAAAGCAAGAATCAAAACCAGGACGAATCAATATTATGATGCCAATCTTACCCATGTCATTAACTGCATATGAATCCCACAAGGTGAGAGATTGCTCCATTGTCAATCATTCAAATTGGCCACCACAGGAAAGAGAAAGAGGAAATCATCAGACAATCCAGTCAAGTTGATTCCCAGCCTTTTAGGCCTAATAAAGCAAAACAGTCAACAAAGGGATGTAACTCATTACCTGCTCCTTTCACAGTTCCTTCCCCTGATTTGTTCACCTCTGCATTGTTGGCCTGGGGATTCACTGGTCGTGTCACCATGGACTTCATGGTTGCCTTGGTTTTCATTAAGTCCTGGAAAAAAAGTGAAGAAAATTCTATAAGAATAACATATGCATCTAGAACCAAATTGTGATAAATGCTTTCTTGTGAGTGAAGAAAAAAATTGATGGTTTTAAAGCCTTCATCAATATGCAAGAGAAAAAAGATGAAAAATTTGTTGTTTCGAAGTCTTTTATCAATATTCAAGATGACAGTCTAAATAATCCCCAAAGACTTACAGCTAGCAAGAAAATTTACAGTTAATAAATTCAATTCTGACATGTAAGCAGTTTCTTCCACTGCTCCAAACACAGTGTAAATGATTGGTGGTTTGTTGGGAATATCCCATGAGAATGAGTGCAAATGAACCAGGACAGATGGATGAAAAACACCCAAGACATGGCTTAATGATTTGTGAAATAGAAGTAATGCAATCTCCACACTCTAGTCAGTCAATAAATGCATGGAGGTATTTGACATCTGAATCTTTATAATACAGTAGGGAAATGCATTCTAGTACATGTATTATTAATCATTCCATTATAAGGTATATCCTTGCTTTAATGTTCAATCTTTGATTGTTAAGCACAACACTAAGATGTAAGCAGATATCTAAATATATACAGAGCAAATTAAAAAATTGTCCCTCGATCATAGTAAATATATTCACACCAATTAAATCAAAGAAAAAAATTACTTCTCAATTCCACCTGAAAATCAAAACAAACATGTATCAAATTCTTCAATCATTACAAATTTACTTATCAGCATCTTTATAATTTGCCTTTAAAAATACATTGAATACTTCAGTCTAATAAATCAAGCACCTACCTACAACATTTCAAATACATCTGATGTTATCTTTATCACACAACACAGGAGACCTAGCAACTGTTCACAAAATCATACACAGCTGGAGAGGCAATTTCCCCCAGAATTAATTCACTTATTAATAACTGCAAAAGTCAGAATCCTTTACCTGGCCATTCCGAAAATTCCCTGTACTGTGCTGATTTCTTTTACACATCAAATTATCTTTAATTTTCATCTTCATTTTCAATCAATTCTACATGGAATCCAGTCTGCCTTAAAGGCCCCTGATAATGGATTCATTATCTGGATTAACAAACTTTCCTTCTCAGTTTTCATTCCTCTCATGCATGCGCTTGCCTGAACATTTAGAACTGCAGTTTTGAATGAAATATTCCCCCCTATGGAGTTCACACTCAGTGCAACTTTCTTACCTGGATAGCTTTTAAAACACAAGGAACAAATTGTGATCTACCAAAGTGAATTTCCTCCTACAGACTCGCTAATATAAGTAAATTCCACAAGCGTACATCATATGAATTTTTTTTTCATCATTACAAACAGGAAGAATTTCAATGATTTGAAAAAAAAGCAGCTGTACCTGGTGGTATGAAATGGAAAGGCTGGCATCAATGCCACCCCAATCTTCTGTTAAAGACTAGATCCCCTCCACTGGTTTGTCTTAAGCTTAAAATCCTAGGCCTTGTTGTCTCCGTAGAAGTCCACTGATCACAAACACCTGTTGTAAAATTGAAAACCTTATCAAAGTGTCAACGATGGTCAAAGTCCTCAGACTTAGTGCACATTTATGTTTTCGTTTTGGAGACCTTTCCCTGCTGCTTCGATGCAGGAAGTATAGTTCACAGATTGATTTTTAAAATAGAAACTTTTAATGGCTTCTCTCTGCTAAAAAATGACATCAGATATTACATGCAAGTTAGCATACTACTCCGGTGCAACCAAACAGTCTTGATTATATGGCAGTGAAGCAAAAGACAACCGCCAATCTTTTAAAGGGTATTATCAATATGACAGTGATCACGAAACACTGCTAGCATTACCTTGCACTAGGACATAAATATGTAATAATAGTTCCCTGTAGCTGTTAGAGGGAGAAGGAAAAGGCCGGGCAAATCTCTTTCCTGATTGCAGGGTAACACAACAAAGCCCCAGTCCTATGTAGACTATAGTTATCTATTTACATTACTTTAAATCCTATCTATCGGCAGTGGCCATGTTTACATTTCAAACATTATAAAAAAAGTCAGACTATTTTCTCTATTATACATCTTATCACACACTTGAGGCACAGTGTTGTAAAATAAACATAGGTGCACTTCAAGTATCAACCTGCACAATGCCCCTATTTAATATATTGCACTTGTGTGTGTATATTTTAATGTATTCAGGCTAATGTTTAAATATGCATTGTAGCCCCCTTGTGTAAACACATGATGATTGAACATACACCACCGTGCTACGTCTAACACTTTAAATCCAAGGTAAACTCAAGGTTTCTAAATATCCATCTCAAGATTATAAACCGACAACAACAACAATAGCACTGACCTGTATTGTTAGCCTGGTGTGTGGAAACTAACAAGCTTTGATCACTGCACATGTCAATATATATCCTAATGAAACTTATACTTACAGACACGGTCTCGATACACATTTGCTGTGGAGGTTATCTATATAGACCCCCTTTGTCTGTTTGGCTAACTGACAACAAAACAACTGCTACAATGCAGCTACACCTCTCCATGTATTCATTACATACCCTCTAATTAGCACTGTCATAAGTTAATTATTGATTAAACACAAACCATGAAAGAAGAAACACAGTCAATCAGTACCACCAACAGAACATGCTTGTTGTTGGATAGAAAACCTTCACTATAACAAGACTTGCAAGTCGAGTCCAAAGTCTATCAAATTTGCTCAATACAAATGGAATCCCCTTGTATGCTTAAAAGTCAATACAGTTACAGAGAGTAGAGTTCATGAAGGATAGCAGAATTTTCATCAGGAGTCAGCCAAGCAAAGAAGAAGACAATGGACCGCCACCATCTGTGTTTGTATCTAATATTTCACATTGTGATCTCACAAAGCATGAAATAACAACGTAAAGTCAATACTATTGATTTCCAAGTAATATGATTTCCCCCTTCAAACTTGGACAAAGTTGTACATATTTAATGGTCTATTCGAGCTTAAGTTGCATCAAGGGTAAAGTTTCAAGATCCTTTGCCTTTCCAAATCTTTCCATTAATTATTCATTGAATGTGATAAATGTTCCAATTTGATACCCAAAAGCTTAATCAATCTTTTATAGCATGTCTGTTTTATTGTAGCATGTATATACAACGGTTATCAGCAAATTTAATTTCACCACTTTGATGCACAGCCTTTGTACTTAATTTAACTGTGTAACTGTGTTACAACTTGTACAGTGCAGTTTTTAATGTGGTATGAACTCCAACCCAATGACAATGAACAGACAGGATTTCAATTTTTTTTGTATGAATTTGTTTTTCTTGTAACGTTTCAGTTAACATGAATTATGTTTTTCTTATCACTACTTTTTCTGCTCAAATTGGAAATGGGAATAAAGTACTTGTAATACTTAATTTTTTTTTAGTTCTTCAAAGACTATGCCATTAGAATGCTGCTGTGTTATCAAATAACAGCCCTAGCTTTTCAAGTCTTGTACATAAGCTTAAATGTCTTTTGATATAAACAAAAAATCATAACCCTTTACATTGAATATCTTTGATATCAATGATACAGTTAAATAATCAAAGTCAAGGGAACAATAAGTTCTGAGCATCGTTTTTATCTTACAGAGTAGTCTTTTCAATTTGGAAGATATTTTTCGTACGAGCCTTAAAGAGCTAGTGGATGCAATTAAGCAAGCTTTAATCAATATGACATGGGTATCATTACACAATGACTATAAGGTTAAGTGCTTTACCAGCCATTACAGAGTTTCCCGATTACAATAGATTCACTATGAACTAAAAAGCAATCGTTACCTTTATTCTCTGAAATTTGTGCCTTTTTCAGACTTCCTACTATATTATCCACTTCCAATGTTCAACGAACCTCTATTTCAAAAATAGGATCTGTAAAGAAAGCAGGAGGACACTTGTTAAGATTCTCACAGTACACAATATGCACCAAGCACGTAAAGTTCAATCTTGAAAATTCATTCATTTAATGATTTATACACATGAAGGATGTCTAAAGACATTTACTGATACATGTATAAACCTAGCTGAATGCAAATTTTAGTCTGATTAGTTCATAGAGACTAATGGGTTACACAACCAGTAGTTTTGACATATGTATTTAATATAAACCTCTATTTAAATCTAATTCAATGTTTTGATCTTTGGAATGATATATAGGTCATGAATCCTGTTTCGTTTCCCTGTTCCTTTCATTAAGCAGGATGTTTTCCCTAGCCATGTTTCCTGTCTATGTGTGTTCCTACACATGTAAACATGTACCTGTACACACACCACCCTCAACTGGTTATTATACTTATCAATCACATACGATATAACACATATCGAAACCAATTGGTACATATGCGAGTGTTCGAAAATTTCCATGGTAACGACATTTTCAGAAACTGAGCTGTGCATAAATAATCACCCTAAATATTTAAGCCTCGGGAATAAATATGGAAAGTAAAGTGTGGGTAACCATGAGACTAATAGAAAATGAATTCACATAGGAAATCTCATTATGGACGGTGATAGATATATATCTATATATGAAGTATGATTTGACCAAATTGTGTGCAACAACAAGAACTGGCAAAACTATATCATACCAATGCAAGTGTGATATAGGTTGATTAAAGCATTTCACACTTTGATGAAATGTCAGGATCTAATCATATGTTACCATTAAATATATCTACAATTCAGAGCTGTATGGGTAAGACCCTGCTGTTTGAAATTATAAAAGACACCTTTTTTATTTTTTCTGTGTAGCAGGAATGCAAAGAATACCAAGATTCATGAAAGATTTCATCTTCAATAGCTGCTGGGCTTTGGCATCTCAAATAAAAGCAATGTTTGTGTCAATGCTCCTCAGAATTGTGATCCATGTTAAAAGTTCAGTTCAAATTTGAGGGTACGTTTCTTTTATCAAAGAGACTTGATAATAGCTTTAGTAAAAGTCTTTAATTAAACATGTTAAAGAATTAAAGAGTGGTCTTTACAACTAACTCTGAGGAACTTTGATTAGACTGTGGAAAAAACACCTCAAATTCTAAAATGAATCCTACAAATATCTGAACAGCATGCCTCGAACCCCTGTGTTAATGAATAATGCAATACTGCACAAAAGAAATGTTTAGTGTAAATCTATTATGTTCTTGATCAGAGCGTAAAAAATCTACCAGTTTTAAAATTCTACTTGGCCTTTTTTCAACCCTTTCTTATTTGACAAAAAAGCAAGTTTCTAAAAAGCTATCAAATATTAAAATAAATAAATCATGAAATACACAAGGAATTCTGGTTTGGAAAGGGGGGGGGGGGGGTTACATTGATTAACTTGCCAGTAACACTGTCATTATACATGCACGTTCTAAAGAAAGTTCTGATAAATTGTTTTTAAATATTTGTTTAAACAATTGTTTATTTTTCTTTTCAATAAGGTCAAATTAACTCTTGATTTTTTTTTACTTCATTGGTATAAAAATAACTCACATTTTTATTATTCTTAAACACTTCTACTCACTATCATATGATGAGATTATGCAATGATAGATGATTTGTCCAACAACAACAATTATATCTGAGCATATTACACATCATTACACACAAATAAAAGGCAATTCTAAGGTCAGTCATCTTACTGCAAATCTCGCAACATACCAACACAGTACACATAATGTATATTCATTTTTACAATCTTAGTGCTTTAGCCTTCAAACTTCACATAATTAAATTTTAATGAAATTTTATTAATAATCAATACAGGGACAAGTTTCCTTGTCTACTAAAATTGATTATGCTGAAAAAGCAAATATGAAATACATTTACAAATAAAGTTTGTTTGGTTCTTAGAAATCTTAGTAAATTAAATTTCCATAGTCAGCAAGAATAAAGGGTTCTCTTTCAGGAAATATTAATTACAATACATCCAGACCTACATATGCATTCTAAAAAATCATAATACAGAAGTTGCATATCATAAATCAGTGTTTTCCCAAGGCCGTTTTTGCATGGCGGTACCGCCATGCATTGATGAACCCCCGCCATGCATCACACAGTGCCGCCATGCTTCCCGCTATGCATGCTTATTTTAAAACAAAAATTATTTTTCCAATTGTTTCACATCTTAACAGTAATTAGTAGATATAAAATTGTCGTTATTCCGTTCAAGCTTCATAAAAACGCTAGCACCCGCAGAGAGCGTCGTTAACTTTGACATCGATCTCAGCAAGGGGGAACACGTGGTAAATGGTTAGAGGACTTAGCTCATGATTGAGATATTTATTAAAACTGAGTTTATTAATCAGCAATAAAGGTATAAATAGAGTCGTGATCACTTTTTGTTTTAATATAATGTGCTTTTTTCAACATCGCCGCCATTATCGAATGTTGTGGATTTTCCAAGATCTAAAAATAGAACAATGTTCACTCGATGGTGTTAGCTTGGTTTTGATATGCTTGAACTGTTTAATTGCCGTAAGGATATTGGAAACTTGAAAAAATGTATTGAATAAAGAAAAAAATCAGTTAGTTGAAAGAAATACACAGGAGCGATGTCACGTGACTAGAGACATCGTACAGTATGCCTTTGAAAATGATTGTGTGCATAGTTATGTAAAGGAAAGGTGACTACTGCAAAGTTATAGTACTTCATCTGACAAAGTAATTAAATTTGGTGTCAAGATATATCATAGAAACTTTCATATAGTCCTCAATTTAAAAAAAAAAATCATCAATTGTCCTGAATAAGTTGAATCAAGTTTGCTGTAACTGCATGGACTTGTTCTGCCTGTTTTTTGTTTAAAAACCCAACCATTAAAAAAAAAATAAATAAATAAAAAGTAAAATAAATAACTTTCTCTATGACATACTATGTATTATGTAGGAAAAAGAAAAAGAAGGTGTTGAACTGCCTTGTGAATCTATATTTCTTTTGAAAGTCAGCCTCTTGAAAAAGTTGATTTGACATAAATGCTAATAGTTTTCCCAGAAAAAATATGGATTATATACATATAATTATGAATTATAAATAAAATGAAATATTACTTGATAATGAAGATTTCATGAGAATGCATCAATTGTAGTATAAACATGTAGTACATTTCATCAATTGGTTATATTATTCCGCACAGCGATTTCGCGCTGGCCGGGGGGCTGTTACGCCGCACCGCGCACCAACTCTGACAAACTTTCCCCCTTGCATCAAAAATTTTCTGAGGAAAACACTGTTAAATACGGTACTTGATAGGACATTTAACTGTATGGATCAATGTCTACTTAAGGACTCTGCTCATTTCAATGATATGGATTTCGTTTTCTTTTTCTTCAATCTCTCTCTTTTCTTAATTCTCTTGAGCAAATTCAATATTTACCTTAAAGTTGTGAATGATGAGCTGAAGGAAATTTTCTTGAAACCACTATCTTATACAAGGCAATGAGTTTCTACAACAAAAGGAAACATATTTATGCATAAATTGATGTTGATTGTTTACATAAAAAATGCATCACTAAAACTGAAAAACGGACCAAACTTCAAAATGGTGCAAGTTTTTGGACATAACTTTAGAAATGAATTCTGTCTAACAGTCTTTCATGCACTACTGGCATAACACAAGTTCTAACATTTTCAATGAAACATTGCAACATACAAATCTATGTGGTAGGGAGAAATGGTATTGGGCAAGAAACTGGAAAACACGAAAAACAATATCCAAATAACAAATCTCTTCAGACTGAAAATAATCCATCAGTGGGTAAGTGTACCTTGAAGTTACAAATCTAACGTCCATAAATATATGAACAACATTCTCCTTTGTTTTCAGAACGTTTATTTATTTCAAATCAAAATGGTAATTGGTATTCGAATTTGTGTATGCCATATAAAAACTGAAACATTGAAGACTCAACACTTTGTATCCCTAGTGAATCCATGAAAACCTAAATATGCACTAATTGTTGTGTGATGCATACATCATTTTGCAAACTTTCAACGATTTCAATATACATTTTACCGTTATTGTTAGCAAGAACAAGAACGGACACGAAAAGTTATGACATGTTTTTAATCATGATTTTCTATATTATATCAATGTCAAGGTGTGTTAAATATCATACAGTTACAAGAAAAGTTCTTAAACTAATATTACGAATAGCAAATGTGGAGTATTTACCGAGAAAATAGCAGTTATTGCTGCCAGATTACGTTTCTCCAGTCGCCATATTTGCTGGTATCTCCTTGAGCGGTCATACTAAAACACGCCTGCCGACGCCTGCCGGGGAAAACACGCCTGCCGAGAGAAAACCACACGCCTGCCGTTTACCTGATGGATAATTTTAATATTTTCTTTGATATTTTATTTAACTTAACTAAATTAATGATCATAACAACAAAAAGTTAACTTTATATTGATTATTTAGCACAAAATTAGCAAAAATGTTCAATGTTGGTAAAGATAGATAACTCTTACGTAGAATCCATACGCCTGCCGAGGAAATCTAGACGCCTGCCGTTTATTTGATGGATTATTTAAATTTTTTCTTTGATATATTATTTCTTTTAACTAAATAGATGATAATAGAAATAAAAAGTTGATTTTATATTAATTAATTAACACAAAATAAGTAAAAATCGGGTAAGCAGCTAGCTCTTACGAAGAAATCATACGCCTGCCAAGAAAATCTATACGCCTGCCGTTTATTTGATGGATTATTTTAATAATTTCTTTGATATTTTAGTTTACTTAGCTTAATAAATGATAACAGAAATAAAAAGTTGACTTTAAATTCATTAATAAACACAAAATTAGTAAAAATCGGTAAAATAGATAACTCTTACGCAGGATGCATACGCCTGCCGAGAAAATCTATACGCCTGCCGTTTATCCATGTTTATATGATAGATAATTTTTTTTTTCTTGGATATTTTATGTTTCCTATCTAAATACATGATCAAAAAAATAAAAGGTTATTTTGTATTCGGTGTTTAATGAAAAATATTATTAAAAATGTTCAAAGTCTGTAAAGAAGACAAAGAGTTCTTATACTGCTTACGCCTGCCGAGACACTGAGTTGTACGCCTGTCGATTTAATCATGTCTTTTATTTTATTTCTTGAAAAACTTCATCTTTTTACATAGTTATCGTTATACTGTACCAGTGTTTTCATACCCTTCTTCTTTTGTTGCAATTAATGAAATATATTACAAACTCGAATCAGGGACGTATATACTATCTGTTATATACATGACTTTTGTATGTCTCTGCTCGAATTTTAAGATTATAGATGGTCTCTAATTTTTCGAAGAACCCTTAAAATATGCATGTATTTTACGTATAATCAAAATATTTTATGTTATATATTCATACGATCTAAAAGTGGTGTCTGAAATAAGAAGGAAAGTATACTGATGTGAATATATATAATTAATGCACTGTTATACTAAGTTCAGACATACGTTTGGAGTCAAACTGTAAATATTGTGTTGGGTGAACATGTAAATACAAAATTCAAGACATGTAATGTAAATTAATATTTACACCAACTCAATCAATTCAAAAGATGCAATTCGACAATTTTATTTTTTTCCATGTATGAAGGCTATATAATGTATTTCTAAAACAAACAGGCTAACGTACTTGTGTAAGCATTCCAGATTTTATAAATATTAATTTTATGCTCCAAAATTATTAAGTTTAGTAAATGTATATGGGGAAAGGTTAGACTTTTTAAGCAAAGTGCATTTACATTTTCGTACACAATTAGTTCTGTACAATGTGTGTAACTGTTTACATCTTGAAAAACTTTTTCATCTCAAGACTTTCACTGCCTAGTTCACCAAACTATATCTAAATCTCTAGATTCTGATTCTGTTTCGCTGCGTTTTTAAAATCAAAGGTCAGGTCATTCATAAACCTGTTGCAAAATTTTACATTGCATGATATCAATGTAGCGGATAATTATTCCATTCAAGGGAAAAGGGGGGGGGGGGCTATCAGTTTGAATATTAAAAAACCGTCTTCTTCTAACAAGAAAATCTAACATTGACTGAATCACTTTTGAAACCCAATACACGCTTAACCTTTCCAGTGATGACTTATTCTGTTCATAGAAGAAAAAGGCTGAGTTATAGAGCATTCAATTACCAAATCAAAGCAGAACTCTAGCTGTACTTTGATTCAATATTCAACACAATCAATATACCGGTATAATTATTCAGCTACATGTTCAGTGTATGCTTTATTTTGAGGTTATCAGTATTAAGTTCGTTTAATTTTACCAAGCTTTTTAAAAATGTGACCGGGTTGAAATTTTACGACTTTTGGTCTCAATTTTTAATGGAGAAAAAAGCACCCCGGTTCAATGATTGACGTTGTAAAGTGATTCAAATCATGTCAATATTCCTGGTTATACACCTGGACTGTTTCGTAAATAATAATGAATGATATTTTCCCCTACAAATAAGCTTTGTTTTTCTGTATTTTATAAGCTTCTCGAAGATAGTAACACAAATGTTTACGGTTATGAATAGACTATACACGTTTTATGAAGGGACGTAAGTTTGACCAGTTAAAAACTGATGGCTTATAAATCAGAAATAGTTTTTGATTAAGTGATTGTACATGATATATACATATATAAGGATAAAGTGGTATTATTCTTCAATTTCATATAGATACATAAAAATACAAATAAGAGTCAGAAACCATGCTATAGCGACCTTGTTCTATCAACTGGAATAATTAAAGTGGACTGCAAGGTTTTAATAATACTTTTGGGTTAATAATTAGGTGTAAGTTCATAGGCTATACATAGTATCTTAAGACATACTTAGGTAGATCGACTCGTTCATAACTATTTTTCTCAGTCACCTAGAACATTTGAGAGAGAGAGAGAGAGAGAGAGAGAGAGAGAGAGAGAGAGAGAGAGAGAGAGAGGGAGGGAGAGGGAGAGGGGGGGCTTGTGTACAAGGTGTGCTTCACGGTCGTCTTCCAATATACAGGTAGGTAAAGGTCTATTGTTTCTTAAGAGACAAAAAACCGTTCAATTCACACAGAATACACAAGAAACTAACACGTGTATACACGTGTATCAGAAGAGCAACGATCACTAGTTATCTTTGGACATGTAGCCCCAACCCCGATTCGCCCAAAATATTACAGCAAAGAAAATAATGAGTAAATTATTTTGTTATTAGTACATGATTTGTAATAAAATGAGATAAAAATACATAAATCAGTATGTACATGTTCAGATTGTGGTTCCGTTTTCCTATTTACAAAACACTGAGTGTAACCGTTTGAGGGATAGTGAAGTGAATGATATTGTAAGCCGTATGATATGAATTATATACATTGAAGAATCAATAATAATTACGAATGCATGCATGAATTCTTCTTCTTTTTTTTTTTTTTTTTTTTTATCAAAACCTTTCAGTCACGACCTACGATTAATTATGATCAGAATGGTTGATCAAAATCGTCATGAAGACATTTTACGATCATTAAGTTCAAAGACAACCGATCTGCATAGAATATTGTGTTCATTTATGACTCAGAAATTTTTTTTTTCTTAAATATGAAATCAATTAAAACCGAAAAAAACACCACGTTCAGATGTCGAACATTTAGAATGTGAATGTCTCACGCTTACCGACTCGCTACAGTTTTCTCTATATTTTTATTGAAAAATACATGACTGTACTTGAACAATTGAACGCAGGTTTAACTACATTTATTAGTATTTTTTTCTCTTGATGTTTGAATTGTTCCCGTTGATGAAGAGAGAAAGAAGAGAGGGCAGTGGATGGAAAAGACGGGGAAAGAGAGAGGAAGTGAAAGAAGGAGGGGAGACAAAGAAAGAGGGAGAGAGATAGAGATGCAAGAAAACAGCTTGATTTCTTGCTTTAACACGCAAACAACTATATACACGTATGTACACGTTTCTAAAGCCCTTTCCTTTACCATAAGGGTTTCCATATATAGGAAACCACTGGTATCACGATTTTTGTTGGTTTACATTTTTAAAACACGATTTTTCATCCAGTATTTAGAAAAACTTTAAAATAGGATTGGTCTATAGACCAAAAGATCGTGGAACAGTTTTATAGATCGATCCTAGTGATCAGTAAGTTGTCGTAGATTAGGATACTTAAATATCAATGTTCTTGCTAACAATAACAGATTAATAACAAATATATGTTAGTATAACTCATAAACGTCCATCAAATATTTATATCAGTCACCATTCATTAATTTTTTGGGGTAGACGTAAGAATTTTTCTTTGGCTTTGTAAATGATTTTCACTCATGGTTTTCATGAGCTGATCTACACGGGGGGAGGGGGTGTAGAGCCCCCCCCCCCCTGGTAAAACTCAAATTTCTTACGGAAGTGGTGGTGGTGGAGAGTCCCCCCCCCCCCCTGGAAAATATCATTTTTTTTGAAGTACTAGTAAAATTACCAAAAATTTGCCTTGACACCCCCCCCCCCCCCCCGCGGACAAACGTGAATACTCCCCCCCCCCTTGAAAAAAATATTCTGTATGCACACATGTTTCGTGTTACGTTTTAATATCATTAAAATCTAATTGTTAGGTCTTTATTCGTTTACTTGGTAAAGTTAAATGAAATATTGTTGGGAAATACAAGATCATCAATTTTTGCGTTAGGCGAAAAAGTTATGATAATGATTAATAGTATTCATCTTTACAACACACACATTTTTATTTAATTCTTATTCTATGATTATGTACACAGTTGACTGAAGAAAAAAAAATTATGAAAAAAAATCATATGCATTAATATAGGTACATGTATTCGACAAGCGTAAAAGCGTACACAAGTATATTCCTTTGGCGTTTCGCATCTATAGACATATTCATAAATCTTACCCTGTATTTCTATCATAAAAAGCTTCAGTGACAGGCATATTAATTAAAATATTATATTCTGATAGAAAACAAAACTTTGTCAAACTTAAAAGGAATGACATACGGATTATATCATACTCGTATCACCCGACTTCATGTAATATAATGAATCAATTGCAGCAATAAGTAAAGTTCTGAACATAATTATAAGGCAAAATGTTAAATCTATAGCAATCTAAAGTAATTCATAAATTAGTTAATACAAATAAAAATGACATAAATAAAATGGCAGGCGTGCATATTAAATCGACAGTCGTAAGATTTTTTAGTAAGAGTTTTTCCTTTATTTTTAAGTCCTTCGCATTTTTTTCTTAAGCCTTTTTATCTATGCTTATTATTTAGTACAGTAAAATAAAATACTAAAGTAAGAAAAATATTAAATCATTTACAATTAAAAATCATCCATCAGGTAAGCGGCAGGCGTGTACTTTTCTCGGCGGGCGTATGCATTCTGCGTAAGAGTTATCTATTTTACCGATTTTTACTAATTTTGTGTTAATTAATGAATTTAAAGTCAACTTTTTATTTCTGTTATCATTTATTAAGCTAAGTAAACTAAAATATCAAAGAAATAATTAAAATAATCCATCAAATAAACGGCAGGCGTATAGATTTTCTTGGCAGGCGTATGATTTCTTCGTAAGAGCTAGCTGCTTACCCGATTTTTACTTATTTTGTGTTAATTAATTAATATAAAATCAACTTTTTATTTCTATTATCATCTATTTAGTTAAAAGAAATAATATATCAAAGAAAAAATTTAAATAATCCATCAAATAAACGGCAGGCGTCTAGATTTCCTCGGCAGGCGTATGGATTCTACGTAAGAGTTATCTATCTTTACCAACATTGAACATTTTTGCTAATTTTGTGCTAAATAATCAATATAAAGTCAACTTTTTGTTATTATGATCATTAATTTAGTTAAGTTAAATAAAATATCAAAGAAAATATTAAAATTATCCATCAGGTAAACGGCAGGCGTGTGGTTTTCTCTCGGCAGGCGTGTTTTCCCCGGCAGGCGTCGGCAGGCGTGTTTTAGTATGACCCCTCCTTGAGGCTACTTGATTTTGATTGGTTGGCCTCAAGCCGAGTTTCGATCCCGATTTTAGTTTTCATAAGAAAGGTAATCATTTTTTTTCCACAAAGAAATACACTTTCATTAAGTAACCAATCAAAAAGATATTCTGAAACAAAAATTGAATTTCTTATCCGTAATGACCAGGTATTTTAAAATTACAAATTATATCGGGTTTGTTATGCTACTTTATTATGTGATCACATGATCTAAAAATGGCAGACGACATTAGAAAATTTTACTCGCTCATACTTTGTATTTGTTATTTACACTACGCGTTGTCTTTTCTATTTGAAAACAACCCATTTGTTGAAGAATTTACTGCACCAGTTGTTTCCAAAATTAAGTTTGATGCCACAAACTTCGTTTTTAAAACCACACAAGGATTAAATGTAGCTAACAAGGACGAAGTTGGTATTGGAAACCTCCTTCATAAAGGGAAAAAGAACCGAGTACTAAAAGACGGTGAAGTACCATCACTAAAACCGGGAGATAAAGCATCTCCTTTTAGATTGTGGACACTGTCTGGAATATTTGAATATCCCAATAACCAGTTGAATAACAAATCTCTGATAATTCACTACTTTGACCCTGCAAATTCTGCCTTCTTGGAATGTTTATGGAATTCGGACGAAGCGCTCATTCCCATAATACAAAGCGTTCCATCTACACAACATCTTTTTATTCCGATGACAGATAATGTGCAAGCCTTATATGGAGCAAAATGGATGTTTCACAGGATCAATGTGTTGGCAAAAAGAGTTTTAAGGTACAGGTTAAAACAATAATAGTCCCCTTAAAGTCAGCGCTGTTGTTAACGAACAATCTATGACCATATATATTTCTGTAAGGATGTTTAAAAATCTTAATTATTGTTCAATTTAATTCTTATCTAAAATAACTTCTTTGCTCCTTTTAAATTGATTTTATAATATAAATCACCAGGAAATCATAGATCTAATGAATAGGGGTTTTAAAAAAGGATGATTTTTCATTGATATACTCCTTGGGTTTGAATTGCCATTTTGAAAAGTTCTTTATGTACTAAAGTAAATTTACTTTGACTTATTTCTGGTCGTTTTTTAATTAGGTCAGAGCCGGAGGTAAATGCCAAGATGAATCAGTTTCATTTTTCAGTGCTATCCTTGAACAAACTTGGAAATTGGTTACCCACCTTATTAAGAGAATGGGAATGTGTTGATCATAACTGTGGATATGACCAAGTTTTATTCCAAGCAGACAGTAATTGATTCTTCGCATTCTTATTAACAGTTTTTATGAGATGTTTTATGGATTTTTAATGATTAGAAGTAATATATGTGGGCTTTGTGGTTAAAATATATATTACATTTGCAGGTTTCTCTTGCTTAGTTCGGTGCATGTTTATGAAGTTGATTGCATGCATGGCTATAATTTATTTTTCTATCATTACTAAAACTAAATTGTAATTTGATAAAAAAAATTCAACATTTCAGATACAGAATACCCTACTGTGCTGAAAAGACTAGATGCTCACTATGACTGGCTACCTAGTCCTGTGTCTTCATTTGGAAACAAGACATTGCCAGTGGTATTAACAAATTCAGATGGATGCCAACCCAGTTCCACTGTAAATGGTTCAGTTGCTTTGGTAAACAGTGGAGGCTGTTCTTTTTTCAAAAAGGTAATAGAATGAGAATTCAATTCTTTCACATAATTCTCCCTATTTCATTTGAAAGTAAGTGTAATTTAATAATCATTCTGTGTTTCAATATTGCAAATTTTTTAAGGTGCAAACAATGCATGCATCAGGAGCATCAGCAGTATTGATCATGCAGAATCAAACTGAGACACCTCAAGACATGAATTGCCAGGATAATGAATGCACAGTTCCTTTGTCCATTCCTTCTTGTATGATAGAAAACTTCAATTTTGATGCCAAGTAAGATTGATACTTAATAGTGTTCTTTCATCTACCTGTATCTCATTAAAAACTCCTCTGGTATTATGATGTAAGGTAATTTGAATTTGATATGATAGCTCTAAAAGCTTTGAAAATAATTGCTTTTTTATACCCTTGTGGTCAAAGAATTGGATATTAATTGTTTTTACCAGGTATTTTAGGTTATCTGTTTAATTTCTGTCTGTTTAGAATCATTACATGTTTGAACTTTACAAGTCAGAGATAAGGTCAGCAGTCTGAGAGTCAAGGTCATTAAATTGAAGTTGAATAATGGGACTATCTTTGTTATTCACAAATACATCTTGCTTTACTTTTAGATCCCATCTCAATGTCACGTTCCAGAACACTCCATCCCCTAGCTTCTTTGCAGCTATAGACCCACAAGGTGCACTGCAAGAGGTTGGGTGGTTTCTTTATCCATCAATGAATTTTATCAACTGGCAAACTCAGTGGTAAGATTTTACCTCTTGGACTATGATAGGATGCAAGACTCTCTCTCTCTCTCTCTCTCTCTCTCTCTCCTTTCATGCATTAATATATTTTCAAATGAAGAAATTCTATAATGTTTAATAAGGTTCATGCATACCTGTTAACCCTTCAAAGCTGCTATGTGAGATAATGTTATACCACAAGTCTCTTTTTTAGATTCGAAGATTAATGCTGTATTTTATTGCTATTGAATGTGTAGAAATGGAGACACATGATTGTGTTGCATGCTTAGAATAGCAGAAGCCTTTCCTTTATAATCCCATTGAGAGCTTTATGCTATTTTTGATGGATTTTTCTTTTTTGTGCATGTAATCATGCAATTTGATACTTGAATATATAGTTAAAATCCTTGGTGAATATGAAATGAGAATATAATGTAGTCTGTGATAGATTGTTACAGTTTTGATATATGTCTCAGATTATGAATACATGTACATGAATGCACCATACTAATATTAAGGTAGTTTTAAAAAAGTTATTATCTTTGTTGTGATCAACCACTCTTAGCGGTAAATGGATGAGTTGATTATTTACATGCACAGATATTACAGCCATTTTTTTTTTTATCTCTGAAGGTTTCAGTACAAAAGGAATTTGACTCAGCAGCTACAGAAACCAGCTCACGTAGTCTCTGTGTTTCAAGAACAAGTCATGCAGGGCCAGACAGGAGTTGTTGTCAACATTTCCACTGCAGAATTAAAAGGTAAAGGACACAAAATCCCTACAGTCATGTCACGAAATTAGGAAATCATATGATTTTCTTTCTTGTTTGATTCCAAATAAAATTTATTTAAAAATTCAATTAAACAATTGTACACGCATGATTATAGATTTTACTAATATTGTATCCCAATCAAGATCTAGATACTGTACATTGTATTTTACATGTACCGTAGACAAATAAGAACTTGATTGGTATATTGAATAACATGTGTAGCACTACCAGGGGTTTTCCTATCGTTTTTAAACTGGGTCCAGGGTTGGTAGAATTGGGAAAATTGACGCGTTAAAATTGGGAAAATAATAAATTTTCTAAAAGTACTACTTGTTTCATTATTATGCTCCAAAATATAAACAAAAGTGAAAAAAAAGCTTTTTTGTTGCATTTTATTTATCAGAAAGTTGAAATATTGATTCTAATGACTTTGTTACAATGATAAATTTCTCTTTTTTTTTCTTTAAAAAAGTCAACAGCTCTTTCCAGCATCTGTGGACACCTAATTGGGGAAAAAGGTCTTGAATTGTGAAAAAATTGATGATTTTTCGATTGGGAATGGGTCCTGTAAATGGACCCAAAAATAAGACAGGAAAACCCCTGACTACCATTTCTAGAATACACATGCCAATAGGAACAATGGGAATTTTTGTTGAAATACAAGTAATGCATGATAAATTTATCTCAGATGAATATCATTTGAATTAAAGTTCACATATCCCTTTTATAATGATTAAATATGTTGTATAACATCAGAAACCCATATTTTTACTGATCATGCATGGGCCTCATTATTGAACTTCTCTCATTTTCATAGATATATATTATTCTCAACAATTGTATTGTGAAAACATGCAGTTGTTTATAAATGCATGTGTAAGCATGTGATTTTCTTCACAGAAGTGTGAATGACCCATTGCATTAGGACATGAATTTGGTATCCGGTATTCATGAGAATGAGAAAAATTTAGCAAGTTGGCCTACAGTCAGTAACCTTATGTGAGACTGTATGGCCTTTAATTGGCATCTGCTGATTGGTAAATGTGTTAGAATAGCTTTATGGAAATAATTCCTTTATTTCCTGTTTCTCCAGGCTTCCAACATTTAGAGCTGGACATGTCACTCTCCTGTCCTGGAGAAAGGGACACAACTTGTGGCCACTGGGATCATGGGATCAGCCTGTTTGTTTGCTGTAATCCCAACTCTACCCTCTGTGGAATGGAGATAGGAAGATGGATTAGTCCATTTAGAAGGTAGTAGCATATTTCTATTTACCAGTTTGTTAGATATAATATATCATAGTGTGATATGATTAGGTCCAACAAGCAAAGAAAGAAACTCTGTTCTTTGAGAGTAAAAAAGTGGGTTTTCTTTTACCCAAAATATTTCCCTTATTGAGGACACATTATCTGGCATAGGAAATATATTCAAATGAATTGAATATGACAGCTATCAATTTAATGAGTATAAACTGGGCATTAAAAAAAAAATCATATAAATATTTCAATTCAAATATGCAGTTAATAAAGTGAAAACAACCACATGGTTCCCTCTCTCAATGCTTGGTTTACTTTTCAGGAGGATAGGCCGTTGGATTACGGATATTTCTCCTCTGTTGCCCATGATTCAGAACAACCAATCAGATACATGTACATTCACAATGAAGACAGCACCCTGGGCAATGCCATGGATACCATCTTTAAACCTTAGACTTTATAAAACAAGTGGTAATTAGATGCTGTCATTAAGACAGCAATGCTTGAACAGATGTTTACTTCTAAATGGATTGAAAATTTGGTTGTTTCAATATTGTATAATTTTCATACAGAACAGACTTCCCAAGTTTATCCATTAGATGGACCTCAAATTGTTAGGCTATTTGTTATATGAAGTATTTTTTAAACAGAAACTTGCTGAAATATTTCATATTTCAGCCATATTTTTTGTCTGCAGGATTTTCTGATATGGTAAATCGCATTCAAAGAGATTATTAAGAGACATGTATAAGCTGCTTTAAATTGTTGGTGAAGTACTATTAGGCAACATGGATACAAGGTTGGGAGGGGGTGGGTCATGCTGAAGCTTCATTTAAATTTTTTGTACATATAGAGGCAAAGTTAACAATAATTCTGGATGCAATTTTTCATTTCTGTCATTAATAAGATACAATTATTTTACAGAGAGTATAGCTCCATCAGAAACTTATGTGTTATACCAACCTGGTGCAACATTTGACAAACATTATAACTCACATTTCAAGCCATTCAATTTTATTCCTCCTGCCGATGTTAAAAAGGTGAGATGTACTATATGGTATTGTGCTAGAGGTCCTTCTAGATGCACAATACTTTTATAATAAACAAAAATAGCTCAGTATAATACATTCAGAAATAAATGCCAGTTATTTTGTTATTGGATATTATAGTGAGAAGTTTAGAAAAGATTAATAAGTAGAATTTATGTCTTGTGAATTTAAACCCTTTATATCTCTACTATATCTTAATTAGACATGCTGGTACAATTTTGAATTCATTTATTTCATGTTATAGTACACATATTGGAATCTACATTATTCATTGTAGGTTGTGATTTTCGCTGTGATAACTGGCCATGGAAGTGACGAGAATGGTTGTGGAGAATTCTGTGTCACATCACATCACTTTTCTGTCAATGGACACATCAACAATATCACATTCAGTGAAGCAGGTACTTGTACTTGCTTTTTGTTCAAGGACAACATACAATCTAATACATGCATGGATGGGTGATTGTACAATATTTTCCACTTATACTGAAAATAATGCTCATTTATAAAATAAAAAAGAAATGTATTTTTAATAGCAATTTATGATACTAACTGGAATACCAGTAAAAATGTTTCTATTTGTGCTCCCAATCATCTTTGCAAGCCTTGGGATTTTAGTATGCTCTGCTCTCTGTGGGGAGTGGAGTGGAATTAAAAATCCTCAGCTTTTAGAGTTGTATGAATGTATAAATCTTTCACTATTGTTCTCTTGTTATACATTTGAAAACAGACAAAATACATATGCTAAGACATGCTTTGCTTCTGTTGATACAGGAACTCCTTTAGGGTGTGCTAACCAGGTATTAACTGGTGTAGAGCCAAATGAACATGGAACCTGGCTGTATGGAAGGAATGGTTGGTGTGACGGGAGAAACGTGTTTCCCTGGGTGATTGACATAACTCAACAAGTTTCTCTGAACAAACACAATCAGATTACGTACTTTGGATGGTTTAATGGGACGGACCCTAATCCGAAGCAAAATCCAGGAATGATTTCCATATATTCATACCTTGTATACTACCAATCATAGCTTTGTAACAAAATTTGCAGATTTATGGATTTTTGTTACATTTTTTTCTAGGAGTACTTTAATTAATACAAAATGTAGTGTTCGTAATTAAGAATCAAGTAAAAGGAAAAGTTTAAGTGATGACTATTTTTTTTTACCCAAACTTGAATTGACCCAGATATTTAATGTCATTGTCAACCTAACCAGCCCCCTCCATTCTTTAGTAAAAATGCATATGTAGATTTACTCACATACAGATATACATGTAGAGCTGATTTTTTATCAATTACTAAAATGATCAATTTCTAGTGTTATTCAAATTGAACTACTTTAAGAAAATTGTAAGTTGATCCTTGGAATTCCAATATGTATTTTGATTTTTTTATACCCTATACCTACTGTAAAGTTACCTGTATCATCATATTAAATTTTTGCATAGTTATACTGGCCTCTTTTTCAAAGACTTACCCTCATTATGATGTAAATTTACTTGCCCTCTGGTAGGGAAATTGTGTCATAGTGACATTAGTGATATTATGAACAAGCATTTGTAATATGCATTTATACATTCCTAACCACTATTGATATTCATTTGTAAAGAGCTTTCAATACTGAATGATAAATTGTATCAAAACATTTTCCTTCTTTCCTCACACTGTTAGGGGTCCTGAGGTTACCAGTATTTGTCTAAAATAATTAACTGCTAAATCAATATGATGAATGTACATTCATCAATGCTTCATTAATTCTTACCATCATATTTTATTTTTTTTTTAAATAAACCATAATTGTGTAAATGTGATAAAATCTTAATCAATGTTATATAATGAATGCAATATTTTATTAAAAGAAATCTGTTACCACAAAATGTGATGTATTTGATTTTCGTTCAAATTAGCTAATCTTTTAACAGTTTGAAAGTGGTGGTTGCATACTGGAAGACCTAAAGATTTCAAATAATTTATCTTTTCATCTGAAATGAGAATACCTTGTAAATTTATAAATTGATAAGCTTATGAAAATGAACTTATTGCAATGTATTAAAAGGCAGTATATGATCCACTCAATAACTTTATTGTTCATGTACATAAATCACCAGTGTATGGTACACATGAGGTAAATAAAAGTAGCATGGTGTCAAATGTTAAACATCAGTTACCAGTAGATGTCGGATTCCTTTTTGGCATTAAAAATTCCATGTTTGTATGGTATACTCCTCACAAACAAAGTTTAGGGGTTCCGGTATATAGGAATCACTTTGTCCATCCGTCAGTCTGTCTGCCTGTGCAATCGTGTCTGGTCCATATCTTTCTCAGGAGAAACATTAGAAGTTCTTACTTCACACAAAGATTGCTTATGACCTGAGGATGTGTTTTGATTTTGACCCAGGTCATTTGGGCAAGTTCAAGCATATTGAAAGAAAAAGTTCATAATTTGTGTCTGCTTTATACCTTTCTTTGAAGAAAAATTGGAAGTTCCTACTTCCCATAAAGATTGCTTATGACCTGAGGATGTGTCGCAAACTTGACACAGGGTCAGAGTTGTGCAAGTTCAAGGTCATTGTTTTTAAAAAAGCATAATTCTTGTCTTGGCCATATCTTGTAATGGAAAATGATTTGAGTTTTGGTCATTTGTGCAAGTTCAAGGTCACTATAAGGAAAAAGGTGCATCCATTATTTCTAATAGAGAAATACTTGAGTTATTATATTTTCTCAACGGGGGGTATCATTTGTGAGCTTGTTCACCGTACCTCTAGTTAATATTGTGAACTAAAAAGGTTTGCAACAACATCAAAGATTTAAACATCACTGTAAGCTTATAGGGATTGAGCCATTGAGGAGTACATTGCTGAGTGGGCAGTCTTCAGTCAATAGCCACAAGGGGTTGCCTGTTTGAATACCACCGTGTTTCTATCATCCCAAAATATAACAGATAAATTAGAGACTGATTAGTATCCAATGGTCAGAAAGGAGAGAGGAGGAAAGTCCCAGACTCTTACATACTCGCAACTTGAGCTGGACATGTAGGCATAATTTATACAATTCAACTATAACGAAGTGATTGCATCTGAGAAAAAACAAGGATGTAATTTACTACATTTTAATACATTTATCACTAACTTATATAAAAAAAGACAAGAAATATGGTGTTATCACAGATAAAAATTTTACAAGGTTCCCAGGAATATTTAATACATATGCACATCAGACAACCACAAGCATTTTAAACAACAACGAAAGCAAATTCATGAAAGGTATTGACCCATAGAAAGACTGCTGCACAACATTTTCTTTTCTTACAAAACATTTACATGTATATTTTAAAATACAAATTTATCTCTCGCATTGATGTCGTATCAAATTTGCATTTTCTACAAGTTTTTTCATCAAAGTGTGTAAGAATAAATAAACATACCAGTGTCAAATGAGTCTGAAAACTGAAAAAAATGGTCACTAAAAAGACCATGCCAATATCTGTATAAATAAATGAAAATAGGTACAAAGAACAGATGTTGAAACATTGTATACCTTGCACAATTACCTGGTATGTATCATATATAACAAAGATTAAATTACCCAACAAAAAGCACACACCTTTTAAGTGGACGGAATGCTTACATGTCTGTCTTTTTAAAAAAAAATTTAATGTAAAAAAAAAATTTTTTGGATGTGTTTTGAATGAAGCTCCTATAGTCTACATTCCTAATTAAATCAAATAAAGAAAAATATGCAGATTCAGACAAATCTATTGAGGTAATATGTTCATCAGGTTTTAATTTATAAGTGAAATTTTCTAACAAAAGTTTTCCCGTTTCTTGAAGTACTGGGGTATATGTATTACATTAATTTCATTAGGTATTTCCAGTCATCACAAAACCCATTGCAATTAATATTAAAGGTTGTAATGTTACATTTATAACTATTAATTCAGATGGGTAGCTGAGTATAACCAACTCGTAATTCTCATTCCACTAATTCTTGACATGTACACAACCACACCAACTGCAAGTACATCAGTTCTTGGACCTGGTACCTTTTATCTTTTTTATCAGTTCTTTCTTAGGAATTCACAAAAAAATATAGCATTCAAAAATACAAGTGTACAATCTGGTAATATTTAAAAAATTAATAATAATAAATATTAATACATGTATAATCAAAACAAATCCATGTTTGCTGAACATTTAGACATCTACAGTACACTCTTTTCTTGTCATTCATCCATATCATTGAATAAAAAATCAATTTTTTTTTTATGTTTTAACATACGCCAAGAGCACACATCAAACTTCCGCAATAAAGGATTTTCTCATTTCCTAATGTAACTGTATATACAAGAACTACTTAGTTGTAACAATTATAGAAATCAGCATTCATAAAACTCGTTTGTTTTTAGTTGGTTGCATAAGAAACCAAAAAAAAATTATTCAAAAGCTAGTGAGCATCTTTACAAAACAGCTGATAAAATAATTTTACAGATATTAATATAACTAACATTATACACAAAAAAATAAATCTTCAAACACCTTTAACCCATCTTTAAACATTCACAGCATGTAAAGATTAAGCTATTCTAGTTTTCAAAAGACAGATCTTTTTCCATCATCAAACTTCCAATGAAATAGAACACACTTTTGAAAACACACATCACAATGAAAAGTTGATGCATGTTCAAAGTTTCAGGTAGCAATTCCATTGACAGAATGTACAAATTCACACACAATCTCTTAGTTTTTAAGAATATGATCATAGATCAAACATTTATAACAAAGTCTAATTTTGGAGAGAGAAAAAAATACCAACACACAAAAATGCACATTAAAGTATCATTAAACTGACAAATATAAATTAAGGATAAATTGCACATCTTTTATAATGAATGAACTTTGCAGCATGAAAAAAAATCAAAACAGCACTTCATTTAAAAAAAAAAAAAGCAGTCGTTGCTTAATTCAGTTACTTAGCATCATTGATTTTCGAATTGTGAAACACTTGTTTCTTTTAAAAAGTGGTTTGATATACATTGGTTTGCACTATTCTTTGTGTAAAAACTATTTACTGGTATCTCATAAATTTGGCCAAAAATCAAAATCAAATATATACACTCAAGTACTACCAGTCATGTAATGAAAAGATAAATTATAAATGCCAATTTCATGTAATGTTGAAGATAAAAAAAAAGGCATCAAATGTTGTTAAACATTAGATATTATTTTTGCTAATATATGTACCCGGTAGGTATTTTCAACCCATGCATTATATGTGTGTACATATTTGTTTCAATGTAAATCTATAAATGTCTACTTCATTGAAAATGTTATCATCCATGGTAATTCCCTCACTTTTGAGGATAAACAGGTGTCAATGTATCTTGAACACTATTTCTTTTACTCTGCATCATCAACTTTCTCATATCTGTAAATATAAAATTTCAACATCTAAAATACCTCCCAATTTTAATACATGTCCCTCATTATTAATTACAGGTAGTGTTTTGTCACAAGTATTCATCTTCTTAAATCCACTTTGAATTCATAGTATCTCCTTTATCTTTATCCCCATTCTCTGGGGTGCACAATTAAGGGACTGTCTTAAAGACTTCAGACCCCCTTTTACATATTGAAGGTTAGCAACTACATGTGTAACTCTCTCCCACAATTGCTACAGTAACCACTTACTTTGACAGCCTCTTTCTGAGTTCTTTAAGTTGGTCATTTTTCTTCACTAACATCTGTTTCAAGTTTTTGAATGGATTGGTTTGGCTAACTTTCTTTTCTAGTTCCTAATAAAACACAAATTTCTGGATAAAAAGCATATCACACTTCATCAATTTTAATACAGGAAAATCAGAGATTTTGAACTTTGATTAGGTATTCTAGTATTCATATTACCGGTATTTCTCATACCTTTTCTGCCATTTCTAACATTTCTTTGATTCTAAGCAACTCATGTTTTGTAGAAACTAAATCTTTCTCCATTGTATGTGATGAGTTGGCACTGCTTTGCTTGGTCTACAATATCAATAAATATTTAAACTATGCTTTCTTACATGAATCTCAGTGTGGAAATTTTAAACTCAGGAATTACGGTACTGTCAATCAACTTTTATTCGCGGCAACTTTATTTCGCGAAGTTTCGGATATACACTGGCGTACGGCGACTAACTTTCGTGATCAAGATGTAGATTATCTGGAAAATAACATATCAGAAACATTTGAGGACCGATTCAAAACAAGAAATATTCCCGACGAGGCTCTCGCAAAACTCATGAAAATTTCTTGCACGTTAATAAAAGTTGGTTTACAGTATCTTGTCATGAGGCCATGCATGACCAAATCACATGACACACTTTTTATACCTTTTGCTCTTCTTACTTATACATGTAATTTCAAAATTCAACAAGCTTTGGCTTCACAAGATAAGGATAGCATTACCTACCCCAAGTTGATATCCAGTGAGAATTTTATCAGTGTTATCAAATTAATACACAGAAAAATTTCATATACAAATTTTAAGTCAATCTTTAAGCAGTTACAAATACAACAGAATGTAGTAAAGCATAGAAAAACAATTCATGATCATAACCATGAGGAAGCTACTTGGTAACTAGTTAACATTTAGCAGCAAAATACTTTACTGATGAAAAAGGTATGGAATGACATCATTTCCCGTAATTGATTTAGAGTAAGCAGTTAGCACCAAGAAAATTTCAAACAAACAACAGCAAATTTCACAATCATATTTACCGGTACCTGAATATTTAAAGCAAAATGTACAGTTAGTTTATTTAAATTCTTTTACATGGTTTCATCATTAATAAACTAGATATAACATTATTCTTTTACATGTAATTATAAAAGAAAGAAAAAACACTCAATACTTACAGAATCAAGATCCGACTCAAGTGAAGCCAATTTTTTCCTGAGATCATTCACTTCTCCATCATTCTAAAATAATAAATCAGTTTCAAAAATGACAGACTCACTTTTTAAAACTGATAATTTGCAGAGTAACCAGATTATACAATGTATCAATATTTTGAATGAATGCACCCGTGATTACCTGATTAGAACTGCCTGCAACTGAGGAAGCAGCTGCACTAACAGCTACCTGTAAAAGGATAAATTAATTTTACACTCTAGGTTATTGTAACATCTGCCGTATATGTTAAACTAAAAGATTTCATAGTTATCAAATCATAATTATCATAATTATCAACTTTATGATGACTTACTGTCCCTCCTAAAGATTTGACCTGCTTTTCTAGCTGCATTCTTTGCTCAGAGAGTTTGAGATTTTCTTTTTCTAATTCTTCAATTTTCTAAATTTTAGGAAAGAAAATTCACCATGTCAATCGAACTCAAATGATAAAGAGAAAGAGCAACCATTTGACATCTTGCTATTTTGGTGGGTTTTTTATATTTTATAAGTGGTACATAATGCAGTTTTTTAAAAGAAGAAGGAAGTGGAAACATGAACACACCATATGTAATAAAGCTGCCCCTCCCGATTCATTAATGGGAGCTAACTTCATTTTCTTCAGTACACTGTTGAAATCTGTATCTCTTGTTGTCCCAGCAAACTCCCTCTCCTCAAAGTCTGCTATTGTTTCTATCAATTCTCTACAAAACAAGAAGAATTAGGTAGCTTTAATTTATGACACAAAACAAAATCTCTATATCAAAAGACCTAAAATATTGGCAGTAAATACATACTACATTTCTGATTTACTGGGCTAATTTTTTTTCCTACAAGTAGCAAAAGATTAATTTAACAATAGAAACATGAAGCCCCACCCTCACTCCTTCTCCCTCTGTAAATCTTGCTTGCTACTCTGTGTTAACAATTGATATTTGGAAATATGCGCTACATTTTATATCGTCAAATTTAATAGGAATTGCAAATCCGAGTACAGGTACATTTTTCAAATTTAAAAAACAGCAGGTAAAACACAAAATCTGAACTACTTTTACCTATTTTCTAATTCTGATATATCAGCCTGTAGTTTGAGATGCCACTTCTCTGCCTGCTGAAACATCTGCCTGAGCAGTAGAACATTGGTGTAAGCTGTGTTGTCTAACTCCCCTTCCACCTCTCCTCTCACAACAGACAGCAACCCATCCAACATCTCGGTCACCTCATCTATTGTGTAGGTCGTTTCATCCAATCTTATTATAAAACATGTTTAATAAGTACAACTACATGTATATAAGTCAGATGTTTCAATAGCATAATAAAAATCTTTAAAGCTAGGTCTTCCAGTAAGATGAATAGGAAAGGACTCTGGTAAATTGTGAAAGAGACACATTACTTAAAACCTTTGGAATAAACTTTTACCAGTTTGTGCGGGTAAAACTGTAAAAAAAAATAAAAATCAATAGATGGACAATTAAATGGGTGCATATGATGTTGAATAACTACCTGCTACTTTTTAGTTCCTCAAAACACATTTCAACAGCTCTCAACCTCTGGCCTCTTTGGTAACGAGAAAACCTCATATAATTCACTACTTGAGCCTGATGATGTTCATTAACTCCAAGCTTCGACTGAAATAGGAATGTAAATGAATCAATTTTTATTCCTAACAATAAATAAAACTCTTTAACAACATTGTTACAAGCTAGTGTTTGATTCTGAAACATCTTATTTTTCTTTGCATTCATGTTTATAACCTATAATTTTTCCTCAACTGACACAAATCACACAATCTAAACTTAGTACTTTTGAACATTTGAGCTATAAACACTGTGTGCAAAAAATTGAAAATAGTTTATCAAACTAATTCAGTGGGATGCTATAGTGTAAGCAATTTAACTTTATTACAGGATTATGTAGAATGGTGTTTACTTTGCGAGAAACAACTTTACATAATATTAAAACTATATTTATTATTGTGTAGATATAAGAACAATGACTTGAATGGATGATACACACATCCAAATAATAATGAGGGGGAAAATGAATAATCTAACAGCAAAGGTTGCCATTTTTACTGTAAATTAATTGGGGATGGAAATGGGGGTTCTTTTCCAAAAATCATAAAACTAAATTAAATTTTAACGTATATTCAAAAAAAATCATAAGTCAATAACCCTGTTTGCATTTGATTGTGACAAAAAGTTAATAATCCTTTGCCAAAAAGTAGAACTGGTTTTGAGAATTTCGAGGAAATTCGAATGATATGATATCGCACAGTGAAGTTTCTTGGGTATGAAAAACATATTTCATTGCCATGTTTTCATAATATATAAATAACTGATTGAAAAAATTACCATTTTGATCTAATCAACGCCGCCAATCTTATCTTAAACTGTGGAAAAAGTGTAACCAGCGTCACTGTCGACAGGAACCCCAAATCGAGGTTGTTAAAAAGATAAGTCGTGCTGCGATTGCTCAATCGCACCTTCTCCTTTCCAACAATCAGAAATGACCAACCTCGGAAATACCCGAAACGTGCAAAGGATCAAAGGATTCCATGATTTACTAGGCCTTAACATAATAATCCAATTAATTTGTAAAGGGTAGCTTTCTATTTACCGAATTTTTTCATAAAATATATTATATAACGTTATATTTATGTGTTTACTACTATATCAAAATTTTAAAAATATTTATTTAAATTCTTTTTGATTTATTCGACTTTGAGATTTTTTTCTGTTTCGTCTATGTTAATTTATGGTCCTATTTTTACACTATATGAGAACTGTGGAGGGGGGGTATGAAGATAATTAAGACACTAAGGGGTATATTGGGAGTAGGCCGGTCTGCCCTCTTTAATAAACCATGCTACGTACCTGGTATTTTCCTTTTTCTTACGCAGCAGAAAAAATACGACCTGCGTCAGCAAATCACTGATGTTTTAATTTCTGCAAAGATTCCATAAAGTATTGTTATATGAATATGCTTCAGTCACATTCGCTATGTGATGTCAGTTTTAACCTCCACACACAGTACTGCAATCTAATTAAAATTAGATCTTTATGCCGCTCCTAATAGATCGCTACACTAAAGTGTAGCGATCTATTAAGAGCGGATCAAAGATCTAATTTTAATTAGATTGACAGTACTGGAGACGTTCTGTTGATGCCTTACGTGCAACAAGGCACGAAGCGGATAGGTTACAGGTGCCAGGTACTGTGATTGCATCAGCAGTTAACTAAAACAACATGGGTTTTTTTAAATGCACTGGGTTTGCATAGACATCCTCTTACTATTACATGCTATAAAATGTTCGATGCTTTCATGAACTTTTATACAACGAGATGTTCTCTTTTTGCACAACCACAGACCAGATGAAAGAGGTTCGAAGATACTGACCGCGGTTTGCAGTGGAGTTTTAAGGATGGTTGGGAAAGAGGTTTAAGGATGATTGGGAAAACAAACTTTTTGGGAGTGTTCGATTGTTATGCACGGTAAATCAGTTTCCAACTGATGCAAATGAAATATTTAAACTACAAATAGGGTAGGACAAAAAATGTAAGTATTAGTTTCTCATTTAACATCTTTATTACAGCATTGATGATTTTTCTCTTTTTTTTTTTTTTTTTTTGAAGATAAGGGTTTTTTTTTTACGTTAATCCAAGAAAATCGAGTTATTCCTCTGTCTTTATCTTGTAAAGATCTATCTTTTTAGAGGTTCGTGCTACTCTGCTTTGAATTTGTATTTCGCTTAATGGATTTTTGAGATGGTTGACAGTTTGTTATTGTCATTTTTCATCAAATAAAATTTGCTGACCATGAAAAAAGAGATAACTTTTTGAAAATGAAATCCCACACATACCGCATCGAAATGTTTGACCCGAAAAACAAGTTTACTGTAGCTTTATATACATGTGGGTTGTTTTTTTTTGACACGATGTAACCTACAATGTACAATAATCAGTTTTACTGAGGTCCCCCCCCCCCCACTGGATACGTTTATATCAAATGACGCGCACTTATCTATCCGAGTCTAAATACGTATACTCCAGACTCTTGTTTCTGAAATAAAACTTTACTCTATTACGATGTGCATACACTGTGATTTTAGGTACAAAACAGGTACCCGTATAAAAACTCATATATAGATGAACTAAAGCAAAATTTGAGTTTCAATCTGCAAGATTAATCTTGAATTATTTGCTTTAAAAATATGTTATCTAACAAACTATTTTTTTTATCACTATATAACTATTAAAATGACGGGGTGTTCCTTCTGTTCTATGTAATTTACTGAAGAAGGAAGTAATTTTCCGTTTGTATCCGTTTGTCGCTATTTTAGACTTTTTAGACAGGTCACCGCGAAAGCAAAAAAATGGCGGCTCAGGGTATGTGAAAGCATGGCAATATTTTGTTATGTCTATATTTTGTTTACTTAACATGTTTCCTGCTGTATATTGATACGTAAAATCTTTCTAACCATTGTTTGCAATAGAAATGAAGGCGATTTATTCATGTGGACAGTTGTTAAAGCACGCCAACATACGCCATGTGGAACGACCCAATGGGGACGTACCATCGAATATTGCATTTGTATTTGTTTATTCCGAATTCGATGGAACTGTTGTTTACATGAATGTGCTATGATTTCCAAATTCTGAATTAATAGATATGTAGCCTATGCCCTCTTTTTGTCCAAATCTGAAAATAACGTCACTTTATGATGCATGCTGATAAGTTAATCCTCTTGTACGTTGTAGACACAAATATCAGCTATGCTCACCATAACAATACATATTTGTCATTAAATTGGGCAAAGTGTGTAATAATTTACTTTTAAGTTTTAGTCTCTATCAATAAATTACTTTGAAGAAATCTGACAGTATTTCAGTGCCCCCCAAAAATATGCAAACAATTATTTTTAAAGCTATACACGCTATAATTTGCGTCAATTTTAAATGACGGGGAAAATACGTGTGTTTGATTCCTTACAAAAGTTACCTATATGCTGTTAATTATAATGCCCAATTCGATCACGTAATAAAGATATCAAATTTTAAACAATAAAAAATATTTATTTTCCTGCCAGGAAAGTAATGCCTTCTCATGAATATCAATCTGTCACGTGATATCGACAGCTAATTTTAGACAATCACACAAAACTTGGTGGGGGTCAACATCTTTATAATTGTTGTAGTTTCACGAAGGAAAGGATATAATTTTTTTCAGTAAAGCATAAATTTGTCCTTTATACGAGTACGAATTAAAGAAAGCAAAAACCCAAGCGTGTGAGCATGTTCATGTACATACATGTACTTCCCCTGAACAATGACGTAGGCTTATGTGTTTTCCCCTAAGTGCTATTTTTAGTTCGTGTGAGTGTTATCCTATTTAAACGTTTAAAAATAATGGTACCGTGAATGACAAATGTATAACACTCATAATACATGTAACAACTGTTAAATCTGTATATAAAATCGAGACGGATATGTAATTAGGCAAACAATAACGGCTACCTGATTTCCCGCGGACATGCGCAATGAGGTCGGTTTCGCTCCTTCTTCATCAATATTCATGAAAAAGCATTAGGAAAATAAACAATTAAAATTCTATATCTTTGTAACTAGAAAGAATTAACCACTGTAATTTACAGAATATAGTTAACTTTTATAAGTAAACAAACACATGCGTTTTCACTGTCATTCAAAATTGACGCAAATTATAGCGTGTATAGCTTTAACATTATAACCAGAAAAAAATTAAGATATCAGTGCCCACTTTTTCCATATGCCAATGATTTTGCTTTGAAATATTTCATAGCCTCAAAGCAAACTCCTGTCAAAAATTGCAATTGGTTTTAAAGTTTAGATTTGTGGTTTTTTTGTCAATTTCTGTGAAAAATTTCCTGGGCTATGTTCTTGCATATACAATAATATATTAGTTGTATTCAGCCACTAACATGTGTAACAATATGCTAGCTCAGCAAATGTAAGTGTCAATATGTGCAATAGGACTTAGATATCTAAAAAAAGCAGCCAGAGAGCTTCTGCAATCTTAAACACATCCCTGATATCTGTATGTTGTTGGAATAGATTTTAACTTGAATGATATCAAGCTCAGTCTCGAGAATAGAATGTGCTGTAAATAAAGAGATATGTATATGATAAAACTCTGATTATAGAATTTAGTTAATGAGAGTATATCCTTATTATTCAGGGAAGAAGAAAATGAAAGGGAAGACGATAAATCTGACAGAGTTTCTGTCGGATGAAAAAGGGGGAAGCCCAGCCCCAACATACTCATCCAATAAGATTGATTGGGCAGCAGAGATGGATTCTAATGATTTAGATGGTTTGTATTGAACTATAATTAAGTAAACTATTAATTGATTTTGATAAAATATAAACTTGCTCGAGTCTTACTAGTTTATAGTGTTGTTTTCTTCTCAAGGTGTTTATGTGTTTAGAAAAGCCAATTATCTGCTATTTCATTTGACATATCTAAATGTTGCATTACCAAAAAGCAAAAAAGAGAGCATTTGAAATTAAACATAAAGGCTTTAGGAAGTCTATATGAAATATCAGTAAACTATAGTCTTTACATGCATGTTTGTCTTTAAAGCTACACAGGATTTTCTTTTGCCAACACTAACTTGTGTGTATGGGCCCCAAGGGTGAACATTAACATGACTGTTTTTTAGACAAAAGAAATGATATTATTGTTAAAAACATTGCTTCATTTACTGAAAATGAAGCCAGTCTAACATGTTGATTAACACACTGTTACATCATCCTGTTCTTGACTTATCATGAACCCTAGCCACCTAGAATATTGAAAAGGTTTTAATTTTTTTTAATAAAATTATTTTGCAGACTTGGATTTAGACTTGCAACGATCAATGATTGATAGATCCAAGTTACCCACTGCCCCCAAGGCTGCCCGAGGGCCTGACATAGATCTCGGTCGAATTCCAAACCAACCACCATACACAGCATTCATTGGAAATCTGCCCTATGATAGTACAGAGGATCTCATAGCAAATTTTTTCCAAAATTTAAAGGTTCCTATTTTTTTCCAACTTTTGTTCTCGGTTTAAAAAACAAATTTATAGACCATAAGTTTGTAAACATCACAAGGATTATACACACCATGAAAAGTGATTAAATTGATAAAACCTTGACTTCCTAGCATAAAAAATAAAATTTTGTGATGCATCTGAATATGATCAATGAGTTTGTATATTTTGATATCTTCATTGTAGGTGGTCAATGTTAGACTACCGACTGACCAAGGGAGGCTAAGAGGGTTCGGATACGTAGAGTTTGAGGACAGGCAGTCACTGATTGATGCCTTGGGGTTAAATGATGAGGTAAGATCTAATGTGAATGTCAAATAGATTATATTGTGTGTGCCAGTAAGCATTGAATTACTTAAAGCATTGCTACTATTTTTGAAATTAAACTTGATATTATCATGATTGTAGAACATGGGAGGAAGGAAGATGCGTGTTGACCTAGCAGGACAGAATCAAAATGGTAAGCATTTAGAAAACATAATGTTGAATGTCTCAAAATCTTAGGAGATGTTGAAGTCCAACACAAAAATTTAGTTGGTTGTTTGATCCTTTGCTTTTTTCTGTTATAGAAAATCAGAAGGGAGGATTTGGAGATAGAAGAAACGAGGGGCCAGACAGAACTGACTCCGATTGGCGAAGAGGACCTCCTCCCGAGTCAGGTACCTATACCATCTAATGTTAATTGTTTAAATTTCATAAACTAAATGTTCTTGTTTTTGATCCAAGATGAAAAATGAAAAAAAAAAATTTGTTAAATTTTCAGATTTTGATAGAAATGACAGGCGAGGTGGCGGAAGTGATAGATGGGGAGGGGGAAGAGGATTTGAAGATAGGGGTTCAAGGGGGTATGATAGGGATGACAGAGGTCCATCAAGGGGATTTGACAGAGATGATAGAGGCCCATCAAGGGGCTTTGACAGAGATGACAGAGGCCCTTCAAGGGGTTTTGACAGAGATGACAGAGGCCCATCAAGGGGTTTTGATAGAGATGATAGGGGACCTAGGGGCTATGATCGTGGAGACAGAGGAGGAGACAGAGGATATGACCGCGATAGAGGTGGCTTTGATAGAAGTGGCGGTCCACGAGATGACTGGAATTCTAGAAGAGATTTTGATGACCGAGGCTCATCCAGAGGTTTTGATAGAGAAGGTGGAAGGGGATACAGAGACCGGGGATTTGAGAGTGGAGGAGACCGAGGCTATGATAGAAGGTCCAGGGATCGGTATGATGACAGAGGTACAGCATATCTTGGTCTTTGAGACAATGTTATGTTATCATCCAACATTTTATGTTATATAGAATTCTTTATAATATACGGAATAATTAATGCTTTCAGACAGAGGCTATGGATCTGGTTTTAGAAGAGACGAAAGAAGAGATGATGGATATGATAGACCTAGGTAGCACTTATTTTATGTTATACTACTTTTTTTGTCAAAGTCAATTTGTGTACTTTATAAGTTTATTGAATCTTAATTTTATAATCAACAGGTCAGACAGACCAAGAAGTCCAGAGGGTGGTCGAGGTATGTAGACTTGCCCAATGACTTTTTGTGAAACTTTGAGGGTGTTTCCTCTTATTATTTTAATGATAACAAATTAACTGTAAAAATAATTTTGTTCATTATTAAAATCATCGACTCAAAATATGATATGCTAAAAATGAGAAAGATGATGCTCGCACATAGATAGAAAATTGTACAAATTACATCCACAAATTTGCTGTCATTAGATGTAGGCATACACAGATCATCTAATTGTTAAAAATGTGAAACTGTAATAGTACATATAAAAAAAAATTCTTATCCTGTATTTTGAAAAGATGCACCAGTTGAGCGACCAAGGTTAAACCTTCAACCAAGAACCAAACCTGTAGAAAATGAAGGTCCCAAGAATCCCGGCAGTGCCCCAGAAAAGAAAGCCTCAATCTTTGGAGCAGCCAGACCAGTAGATACGGCGGCAAGGGAGAGAGAGATAGAGGAAAGATTGGCAAAACAGAGGCTGGAGGAGTCCAAGAGGGCAGAGGAGGAGAAGGAAAACAGAAATGTGTAAGAACCCTATGTAGGGCTGGAACTGTAACTCTTGTTGGTCTTCCCAAAAATCAGTTTCAGGGCTACTGGGAGTGGGGGGAAGGGCTATGTTATTCCTGTATTACTAATCTGATGTGAAAAGAGTTTTTAATAAAGGTATTATAATCGTAATAATAATTGTGTTTTTGACAAGTCCAACATAAACATCGAGGTCAGGACTGTAAAAATCAATTTTACACAACTAGCTTTTAATGTAAAATGCCTGTACATGCAGCTGAAATTATGAATAATTATTTTTAAAAAATAAACCTGTTGTCAAGCTTAAAATATGAATAAAATATAAGATAATTGATCAAGTATTATTTTTACTATAGTGGTGGTCGAAGTGGAAGACCTCGTCAAGATAGCGAGAATTCTCAAGATGGGAATAGACGAGACTCATTCGAAGGCAGCAGGCGAGAGCGAAGACTCAGCAGCAATAGTTCGAGTAAAGGAGGCCGATCAGGTATGTTGGAATATTTGAGGAGAAAAATGCTTCATGAAGAGGTTAATAGAGATAAAAAGTCTTTATCTTGAGGCAGTGTTGCCCAGCTGTAAACAAAAGTTTGATGTGAGAAATTAGATATAAAAAATTGGGGGAAATTTGAGTGACATATATTTTGGTAATGCTATAGGTCCTTCACATGGGCGACCCAGAAAGGACAGTGAAAAATCCAACCACTCCCAGGAAGTTTTCTCTGGTGGGGAGGAGGGTAAGGATGAGCCCAAGAGTCCACTCTCACCTGTGCACAGAGAGGATCCTGTCAAGCTTGTGCCAGCCCCACCGCCTCAAGTCAATGCCTGGAACAAGAGGAAAACAGAGACTGCCCAGAAACCAGGCAACCCAGGTGATGGAAAGTCACCACCACAGAGCAATTCCCAAGTCCCTGCCAAGAGTGAATCTAAGTCAAATCCTACAGCTGCAGTATGTATATCATTTTGGAGAGTTATTGAAAGTTTGACATGTTTTAACTGTTGGGGCATGTGGACTGTTGTTTGTCTGTTCACCTGTCTGTCTATTTGCTCACAATATGACCTATAACAGACAAGGTTGAATGAATCTGGAGATGGTCATAGGGCTAATTCTTTTAACTATATTTAACTTGACTTTAGTTAATATACACAAACATGGCATTTAATACATGTCATTGATCCCTGGCTACTGACTACTGTGATTTAAACGTTATTTGTTGAACACAAATTTTCATGGATTTTGTTGAATCGATCCTAAAAATTAAACAAAATGCGACTACAGATTTTGTTGATAGACCATTGTCCATGAACTTATGTATTCTACAATTATTATTTTTTTAAACCACAGTTTTAGCCAACCTACTAGTATTAATATTTTTTGTAGTATGATAAAAAATTTGTCAAATATTTTATTGATGGATTTAACAAGATGATTATCAATGATGTAGAGAAATTATCAGTGAGTTGGCCAGCAGTCAGTTGTTTCTGATAATGCACAAAACCATATTGTTGTAAATGATGTGATAGGTGCATTTGACTATTGTATTGGCAATACAATATTCATAACGATAATTATTGTATACACCAGGAACCTCCAGCTACCAATGCTTGGGCAAAGGGTAAACCAGCAGACCTTAGGTCGTCTGAATCTGCTTGGAATAACTTGCCTCCCAAAGGTAAATCAGGTGAGGTGTGTCTGTACACTCAGACTGGCTGTACAGCGAAACCTGTCCTACTTACTTAACCCAGGATGTCTGTGGAATCATTAATACTTCTAGAGGGACTAATATTCGATGATACCCTTACCCTTAACCTTTAAACTTTGGAATCACCCGCCCACCCCTTACCCTTGCACCCCACCCTCACCTATAACCAAATTTGAGCATAGGGTTTATACATACTTGAGTGATGATTTATTTTATAAAATTATCACTGCAGTAGATCTGTCACAATGAAGCAGTAAATTAAACCATTTCTCACTCTTGAATATAGATGATTCCACAATAATCCAATACACTTCTGGCACTCTTTGAGTCCCAAACAGCTTAGTTTTTGGTAGTGGTCATTCATTGACAACTTGTCTGTCCTGACTGCAGTACCTCTCCTGGTGCCAGCGGACAATGCAGGTTTCACTGAAATGTGCTGTGTGTCAAGCTATTTGTGGATTTTTGTGTGATTGTGTAAATTTAATCTGATGATCTGTTGTTGTATTTTAAAATTGCTATTTTTTGTTATAGAGGAAAGAGGAGGATTTCCCGGTGAAGGCAGGGGAGGATCCAGTCGAGGCGGGAGAGGGCGAGGGACACCAACTCGTGGACGAGGGGGCAAACAGAAGTATGTACTCAACTCCCTATGATTAACTTGGAATCCTTGAAAGTTTGCAGTATATGTTTCTGTGTTGTGTAGAAATGGTTAAAACAAATTATAGAGGGTGTAAAGTCTAGAAATTTTTTTGATGAACAATAAAGGTGTAAAGTTCAGGGTTTAAGATAAGTGATTTAGTACTTTACATTACCACCATAGCTTGTTAATTTGTATGAATGTATGCTTCACAATTACATCTGTTTTACTTGAAATGTAATTGCATGTGCCTGTACCTAAATATATATACCGGTATGTGTAATATTTGTGACTCTGGATTTCATGTTCAAACTTTTATGTCCATACTTGGCAATTTTAGAGTTCCAAGGGAGAAACCAATCCCCAAATCTATAGATGAAATGCCCAGATATGAAGAAAAGGAGAAAAAGGTAAACTTTACTTTTCAAAAGTTCTGTGGGCCAACTCTAAAATTTCTTTGGTATGTAAATATTTTTGATTTTCAATCCAACGAGAAAGCAAACTTCTTAGCTATTTATGGTATGGAACATGCTACTAATTATGAACAGGTGTTAGCATTCACATGATTGGCAAGATTTTCATCTTATGCAAAAATGTGAAGGAATTATTAGGAATTGGATAAGAATTATGTAGATGAGTTTAGTTGGCCCACAATTACTTGTATTTCTACACTTTTGCTTAACTGACTGCGGGTTTCTGATAATATAGAGTCTACATTGTTTTAAAGCAAAAATGAACTCCATAAATATTGGTAAAGTTAAAAACTCCTTAAATATCAGATAAATATAATTATGATTGCATGTTTAATTATTTTCTTAATTTTTTAAGGTTTGGACTGACGCTAATAAATTTGCAGGCCTTATAAGTGATGAAGATGTTGAAAATGAAGATTAGATGAAAGATGGTTATTCTTTCATGAGCCTTTTTTAATGCAGAACTGGTGAATAATTCAGCAGTTTTATTTATTGATTTTAAATTTTGAAATAATTGACATTACATATTGTCCTGGGCAATTAATTTGAAATAAAGCAAAGGTTCACAATGTATTGTCAAGTTTATTAATATTTGTAATAGACTTTATTACATATGTAACAACAGATCAATGTCTAATGTAATTGACTGTTATGTGAAAGTTCTCTGTAATACAGAATTGTGAAGGATCATTTAATACATGAATTGCATTTAATTAATTCTTTAAAGCACCTAATGACAATCTCAATTCTACAGCTTATTAAAACTTTTTAAAGTATCATATGGTCATAAATATGTGACAACCACTAGATTATTTGTACAATTTGTGATTTTGAGGTTCATTTTGAATTTAATGGTAAAATTGTTTTGCATTATACTTTTTGTTAAATGTGTACACCATTTGCTTCCATTGTATATAATTTGCAAAGATATGTTTCACCTGACTTTAGAAGATTATTTAAGGAGTGGATTATTTTCCCACTCAGTAAGATTATAAAATACAGTGTGCAATATGTTTTGAACATTTTGTGCAGTTTTAGTGAATTATGTTAGTGAACTATGGATTAGATATAATTTTACTTATTTAAATTGGTATCTTGTGTATTCATTAAGTAAAAAAGTAACGAACCTTTTATTCGTAGTATCATTTGAAGAAGAAAAATACATATCAATCTTGATTCAAGAAAAATACAATGTATCTGAGACAATGAATTAGACCATTCACTTTAATTATGTGCCAGTATACAAAGGGATCCAAAATAGATCATGATTTATTATACAGAGGTGGCCAATCTCCTTATAAAGAGCTCCATGCATTAACACTGATGTTAGGAAGTTTGTTGTCTCCTTGATCAATGTATGATTAGAATTTTGATAAACCAGCATTTATAGATATATTTAAAGACTATTTTATCACCGAGATAAATTTTTTTCATTCATTCATTTCTTCTTCTTATTTAATGTGTTTTAATCATACGCTTGTGTGCTACTTTCCTCACTATTTAGGTGGACATATTGTAAGATGGATATTCTGTCTGTCCATAATTGTAAATATATAAATCGATGCATCTCCTGTTATTGCTGGGTATTATAAATGAATGTATGAATGCGTGAGAAATAAATAAATCATTTCTCATTCAATTTGTGTTAAGATTGTATTATCAATGGTCCTGATTTGTTGAGCAAGGTTATCGCATGATATATAACACCGCAGTAATAATGGATACTTTTACAGGAAATCTTCGTTATGGTTAAGTCCTGAGAACCACCGTAATTAGATGTGTTCATTAAAAACAAATTGAAGTTGAATGTATTCAGTGTATCCATTGACTTGACTCCCTGAAAATATTACTTTTAAAAGGGATTGGGCACAAGATTCACCCTCTCCCTACATATTTATATTCATTTATTGGTCCCGACTCTAGCTGTGTATTCATAGGTTCTCGTTTGTCGATGTATGCAGAGAAGTTATCAGTTAATACAAGACAGTTTAAGAAATTTTCTTTTACTGTAACTACAGATGTTTTACCCATACCTTAAATAGAAAATTCCGGTTTCACTTAATCTTGAAAATTCAAATATTTTATAAAATTAACAGCCATATATGCAACTTATGTTTAATGTGAGGGACTCTTAGTGCAGTTTATTTTTAAAATTGAACAAAGTACAAATAATTCATTCAAATTAAATCAAATCTTAAATAGCAGCCAATGATGGGTGGCCGGAAGAAGAAGAAGAGGACTGCACTTAGCTGGATGTCTGCAAATGTTCGCCACTATTCGCGGTTCTTATTAAGTCGTTATCGAAAGAACAGTTGACGGATTGGATCACACAGTAGTGATGTACAGAACACGCGCGTTCTTGGTTCTGTCCATTACGCTATTACTAGTATTAATTGCTACCAATCATTACAAATAAGTATGCTTTATTTATATGAACTACTGTATCAATGAAATGTTTGCGAAATTTACGATGACTAAAGTTTCTATTTTTCTTTTTTTTTTTTTTTTACTTTTGAAAGACTGCGAAGAACATTCTATACTCAGGGTTTAATAATTTTTCAACTAATAAAAATACCTTGATATTGATTATCTCTATTCACATTGTTCACGTGAATGTTGGAGTCAATATATTATTGATTTAAAAAAAAAATTAATTCATTATTTACTGAGTACTGACATAAGAACAAAAAGGTATAGCAATAAAAGAAAATTAAAAATACACCTGTATAAAAACAGCGTTGTTTGTCAATTGAATTGGTAATGCTTCACGGGGTAATTGTAGCATGTTGTTTCAGAATTTTTTATGGAGGCTAGATGGTCAACAAATCAACCATCAGATCTAAGTTTAATTTTCAGATATAATTTGTTTAGCTTTAAGTAATTATTAAGTAAAGAAAAATTCCATAAATTTTACCTTTTGAATTTGTGAATTTTCCTATATTTTTCTATACATGTATATAAAGCTCTTCTTCTAGAGGAGATCAATACAGTCTAAAAATGGCCACGAGCATTGAGCCCTCATACATATATATATTAGATTTAAATTTTGAATAGATTTTTAAAATATTTTCTAGCTAAACATGTGTCTTTGTACAGAGCTCTAGAAGATCAATATGCATGTATATATACGGTCTAAAATTGACCACGCGGCCGTTGGCCCTAATAAAACTAACATTTCAACCAAAAAACAAATATCCTTTCTAATCCCTTTGGCAGTTCTGCAATTTCAAAAATTCACAAGAAGTAATCAACACAATATAACTAGTGATACAAATCAAGCACAATATTTTTGTGTTTATTTTGGTAGTAAAAGATGTACATTTAAAAATATGACCACTAAAATTACATTCGTTCTTGCATTTCTGAGGTAACGAGTAAGGTTGTATTATTTTTTAAAATATACTTAGTTAATTATATTTTGATTGTTTTCTGCGGTGAAAGGTAACGTTAACCATTTTTTTTCACCGGGGTTAAGACCCCCCCCCCCCCCCCACAAAAAAAAAGCTAGGCCTACAGCACAGAGATTCAAGCGTCTCTTCCCAACATACACGTATACATTGATTTAACATGATGAATGGCTTATGCATCCAGCAAAATTTATTATAGTTTTTAACATGTTCTCACATATTTATTTGAATAACTCTCTCCGGGAAAGTCCGAACGAAAGTTACATTCAAGCGGCTTATTGACTATGACGCAAAAAGAGAATACGCGGGAAAACTTCGAAAGTATTTCTAAAAAAAAATGTTTTCTTTCAATGCATCCGTTGTTCCCCTTTGGCCTAAAGACGATTCAAACAATCAGTTTATTTATTATATCAGTGGAGGATATATTATAATATATTTCTTGATATTCTTCATTTCTTATGTGTCCAGGAGAAGAGAGGTAACGTAAACTCAGTTCTTAAGATAAAATAAACATTGCTGATTGGTTATGTTTATGCCTATTGAAAACTTTTAAATATTCACCAGTGATCTTTTTGTAGCAATGATGTCTATTGAAAGAAACTGTAGAGTTCTTAGTCAGTACTTGGACCCAAATGCTAATGAACAGTTTAATTATTTTACCTTCTATGATCATTTTAGCCAAGTGTTGTAGTAATTCCACCAAATGAAAGTTTCCAAGATGAACATCTGCTTCACAAGTACCTTTTAAAAATCAAGACTTCAACAAGCAAAGGTTTGTATATACAGTAAGTTACAAACAGTATGCTTAAATTATACTGCAAGCTTTCTACATTTGGGGTTGATTAAAATTGTAAAAATATCTGTTATGGGAGAAAATGAAAATATGTATAAAGAAACTTTTTAAAATTTTTGATAGTCATGCTTGTATGCTGTTTCCTCAATTCCAGTACTACTATTATTTTTGCAGTTTTACTTAAACATGCTCTCTTTCTTTAAAACTATTATATTTGAAATATATACTTTAATAAAAGAAACAGGTTATAAATATGCATCACCAAGAGGCTAGAGCAATAATGCATTTAAAATTTAACCTTTTTGCACTTGCAATGCAAACGTTGCCTTTTTGACAATTTTGGCTTGTATACTAAGAAAAAAGTATAATTTACTTCAAATGTTGTTATTATGCTTTGTAATTTTTTGTTCCTGGTTTATCATAAAATAGGTAGCAGCTGTCATTCTTTAGCAAGAATTTACATTCAAATGGTTGGGAGGAACAGCTCCAGTCCCTATTTTCCAGTGGATGTTTTCTACTCAGGAAGGTTTCTCTTTCAGAGAGGTTGTACTGACATCTTCTTATTCAAAGTTGTAGGTAATCAAGAAATTTTCTGACACTTACTTCCTCTCAAATGTAAATCTAGACTCTGACTGACCTTATTGACATGAGTGATGTATGAACCTCTGGTTCTTTAATATTAATGTAAAGTAACATACATATGCTCTATTGCTCTAAATGTTTTGTAGATTACCTTGGTGAAATTGATGTTTTGAACTTCCTTATTGTCAAAAGCAAAACAAGCTCCTGGTAAGGCATTCAGGCAAAACACCTTTTGTCTTTACTACGTTTACTTAGTTATCTTACTTCAACAATTTAAATTGAAAACTGGTATCAATTTATATGACATTTTCCTGGATTCTTGTAATCAAAATTTGTGTTGAAATACTTTACAGTATTCAAATATCTTCTACACAGTCAGAGTTTTTAAAAACTCAATAACAGTATGTTGCAAAATTTTGTCAATTTAATAACCAATAGGAAGAAGCAAAAGGCTACAGTTTTACTTGATCCAGATATAAAGAAGCTATGGACTGTATTTTTACTGGATGTTGGTTTAATTTATTTCAAGGAAACCTGTAGATGTGACTGCAATGCATGTTGCAAGTGGAAGGAGTTGGAAAGTCTGTTATAAAATTACAGACATAGATTCCTGTGTTGTGGAAGAAGGCCGAAGTGAAGATCAGAAACAAAGGTTCATCAAATATTTTCTCTGACATAAAATTTGCAGTTTTAAGAGGTCATAATGTGTACTGAACGAATGTTAAATCATGTCAAGTCATATTTATAAACTTACGAAAACATATACATTATAGATCTACAGCTTACAAATGTTTCTCTTCAATTCTCAGAGCTTAGATGAAAATCAATGAAGAACTTTTACCATTTTCACTTTACATATCAAATAATATTTTAACTCTCTTTGATTTCAGAGGTGCTATAGGACAATGTGTGCAATGGGTGCTGAAGTATCACACATGGCTATCCTCAATGAGCATCCCCATTAGATATGGTGCCTACACCACCAGGATACATGTTTTGTTTCTGTTTTGGTGTCTGTCTGTTCAGGCTTTGTGTGTACTTGTAATCTACTGTGTGTCACCTCAACAAGGTAGCAATCAACTGCCATACGCTATCTTTCAGTCCTGTGTGGCGACATGTTTCCTTTCACTTCTGCTGGGGTCCATGAAGTTTCTTCTCCATGAAGTAAGATCGGGATCCAAACAGTTTAGAAAACTTTCCAGATTTAAAAGTATTCTGCAGAAGGAAATAATAGGAAGCAAGGAGGTCTTGAATATAAACATCTCAAGGAAGTCGGAGTCTTTCTGTCTAAAAAGTGAGGTGTCTTTGAAAAGTGAAAATGTTGAGACAAATGAACCAATCAATGAAGTAATTCAGGGAACTGATCGGTTCAGATCAGCCATTTCTATCAGCAGGTCTTTCTTATCAATCCCTGGATTTGAAGACAGCAGTTTTTTCTCTATTGGCAGTGAATCCAGCAGCACAGTTTTCCATGATGTAAATGCTTCAAGTGATAAAGTAGTAACTGTTGCTTCATTAAAAACATATTCAAGTCCCCAAGGAAATTTGTTGAGTAAAATCTCTGTTGCCTGGAAATCAAACATAATGTCGGATAAGTTTATGCCACAATCAGTTGAAATTTTCAAGATAGCTTCACCAGAAATGGATTTCAGACATTTTGCACAAAATATGATATCATATGTAAGGAAAGCATTCCAAGACGGTGTAGCAAATATACTGAAAAAGAGATACAAGAAGTCAGTGAATTTGATACAACGATGCATAGAAATTCTTTATTCAAATATTGAAGATGGGATCTCCTGCCTTGATTTCAAGATGGAATCTATGAAAAAAGGTAAATTGAATTTCTTAATTGTGATTTATATAATATCAAACAGTATATTTTAGTAGTTAACCTCAAGTTCTTCTAATTCAATATGTGTTATATACCGGTATTTCAAATTAAACATAAAAAGTTTAAGGGTCTAAATAGTACATTAGCAGCTGTTAATACCAGAATAATAATTTTTTTTTTACTTAACAGAACAAAAGGTTTTTCCCAACCAAGTTCAACAGAGGAAAGTCATTCTGAACATGATCAAGCATGTAGTGGACAGAGCCACTGTTAATCCTTCTCTTACTGCAGGGGAAAGTCTGATGATTTGTCATGAACTTTTCTGTTATTACAGTATGTTTTTCCCCTGTGTTTATTCTAAAGGAGGGGGGTATGTTCATTAGATGTCTATTTATGGGTGATGCAATTGAAAATCATGTACTGAATAGCAGGAAATTTTCTCTCATTTTATCTATGCCCTATTCAGCCTCATTGACAAAGCAAATTTAAAATGGGGCTAGTTGAAGACTAAGGTATTTCTCTTTAACCATAACTGTGTTTACTGTACAGAAATTGAAGTGAATTTAAAATTGGGTGAAATCTTTGATAGCAATGAAAAGACAAAAATAACATGGGACAAAAATAATCGTGTTTACAAAAATGTTTATTGCGATAGTAAAGTCATCTTTCTTTTTTTTTCAAATCTTGTCTAGGGATTTTGGACAATGTAGAACTGTATCAGGATATGATGAGCAAACTGCAGCATCCAGGTTTGATTGTTAAACTTTCCTTGAATAATGTCTCACAATATTTTAATTAATGTTTCACCTTGAGCATTGCATGCCAAAATTACGTTTGCAAATACTTTTGCAGCTAATTTTGCTTTGTTTTACAGTTGAACACATCGACCAACTTTTGGAGCACTCTGTTTTCAAAGTAATCCAGTCTTGCTGCGAGACAATTTATCAGACACCAGTGTGTCTACATGGAACTCTCTGTCTGACTGAAGGAAACAACTCATTGTCCAGAATTATCCAAAGTGTCATGGAAGGAGACATTGCAAGGGATCATGCTGTGTACAGGTTTAGTTGTGACATCATTGAAAATGCAGAGCTGGAAGTGACTCTAGAGCATCAGTTTGCTGAGAACGTCTACCTAGAATTCACTATCAAGCAGGCCATATTGAATGAGCTTCGGAGTATCTGCCATAGTGGGGTCCTTCTTCACGATGATGAGACAAACTTGCAAGAAGTAAGGTCCAGTCTGTACAGGAAATGGCAAAGGGAAGGCCTACAGCCAAAACTAGACAACAGGGCACAGCTTGCTGAAGTCCTCCTCCTGCAGTATGTGAAGAATTTGAATGAGGCGGGATTGTTGAAGGGAAGTGACATTTTACAGAATACCACTGATTTTCAGTACCTGCAACATATGCTGGAGAGGATTCTGGCCATAGAAGTACAGAATAACCTAAAGTTTACTGCCATGTCATTTGTTTCAAAATATGAGAATCAGCAAGATTTTGAAAGTGACATAGAGGTTCAGGTATTATGAATAACTTGAGTGAATTTTATTTGCCGTTTTACCCATGTGTGTCTATCTGTAACAAATTTCTGTCACATTTTTCTTAGCAACTATCATCTGCAGATGCTTGAAATTTTAACACGCTCTTTGTTTAGGTATGCCATATTATGGGATTCATTTTTGTACCAATCAGACATCAACTTTCTGTTAAACGACAACTTTGTTTATTTTTGGCCAAAATTTTGGAACAAAGGACTATGTATGATAAGGGCCTAAAATGGCCCCCTAAAATGAACATAATCATTTTACTGTAATTCTTTGTTTTCTTTGTACATATATATATGTGATGTTTTTACATAATGTTCATTTTGATTCAAGTGCCCACAATTTAGAAATATGACATCGTAAAGATATCCTTTTCCCGCCATTTTTGCATTTTTAGCATAAAACAGCTTGTTTTCAAGCAGTTTTTCTTTCAGAAAACATAGAGCGCATGCTTGAACAAACAAAATATTTTAATCAGAGATGTATCTAGCCAAGACTAATAAGTGACAAAAAAATGTTCCTTGTTCAAGCATGCGCTCTATATTTCCAATTCGTAAAAATATAAGAAAAATGTCAATTTTGGACTGATTTTGATTGAATTATAGAAATAGCGTCACTTCTGACGTCATATACTACCAGTGAGTGCAAATAAATCAAATAAACAAGTTAAAAATATATTTTATATCAACTCTTATAAAAAATAACATAATATTTTATTGTACCCGAGACACTTTAAAAAGTGGCTAATTATGGGGGCAAAATTTAACTCATATCATATATAGTTCTTTTCATCAAAGATTTCTCAGCAACTATTAATATTATTGCTGATGGTTAGAATTTTAACACACTCTTTGTTTAGGCATGCCATATGGTGGGATTCATTTGAACAAAATTTCTTGTTAAATATCATTTATGGTATATTATATTTTGTATATTCACATCAGAGCACAGTGGTATCACTGAGCATTGGCTCACAAATATCTTGTTTAAATTTGATTCTTTTCCCATGTTAATTCAATGTTTTCATTCATTTTGTAAATACTGACTTCTTTGACCTACCTGTAGATGAACAGCGCAGCCATGTCAATGGGCAGAGTTTTAGCAACCTTGACCAGCAGAGTGATATATGAGGAGATTTTGCAACAAAGAGCTCAAAACCTTGTTAGCAACATTCTTCAGGAGTTGGAGCATGATGTGAAGTTACAGAGGGCTATGCAGGTACCCATACTCTTCTGTTGAATTTAACATTCTTGTCAAAGTCATATTATTAATAAAAAAAAAATTCTATAGTAGGAGTTTTTTGAAATACAAACTAATACTATTGTATAACTTTTTTTTAAAGGAAAATAGTTGTATTGAAGTTGAAAGTGAGGACTCGTTAACAGAAACAGAGATTCAAGGCCTAAGGGAAGGTATTGGAGAAAAAATGCTACTAACATTTTTTTATTTGATGATCTTACCAGATGCACTAGTTTCCTTACTTTATGCGAGTACTTCATTCCGCAATTTAAAAGTTTTGCATCAAATCGCGAGAATATAAAATCGCGAACGTCAAGTTTTTATTATAGTTTCACATAGTTTATAGCTGTCTGAAAAATAAAAGCGAGATTTTAAAATCCTCAAGATGTGCTTCTCAAAATTTTACACGGATATTAATTCCTCGATTTTAATTAAGAATCTACAGTAAATTGATATTTCATGTGATGGAGTGGGTTTATCATTTTTAAGATTTGGTTCCAATGAAGTGTTTCCTGAAGTATGTCATGGTGGAAAGAATTGAGAACCAACACAGGGGATTGCCCGCATCATTCATCAACAAACGCTGGAATTTCCACAAACAATTCACTACACAGGCCTATGATACTCTGACCGAGGCGGGACTCATACTCGATGAAGATTCCGTCGACAAATCACTAAAACCAAAACTTCTGTATGAACTCGAATGGGACATGACTGGAGAGAACAGGAAGTGGTTGCCAGGGTCGTTAATGCGTTTGTTTGCATTGTTCCTGTTTACAACCACTGTGTTCTGTGTGGTGTATGTGGCGTTAACTGCAGCGCAGCTGACAGTGGATCAGGTTACCGAGTGGTTCGCTTGTCTGCTGGTGGCGCTCGCTCTCTATGGATTGGTCTGGGAGGTCCTCCTCTCAATCAGTGTAGGAAAAATTCAAGAACGTCTTAATTGATAATAGTTTTCACGATCAAATTGAAGATTTGCAAGAATGAGGATATAAGTATTGGTTGCTACGTAGAGAGTTTAGATTAACATTATACTTACATTTTTTATACAAGCACGGTTTAAATAGATAAAGTAATGGTATTCCTAAGTACTGTACATGATTCTTGTATGTATATGGATTCCTTTTGCTGCTATAAAAATGCCAATTTTTACTTATGCTTACTGATCCAGATCCAGCTGTTTGGTTTAGAATATACTGATTGTTCAATACTAAACTATTTTCAATTCAAATTTTTTGTTGAGTTACGGTTTCTCACTCCTCAAATTTCTTATAACAAGGATTTCATGAACAATATGTCACATAATTAGCCTTACTAAAAACTTTTTCAAGTGTATTAGTCCTCATAAGTGATATTTATACATAATTTATAAATATATATTGAAAATGCATTCATTTACTACTGTTTCACAAAACACACGAAGATGAAATGGTAATATTCACAAATTTATGAACAGTACATACGGTCTCAAAGTTGAATTAACATATCGCAATTTAAGAATTAAACAATACTGTGTAAACTTACATCATAACATTCACTGTAGAATTCAAACACTATATAGCATTATAATATGAAATAGCTATGTAAAAAAAAAAATCAAATTGCTGGAGAAATCAATCTCTCTCTCTCACTCTCTCTCTCTCTCTCTCTCTCTCTCTCTCTCTCCAAATATACACCATATCAGTATTACAGAGGATATGATTCAAAAGATGTTTACTTTAGACAATAGTCACAAAGAAATGTAACAACTTTTGTGACCTTGACACTCTGACTCTTCTTCATACAAATTCATCGAGCAATGCTGATAGTCCATCTTTACCATATCTTTTATACACAATACACAATCTCCAGGTGATGCCAAAAAATATTTCATGCAATTTTTCTGGCCATTCCAACAGTTATAACTTTTCCATTGACAAGCACTTGAAGACGTAGATTTCTTTTGACATGGATTTAACAAATAATTTCATTATTTGTTGAAAATTCACAGATCTGTTTGTAGTCGAAGACAAGAGAACAATTTTCTTTAATGTTTTGTCATCTTCAAATGCATCATGGGCTACATGACACAGCACACAACATCAAGTGACCACAGAAGGGCTTGAACCGAAAAAGTCGTTGCCTAGCAAAGCCCTGCTAAGATTATTTCGCGGAAGAGATTTCAGGCTTGGAAAAGATAATCTAAACAGTTTCTTAGTGTCCATATATCCATGACTGTCCTGAAAAATGTCAATCATGTCGCAGTTTTTTAAAGCAGTCTTAAGGTCATGGCAATCATATGACTTTATATAAATAGTGCCTGTTTTGGAGGGCAACTGTTACCCTCCCAAACAGGCACTATTTATTTTATTATATTGAATGTCTTAATTTTAAGAAAATTTTACTGCTTTTATATAGAAATGACGTGAATTTAACGGCGAACCGTACGCGCATAGTTTACGCGCATGTAACAATTCGTTCTGTCGGCCCGTTGCCAAGCGTGTTGCTAACGCTGAGGGTAAGAGAACGGATTGTCAACTGCGCCTAAACCAATCAGATTTCAGTATTCAACATGAAAGTATAATAAAATATAATGTCAAACAAGAATCTTCTGTTTATTCGATGGAAGATTTCTTAAGAAAGAAATTGGGAATTACTTCAACTGCCTTTTCATCATGAAACATTGTGTTGCCTTCTAGTGTGTCAGTCCTGTTAATTCTAGATTTCGTTATCAAGAGCTGAGATCTGTGTGATGTGAGAAATTCTTTCTGAAAATAAAAACAATACAATTCAATAAATATATAAGCATTTTTAATTTACGCACAACTGGTTTCACAACAGCGTTTTCAAATGGTTTCATTTAGTTATATCTTATAATGACCTTATGTTTACTGATATCATTGATATGCAAGCATCTTCACATTTGTCGATTCTCACTTTTTTTAGACTGGACTATTTTTATACATGTATACTTTAAGAATAAAATGCTTTCTTTGGTGATTCATGCTGGTTATGGAGTTGGCGACATTCAAGAAAAAAATACATGTAAACCTGCGTGAGCGTGTTATGCATTTTTTCTTCAATGATTGCTATATATCTTCATAACCCGCATGAATCATCAAAGAAAGCATTTTATTTTTATATATTTACATCTTTCTTTTAACAAATTATTTAATAAATTGGATTTATTAAACAGTAAGTAAAATTCACTAAATTACTGTTAATGTGCATCGGTACGTTAGCTAAAAGAAACGGCCAACTATTGTCTCCAATAGGAATTTGAGTATGACATGATTATTTCGTGCAGTCCGTGAATTTTTTTTTTTAGGTCGCTGCAGGTCTCGACCAATCGATAAACGGGGTGTGTAGATTTTAGTCTTGTCAGTTTCTTTAGAGCTATGAATTAACAATAAGCCCTTATATAATGGTTGTTTGAATATTCTGTATGAAAATTTTATAACATTTTTTTTTTCAAAACCCATATATTTATAAGATAAAAGTTTTTGTTTATTCTTATTTCCGATCGATCCAATAATATAATTATATAAGAATTCTTTTATATATAAATCCACCAAGAAGAAACAAAAAGCAAACATCATGCAGGCAAAGAAAGCTCTAGCAATGAGAAGGCAATCCGTCAACCATTACCGTGGAATGTTCCTTCTGGTTCTGATAGCTATACATACAGTGAGGAAGAAGAGAATCACCCGTCGTACGGACAAGTGGAAGAATTGCGGGTAAAAATGCACAATGATTGGGAGTCTTCCCAGGATGTCCATATGATGGCCGAAACTATTTCGTGCGATATACTGGTTAAGGTGACTCATATATGATGCATGTACAACAAGGCCAGTTCACAACAGGTTTGGAGCAAGCAACAAGAGTGGATCGAGAGCCTGATGATCCCCGCGATTCCCCCCCCCCCCCCAATCTCCCGTCTTAATATTGTCATCACAAGAACCAGACATCAAGGCGTAATCTTAAAGGAAATGTGCACACTTTAACTCAAGACGATTATGGAAAAAAAAACCGGCTAATCAAAAGTCACTGATGGGCAGTAAGGCCAGGGAAGTTTGCTCTAAGATACCGGTGTATCAAAACATCCGTGCTCAATATAATGACATTAAATGTATGTAAAGCTGCCTTTGAAAATTGCACGAAATTATCAGCCGCCTGAAACGGAACCTATCAAGAACGACTCCATCCAAAGGGGAAATAGCGATACATCAAGTCAACCACCTCAAAACAGAACCAATGATGTTTGTCCTGATGCTTTGAGCACTGAAACTTGTGTACAAATGGATCCCAATCAAGAACGTCGGCATGACAGAGGAAGGAGTTTATTACACAGCATAAAAGGATCATATAAGTATCAAGGACAATTAAGTAAAGTCAAGACAAACCTGGTTATCAAAAAGACACAAACCAGGATTTAGAACCAGCCTTTTTCCCTTTCCAGTGTCTTTCCGAAAGAAACTTCTTCAAAGGGAAATATATCGCTCAGACAAAGAAGAAAATTATATATTTCGAAAAATTCTTAACCAGGAAAAAGCTGATAATCAAACCGGCACAAACAGAAAGTCCAAATATGTTACTACAAAAATACCAAGGTATCGGGGAAAGGCATCCACAACCAGTAGCTCAAATGGGGTGGAACACACGGGCAGAGACACCAGTAATGTTGGTCAAAGTGTTCCGTTAATCTTAGATCAACTAAGAATATGGTCCCCAGGATGTACTAGACAATCAAGGTGTACATAGCCAGTTTCATTCAATGGCAACATGAGAGTTTTATAATGACCGAAATGTTCAGGAAAGCTCTGCTGAAGATGTACAACCAGACATAGAAGCTAGCCTGAATAGTCCACAAGAAGCGCAAGACATGCATGAGACAGTAACATCATGTCGAAATAGGAGGGGATATTTACATCATAAATGACAATATTGTTCAAAAGAGCTCTGCTGAAGATGTACAAGTAAACACAGACGCTAGTAAGAATAGTCATCAAAGTGCGGAAAAAAGCCATGGTGTGTCAGACCAGTATTTTCAAATCGAAACACGGGAAATTTACAACACCGAGGACCAAATTGCCCAAGAAAGTTCTGCTGGTGATTTATACAAGGACATAAAAGCTACTGAACTAATTAGAAAAAATGAAAATGCATTTCAAAACGATGATGAACATAACCCACAGCCTGCACTAGATAGTATGGATGATTCATACCAAGATCTTTCAGACCCATGAGTTGGTAACCGAACAACAACCGCAGGATTCTTTCCACCAAGTGCCAAACAAAAACCCAGAAATGTCGGAGAGGTGCAGAGACATCAATCGGCACATTAGCCAATCGAGTCGTGAAATTGAAAAAGATCCTTCATGGAAGAAAGTGACCATGCTCAAGAATTACACAATCCCAACGTGGAAACTAAAAGCCTAGATGCTGGATTGGAGAGTGAAGGAGATGGAAAAGATCTGGATAACTTTGGTGTTGTTTTATCACAGGTAGACGAGGAATCAAATTCATCCAGTTCATGTCGAGGTATCGTCGTAGAGCCAATAGCAACTTCTACTCCAAAGCACCAGAGGTTTATGATGGAGCCTATAGCTACGTCAACACCAAAAGATTTTACAGAACACGCCTTGTATCAAGGTAAGACTGAAGTTGTATTAGAAAAATCATTAATTCATACATGTACCGAGAAAATGATGATCTTGAAGAAAATTTTAATCATACAGTACCTTGTTGTTATAAGAAAATTTTTGGTTTCAACTTTGACCTAACGAAATTTTTATTTTTTATGTTTAGTTTAGGTTTGATGAAATAATGAGATTATGTTATTAATTGCAAAACATTGAATATGTTTTAAGTCTTTACAATAGCGCATATAGAAGAGAGAGATAAGCTTTTATTATAACTTTTTCGGCTATGCTTCTTTTTAGATAATACATATATTTATAGAATAACTCTAAACTCTCTAATTCAAATACCAATGAATGTTAAAATTTATTAATTATAAATATTTCTGACAGTTCCAAACCGAAGCCAGTCTAGCAGTGATGCCATGGACAGTGATTCTGGGATCGAGTTTGACAAGAAGCTGTCAGCAGCCTCTGAGGATTTATGGCACAAGGGTTATCCGGGAAATTGCATTCCAGCTGGAGAGAAGAATAATGGAAACAGTGTTTCAACCAGGCAGGTCACCATCCAATGATGAATCGATGAAAAATCGATTTTATGATTACACTTTTTAGGAAATTGGTGCCCTGATTACTAAGGAAACTTTGAGTGCTGATGGAACAAGAGATTTGCGCAAAGAATCGTGTTATCGCAAACGCCATGTGAAGTTGTTATACCGCCTTAGAGATCATGAATGTAACAAAGTGATACATGGAGAGTTTGTAAGGAGAATAGTCGAGAAATATGGAACGATAAACGCCACTCCGTCCAAAAAAGTTATCAAAATGTACGGACTAGAGGAACCAACGATTTTAGAAGCACTGCTTAGGGAAACCACCGCTAATAAGGCAGAGTTAGTTGTTACTGGATTGTCTGCGTGCAATGGCCAGTTGCGATGGTAGTGGTGGTGGTAGCCAGTTTAAATGGTAATCCCAAAACAAAGTGGCGAACGTTTTACATCTTCTTCATTTTTGTTCCATGTGATGGAATATGAGAACAATATGTATATTCTATGTATCAGATATATTAATTTGTTTGTATTTATATTGAATTATCAGATTTTAACTTTATGCACATAAGACTGATGTCTTTATTGGGATCACGTTGATCGATATGGCATCAAATACCACTTTTTATCATGTGCTTGGAAGTATTAGTGTTATATGTGTTAGTAAATAAATACACTTTTGTTATTCAATTTTATTCATTGCTGTTTTTTTTCCTTCAAGCATGGTTTATTTTCTTTGGTGATTCATGTAGGATATGAAGGTGGCGACATTGCAGAAAAAATACATAGCCCGGGGGCATACTCTAAAACCTGGCCTGGCCTGGCCTGGCCTGGCCTGGCCTGGCCCCATTGGCCTGGCCTGGCCTCAAAGTTGGCCTGGCCTCACTTTTGGCCTCAAAATTGGCCTGGCTCCAAATTTTGGCCTGGCCTCAAAAATTGGCCTGGCCTCAAATTTGGCCTCTACAAAAATTTTTGGCCTCAAATTTATTTTTATATTTCTTTACATATTTGATGATTTTATTGATTTATAATTTATTGATTTATTTTTCAATGCACATTAAACATCTCACTTGGTGGCTTTAGTGTCTTAAAGTGATAGTCTATTAAAAATAATAGTTACAATTGAAAATATATACTAACAATGTATACTTATGACTAAAGGTATGTCAAGTAATCCATTCTAATAGATTTTTATTCAGTCAGTTTTAAATTCTGAAGAACTTAAGAATGTGATTTTGCACTGCCATTGTATAACCATGGCATATTTTTTTTGGCAATGTATTTAAATCAAACTGCTCTCAGGATCGGACAATATCTATGTAACTCTTCTTTTATCAACAACTTGTTTGAGAAAGAAATAATGGAGGAGGCCAATATTTGTTTATTCTTACCGACATCAAAGGTCACAAAATGTTTTGCTTTGTTCAAATTCTGACAATAACAATTCCCCATAGGAGAAAAATTGTTTCCTAAATATATACAAACAACACATGCATGAAACTCTACTCTAATCAGGTGGTGATGATTAATGACCATCACTGAGTCAAGTTATCGAGGATGCATTGTTGCAGTCGTTCACAAATGCCATTAATTAAATTAGACTGTGTGAAATGTTAAATGACAGGATAGGCAATGAATCTGACCCCAATGTAGCAGATTAGCGACAGAAGAGATTGATATCGAATTTCTGCTGGAGAGGGAAATTTGGGCTTGATCAGTGTTGACAGGTAATATAAACAAACTGCAAATTTTAAAGTGCATTACACAGTGATAAAAATTTAATGCTATGTAACCGGTACCAGTTTACAAATGTTTTGGATATCAATCAGGTCAGTCTCTTAAAATGATGTTTAACTTTTAAATGGGGAATGGGGGATGGCAGCTCTTAGTTTTTTGGTTTGGTTTTTGCATAATCTATACCTTGACAATAGTAAGAGCAGTGCTGTACATGCATGTCATAGGTATTTTTTTTGTGTTTATACATGGATTAAATTAATTAAACTTAAACAGTCGGTCACTTGTCATATATGTGAAAAAATCATATGATTATTCCTTAAACCTTAAAAAAGCATGGAAATTTCAATTTCTATAAGAAATCAATAAAAATTCAATCTAAATCTAAGAAAATGAGAAAAAGAGAAATTTTAAAATTTGAGGCCAACAATTTTTGTAGAGGCCAAATTTGGGGCCAGGCCAATTTTTGAGGCCAGGCCAAAATTTGAGGCCAGGCCAATTTTGAGGCCAAAAGTGAGGCCAGGCCAACTTTGAGGACAGGCCAGGCCATGGGGCCAGGCCAGGTTTTAGAGTATGCCACGGCCCGGGTTATATGTAATTTTTTCCGCAATGATCGCTACCTTCATAACCCGCATGAATCATCAAAGAAAGCATTTCATTCTTTTTTTAACAAATTAATTGTAAACAGTAAGTAACATTCACTAAATTACTGCTAATGTACATCAAATCCCGAGCCCATATGATACAATGTCAACGCAATGTGACTGATGTAAGGGCACCCCATATTCTTCACAGGTTCGCGGCGCTTCTGCAATCACACCAAACTCCATCCCTCGCCTTCCGTTTCTCGGACTCCATTCTAAATTTGTTCGTGGCTCCTACTCGTCTATTATTGCTTATTAGGTTTGTTTCTGACTTACTTAGGAAATATATCGGGTTGATCAATCTCATTGACTGATTAGGTTTGTTACTGACTGACTACGGAAATATGTCGGGTTGACCAATCTCATAGACGGCTTGGCGAATCATAGACGACTCGGCTTCGCCAAGGCGATAAAGCCGTCTATGAGATTGATTAACCCGTTATATTTCCTTCGCCAAGCTGTCTATGAAATTGATCAACCCACTATATTGCCGTAGTCAGTCAGTATTCGCGGAGTCGTCTATGAGTTAACTGTTCAAACCGATATATTTCCGTAGTCAGCCAGTAACAAACCTAATACATGTAAGTGTTTTGTTTTCCCGAGGACTATTAAGTGAGACATTTATTTCACAAGAAGCGATCATCTTGAAGAATCCATGTAAAGGTGGTCTTTATAAATACAACGCATCTAATTCAACACAGTCGAACTCTTGAAAATTCTTATTCTCACTTTCAAATTGCCTTTGAAAATCTTTGCTGCATCCTTGTTCATTTACAATGTTTTGTTGCTGTCGTTTTCTCCCTTTTCCCCGCAGAGGTTTGAGCAAATATTGACGCTGCCTTTTCATTCCGCTCAAGACACAACAATGTGACGTCAGTTTAAAGAGCAAAGTTCTACTCTAATTTAAAAGTAATTTTAAGGGCAATTTCTCCAGTTATTTAGAAGTAATACGGAACGCTGTCTCTGGAAATGTTGAGATGAGTAAGCGAAGCGTCGGACACAGATCCGGCAGTCATTTGTAAACCAATGAAAGTGTGATATTTTTGAAATACATGTACTAAAGCTATATAAAATGAAAGATCATAATCGATTTCAGTTTTCCACGTAAAATCATTGCACGTTCAATTCTTTTTTCGCACCATAAACATGCAAAAACACAATGTCAAAAGTCAATAACGTAATATGACGTAAATATTTTTATTGTATTTGCATTGGCATTTTCATAAGACTATGATAAAACATAGAAAAATAAAGACTAAAAAAAAAACAACAACACCCAAGGGAAGATTAGAACAAGATAGGCCTAGCCTACAGTATCTGAGCCATACAAAATAAGCAAAGTCGACAAATAATAAGAAGTTGACGTCTGATTAGTAAAAAAAAATGAACCTCACTATATTGCATGACTAAACAAAAAGTTGATCAAAATTTTAAGCATCTTTGATAAATAGTTGCTGAGAAACATGCGACAAATTTTTGTTACGAACAGACAGACACACAAGGGTACAGTATACCCCCTCTCCTTCGGAGCGGAGGTATAATAATATTCAGTATACTAATCCGGCACTATCAATAGAAAAACAGTCAGAAATGTACACGAACATTGGATTTGTCCAATGTCCGGATATACCCTATATGGAAACTTACCATGCACAAACCAGATTCGGTGTCGTAAATTTGGAGGGGGGGGGGGGGTTATCAGAAACGTTATCCAACACAGTAATTGAAAAAAAAGTTTTGTTTGATACTAAATTAAATATCTTTTCATATGCATAACAAAAGGCTTGTTCTATTGAAAATAATTTTAGAATATCAACAATTCGTAACAAAGAAAGTTCTGGATTCGCAGACTGTTCAAAATCGTGTTTAAACAGTTTAATGGTATTTTAATGCAATTACAATTTTAGTTACAGGGTTTTATGGTAACAGAGGATAGATTTTACATTTATTTCAAATTGAAGTTTCTCTTTGCATTTTAATTGGATTTCAAATAAAATTAGATATGTTCACTGCCAAGAGCAGGTGTGGTTAGTTTTTGACAATTTCGGTCTCTAACTAAATAACATAACAATAATTTGGTAATTTTATAGCTTTATTTGCTTTAAATATGGCAGAGAAGTTTGAGAGTGCACAAGATTGTGGAAACAGTAATTATTTCTACCCTGTACATATCAACATAATCATACCACTGTGCAAAATGGGAACTCTACGTGGGTTGTTCGGAAATTATTGAGACAACCCATATATTTTCCTTTCTAAGTGACGGATATTAGTGAATTTGGCATAGACATTGAACAAACCCCAACAAATAATAAAACAAAGTAATATTTAGAAATATTAATTTTTTTTTTTTGACGGCACATAAGCTAGTCGATGGCTGGGGTACCCGGCGCAGACATAAACCCGGCGATTAAATAACTTCAACTTCTAACTACAAAGTATCTGTAGACCTAAACTCGAATATAAAATAAATCAAATTATATATGATCATTATGCTTTTCATTGTGACTAACCTTTGCTAAAGTTTCAATTGTGTTCGAGTTGAAATATGGAGATAGTATAAGTATATTTCTTAGGCCATAACAGTTGGACTCCGACGGAATATTGAATTTTGACGTCAGGGCGGCGCAGCAAATATACATTAAATTGGTGAGAATCTCGAAATAAGACCGTTTTAGTCCATTCAATTGCTTAAACAAAAACTATACGATGGTAATGGGTCAAAAGCTTAAGTTTATCAGGCTTTTTGACTGATTGTTTAAGTAGAATGAAGAAATGGGGACTTAATAACAAGTACTAATAACACACAAACGGACGTTAACGGTTGTAAAATATGTACAGAATGACTGTAAGAGACGTTTCACAGTAATTTTACTTTTGGGTAGTAATAACTCATGTTTTGTTCCCAAAATCAAGAATAGAGAGAAACTGTAACGCTGACTTTCTAAAATGAAAACATTAATTCAGAAAATTAATAATATTCAATCACAGGCACCTGACGTTATATATTTTTCTCAAAATAAAAATAAATACCCTATATCTAATTATTAGATATAGGGTATTTATTTTTATTTTGAGAAAAATATATAACGTCAGGTGCCTGTGTATTCAATGTTCTCTATTGGTTTATAGGATATTTAAAATGTACGAGTAACGGGCCACGTTAAAATGACGTTTCGAATAGTTCGCGGTTGCTCCGGGTCACTGGACGTAGGCAAATTTATCGGCATACCAGAGATGATCAAATTATGTCATGGACAAGAAATTTTCAGATTGATAAATTTTATCCTGGTTAATTTTCTGGTGAATTTTCAAGGGTTTATCTATTTTTTTTTTCAAAGGAATAATAGTGAATGTCTCAATAATTTCCGAACAGCCCTCGTATTTAAAGTGTATAAAAAATGTGAAAAGGGGTTACGGTTAAGACGGTATACATGTAGATAGGTATGGCACGCCAAATTCACAAAAATGAGCTTAAGGTAACTCCAGTGTTTTAGAAATCCGTGTCAAACCAAACATTTTTTAATTTTAATAGTTAAAACAACTTATAAACTTACTATAGAGACCAAAATATTTATACCTTTGCACGTTTGTTTTCCTACAGTGAGCTTCAGCTCACAAGGTCCAAAAATTTAACAGCCAAAATTTAACACTATGATGCATGATCTCATAATATATTAAAATATGCACCAAAATACATCATGTTAGGTTATTATTTAAGCAAATCAATTGATTATCAGTAAATCATAAAAATTTTATTGATTTTCTACAGAAAACATAAAAAATATTACATTTTTTCTTGCCATGACCTTCCCCCAAAAATCACAAAATTGCATATTTTTGAAAAATTCTAAAAAATTATTCAGTTTACATACATTTTTTAAAGAATATTTATTAAGAGTTACATATTGTGTTAACAAAAAAACATAGTTTATCAAAACTGACCATCTAGTTTTTGCTTGATAGTCTCTTGAACATGTGTATTCCCATATTGAAAATGTAAATTTTACAAGTTGGTTTTTGCAAACTTTGGAAAATAATGAAATGTACCAAAAAGACACAATCTAACAGTCACTTAAATTGTTACACTCAATGAAACTGTATTATACATATAAAATTAAGGTTGAGACTGCCAAAAAACTCATATAGTTGAGTGCAGTAGTACCCCCTCCCTCTTTCTGTCAAATACTTTCTATCCCAGTTTTTTAACATATTTATCTGTAGATTAAACATCAATCAGTGTTATGTAGTTTTAATTACACAAGTACTTACTTATCCTCTCCTTGTCCCGGAGGACACATGAGGTCGTCAAGCTACATAAACGCAGTGTAATTGTTGGAGGAGAATGCATACAATACGTACAATTATATTACACACTCATTTACTGTTTTCCTTATGCTGCTTCCCTTGCTTTCTCTAATCCCTCTAAACGACGGAGATGCTATATTTTAACAAATTTTCCACCTTTTGACCAAACCAAAATTATTTTTAAACACCTGTTATGTGCCAAAATTATAACCGGAAATTTATCACGCCGTGTAAAAAAAGAACCGGATCCGAAAGACACTGGAGTTACCTTAACATAGTTTCACAGATAATAAATCCAGTTTATCGACGATTCGTTAGCAATAGTTTTCATCTGTAAAACTATAATTCAACGGTTGTTGAGTTGTTAAACATAGTTTCACAATTATGAAACTATATATTTATCAGTTAAACTATGTTTTGCAAACGCATATGGTTGTTTTCAGTGTTAATTATAGTTTTACACTTCTGAAACATAGATTATCGACTGTGAAACTATGATAAGCTCATTTTTGTGAATTTGGCTTGCCACATATACCGTAGGTCCTTAGCCATGCAAAATGACCATTTATATGGAAATTTTATGTCTAAGATGCAAGTACCCATAATTGCCGAAAAAATAAACACGTTTTCTCTGATACTCTCTTGTTTTATACAACTGGCAATAATGGGTACTCGAAGATAATGGGTACTTGCATTTTATATGCCTAGACCATAAATTTCATCTATTTTTTCATATATATCCTTGTGAGAATATTTCATATATAGACCCAACGATCAAATTTGTGCATCATTTATCTTTAGACACAATATAATTATTCTAAAACACCAGTAAAAAGGATTGCTCTGTTGACTATTATATGTGAAGGAAGGAAGCATTGTCCCTTTAAATTGTTAAAGCTGAACACTACTTGTATAAGGCAATGCCCACCATACATTTATTTCTCTTTCATCACCCCTATCGCTACAACCCCTATATGCCATATAAGCCACGGACCTTTTTAAGGAATAAGGATTCATTCTTTGAGTATTCTGAAGTGATAATTTTGGTCAGGTGTGGTCAAATCCAATAAAGCCCAAAGGGGTTTATGATAGATTTGATCACGCCCCGACCGTAATTATCACCTCATAATATTCAAAGAATGATTCCTTATAACCGGTACTTATATTTATTTAACCTTCAGCAATTGTATGATTACCGGTAAATATTAGAATATTGACATATTTATACATAAAGAAGTAAAACTTCTAAATCCATATTTAATTTAAACAAATGGAAAAGAAAAATGAAGCAACCAGATATTAAAAGAAAGTAGAAAACTCATTCATTTTTTTTCTCTCCACAAATTTGCTTGGTTTTAGCTCTTTGTTTATAAGCTTTTAAGTTTTTTCCTCCATCATACATTGTTCTTATTTTCTGGTACATAAATGAGAAGAAAAATAAAAGATTGTCATATTCTCCATTATAACTAGTGTCTTCCATGAAGAGTTCGTGGTAATCCCGCACTAAGTAATACACTGCCTCGATGGTGGACAAATAGGTAGCGGGATTATCCTTCTGGTGCCTCCAAAATTTGGTTTCTCGGGATTTCAATTGTATGCAGGTCATGTCTAAAAGAAATCAAACTTAACTAATTATACAAGTATAGGATTTATGTTGTTGGACAAGAAATTTACATAAAGTACAATTTACACATGACAAATACAAATCTGGCCAATTTTTCAATACCTTAATTAAAAGATGTAAATATGCAAGAAAAAAAAACAAAAAAAAAACATAAAAATATTTAACAGTAAAATTCACTTGCATCATTTCTACAGGTAAAGGTTGCCATTATTATCAGCAAGATATTTGTAAATTGTAAAATACAATGTATCTATATAAAGCTCTGACAAATATGATACCTTTAAGTCTATCATCAGCTATTATTCCTTTAGTCTGCTTCCAAGTACTATCAATGAAGACTGCTCTCTCAAACGGAGGCTCTCTAATTGAAGTCTTCTGTTTCTTGGTTTTTTCTCCTTCTGTCTCTTCAGCCTTCCTCTTATATGGCGAAGACTCCTCAAGAACCTGGCAAGAAGCTGTCTCTTTAGAACACGGATCCTCTGATGTGGAGTTACTTCCCTTGTCAGATGAAATACCATTCACAGGGTTATTTCCCTTTAAATTTTTGCACAGAGATTTATTTTGCCCCATTTTAGATGACACCCTACAGGAATCCTGATCATTGTCACCACTGTTATTGTCTAGTTTGGATCCTGAATTTCTTGCCAATTCTTCTAGAGTGAAGGAATTTTTTCCAGGGAAAACTAGGACAACCTTGAAAGAAAAATAATGGATCATAATGCTTACAAATAAAAACTCTATAACTTTCAAATCATACTGAACACATGTTGATTTGGAACGGTGTGATGTAGAGTGTTAATTAATGCTGTTTGCATGTTTGGGATTTTCCCTACCTTACTAGGGTCTGGATATTCTGGGATACATGGATATGTAAACACTCTGACATCATCTGGTGCTAGAACAGCAGCATGGGCCGATGTACTCTTCCCATCACATTCATTTTGGTGTTTAATGATGTCAATTTTTATAGGCAGCTGCAATAAATTAACTTAAATTATTACCATTGACAGCTAGTGTTATCAAAAGAAATATGTCCTGGTAATCTCTTTTAAACAATGTCTTAAAATTATATAGCTACATGTGGTTTATCAATAACAGCAATAACTAAAGACATAATTCAGGTTTCTATTAATTAACACTTGAAAAATCATACCTTTGATACTTACTGATAAAACATATAATTCTGACCTGTTTTAACATTTTTTTTAAAACTTACTTGCACTCTTGGGATCAAATCCTCTATCCCTTTTACAGGGACAAAACAGTTGTAACAATAAAATTTCCTGGACTTCATACATTTTGGACAGATAGTTCGGTTCTCTAAAGTGTTAAGAAAATCTGAGGATGAAATATCAAGACCCTCAAAAGGGTTTTCTTCCATCTGAAAAGAATACAGAGTAAATTCGAGTTACTCATGTTAAATTTCCGCACTCATAATATTAAGAGATTTTTAAAAATCTATTTCTATACCAACTACCTGATATATTTGCAATCAAAGAATATTAGCAAAATATATCCAACGTTGATCTCACCTCAGACCGTAACTTTTACCATGTGAGCTTCCAAAACTTAAAACAAAGGAGCGTTTGATATCGACAATTGGTTACGATACGATGTGTACTTTGTGCATGTTTGGGAGAGAAGAAAGATGATGATGATGATGATGATGATGATGATTAGGATGATAATTAAAGATTTTGAATGGTTTTAGTTTAATTGAGCATTTCTGTTATCATTCAGGTTATTCGCATGCAATGTTTTGGTTTTGATGACTGAACTGAACGCAATGTATAGTCATTACGAATGCGGGACGGTTCGCCCCGAAAGACCTTTCGCACCGAGACGTTTCGCCCCGAGATGTTTCGCGCCTATTAATCATGTGGTCATTATGCAGTAAACTAATTACACCCATAACTCTATTCAATTCAGTTTATTCACTCAAACCATGAAATGGTACATGAGATCAATCAGTATAATTATACAGTTCAAAAGTCAGAGGTACATTTTATAAGTGAATAGATAGTAGTAAATAAATAGTAAATAAGCATAAAAATGAAAACTTCTAGCTGGACATGGAGGGCCTCCAAATTAGTTATGAAAAAAGGGAAATCTGTTAATTATGATTGCTTAATAAACATAATTATATATGCACGCGGATAATGATTTGGTAAATTATATAAATTCAGAATTTTTCAAAGACAATTTAAAAAAGAGGGTTTTTGAATGTAGTCAATTTTAATATTTTGTATTAATATTTATCTTAAAACATCGCATTACATATATCGGTCTAAAATTTTTATATGATGAATTGCGATGTATTTCATATTAATATTTACTCATTATATTTACTTAAATTAAAACATTGTGTATAAATGAAAAAAAATTTGTTTTCCAATGATTTATATATAAAACCTGGATAAAACGAGACTAAAAGTAAGCAATATTAACAATATATGTTTTAATTTTCATTGTTTTCAAGTTGCATATTATATATACCGTTATAAATTTTTATATGATGAATTACGATGTATTTCATCATGTCGCATATATGTATATGTAACCGCTAGTTAATAATAATTAATAATAATTAACACCCGTCTCCTCTTTAGCTTGACATGGGGCGCCTCCAAATTAATTTTCACACCTTTATGAGGAAACCGATTCAGAACTAAATAATGATTGCTAAATAAACATAATTATACATCTTCACGTGGATAATCGTTTTATACAATATTAAAGTTATCAGGGAATGTGCCACAATAAACATGATCATATGTTATCAATAAAGTCAATATTTATTACACGCATATATATTTATTTATAAATATTTATCTAAATATTATCTCTAAAACATCGCAATATATATAATAATAATATATAATAAATAATATAGGTGCGAAACGTCTCAGCGCGAAAGGTCTTTAGGAGCGAAACGTCTCAGCGCGAAACGTCTATAGGAGCGAAACGTCCCGTTACCGTCATTACATGGCGGCGATTACAAAGGCAGAACGGATTATAACGTTACTTTCGTGACTATTGGCATTGACCATCGTAAGTTCTTTTATGTTCTTTTCAGTACATCATAGATTAAAGTTCGATTTTGCAACCTCAGAGGACATGACAAACAACCGTACAATAATCAGGTGCACCTGGAAGGTGATAGGAGACCACACCTTACCATGCCTTACACTGTTACATGAACATATATGTATCGTCAGATCAAGCTTATTGTTTGTAGAAATTCCGCAGTAAGGCCTTGCATGTTGATATTATGTTTATATGATTATATGATACATTGTGCATGTACTCTCTCTCTCTCTCTCTCTCTCTCTCTCTCTCTCTCTCTCTCTCTCTCTCTCTCTCTCTCTCTCTCAGCGCGACTGAAGCAGATTTCTTATGTTTATGCTTATGTTTCTAATGCATATGCCAGCCTGTGTAATAGGTTTAGGTAAATAGAAATGATTATTCTAACCAATCCAACTGGTCTGAATGTTTTGGTCATGGAAATGTTTTTGACATCAAACCGGCTGTGCGACCAAGGTTCGTTTTCAGGTGCCAGCGAGTTATTCCCCCTTTTCTTTTACAATTGGGTTTTTTCTGACCCACCCAGTTTCCGACATTTAGATTGGAGCGGCATGAATTTGGTGGTTAGATCTATCTGGATTTGTTAAATCTGAAGAAGGGAGAGTATGATCGGGTATGACATGTATGATATATAGAAATAACTATTAACCAACCTACTGGAAAATCTGTCTGGTTATTTTGGCCCTGTGTGGAGCACATGGCTCAGTGGTCATAGGCGTTAGGTGAGTAACCGAAAGGTCGCTGGTTCAAACCCCGATGTGGTCACTCCGATTTTGTGTGTTGTGCACTTGGGCAAGGCACTTTATCTACATTGTCTCAGTCCACCCAGCTGAAATTGGGTACCGGCTTAGGCTGGGAGTTAACCTGCGATGGACTGGTGTCCCATCCAGGGGAGTCAATGACTTTCATCCACTTAGCACTACAGAAACCGGAGAAAAGCACAGGCCCTATGCGCCTTTATGGGATGGAGAATGATTTCACTTAATATTTTGGCCCTGTGGTAGCATTTCTGATGGGGGCCTGGGAGTTAGGGTTAAGTCCCTGGGTTAAATCCTTAGTCCTAGCGAGTTGCTCTCCCTTTCCTGTTATGACTAAAAGCCGAAAAATATTCTTGAATGGACTGTTCAAAACAAGTGTGCTTCAAATACTTGCATGCTAGGTCATGGTCATTGCAGCAAGTATTTTTACTCTGCTATTCCAGAGACTACAGTTTTGCTAAGCTTATATGAGTCCAATACAATTTCTAGCCTTTGATTGCATGGCCACATACGTGGACAAGAGAGAATTTTTTTTGAAACATTAAATCCACTTGCAATGCTGTATTTGATCATTTCTGATGCCATAACAAGGGGCAAGCAAGAACCAGTGATAAAGAAAATCAGAACAAAAATCACACTGTACACATACATACCATTCAGTATTCATCTAAAACTTCAAAGCATATTGAAAATTCAATTTAAAAAAGAAAGTTGCTTATAACTTAGAAACAGGAAGGAATTAGAATGAAAGACATAAATTGTGTTCTTGTGTTCTTGTGATTTAATCACAAATTAAAGAACTCCCTGTTTATAAACGGAGAAAGGTTTCATTTATAGATGAAAAAATGTCGCCTAATGGTGCAGTGGTTTATGGGAGGTGTACTAATCACAGTTTAGGATATGTCAATGTGTGCTGTGGTAGAAGGAGATTGTTGTTGAGCTGCTGATTTGAATCCCACTATGTGGATTTGTCAAAGCGAGGAATTTGAAGCTTTACTGGGTTTTTTTTTTTCAAAACAAAATATCTAGGACTTCATGAGATAATTGTATGGAAAAAATTTCAAGTTTTGTTTTGTTATCTTCAAGGTATGCTGATATGAAAATTAAATTTTATCTTTTTAATGGATATCTTAATTAAAGCAGGAACTATTTATTCATCATTGATTCATAAATAGATGAGGCTACCCTTTGAACTGTTGCTTGATAGCCAGCCATCTTTTGGCCGACTGACTAAAAATAATCCATAGGATACAAATCCGATACATATATTTAATATTCTGAGCATCATTTGTTTTGTTTTAAAAAAAATTCAGATCCAAATTTGTGGATCCATTTTTTGTTGGATTTTGAAGTTTTGTAATTAAGTTTTCATGTGTACTTTCAAATAAAAAGATTATATCCCTACCTTAGTACCTATCTAAAGTTTGGACACAAGATCCCAGGAGGGCAAACAATTTTTTTTAGAGATTGCCTGAATGGCAAGTGGATTACATGATTGTGGTATCTGTGACAAGAACCAATATGAAAAAAAGACTGTGATATAATTCTGAGGATCAATATGCATCTCTTCAACATTGATTTGTCATGCATGCACGTGTGTATTAATTAACCCAGAGAAAAGTCAATTCAATACTTCTTTCACATTATTAAATTTGTAAACCAGATTAGAAGTTAGGGAAAATGATTTGTTGAGTTTATGCTAGAGGATTGGTACCATTAACTTGGTTGCTTTTGATCATTCCATAGGATTATAAGGATTATAATTCGATAAATATTTTTTAGATTTTTCAGGAATACTATAATAATCAGAGTTATTTCCCTCTTGGCTCTTAAAAAGATAATTCAGGACACATTTTGATATTATTATCATTCTCTACAAGATTTGCTTTGAAATATTCCTCTATAATGTTGCAGAGCTTTATATTTAGCCAGTTGGATAACATCTGTAATAATTTAAAGTTTGAAATGTATGATAAATTCCACGCAGACTTAGTATCTGTAGAAGTCATGGGGTGAGACTTCCTGTTAAAATGTCAGACTGCCAAACTGATCTCCAGCCAATATCTCAAACCCTGAACGGGAAACTAAGCATTTGAATAATAGATATATAATAGATCTCCTAAGAAATTAAAGAAAAGGAAAGCTTAAAAAAAAGAAAGAAAAGAAAAAAAACAAACAATTTTTAACCAATGGGCATGCTATTTGCTTGCTGTACTATTCAGTATTGGTCTTGTTAAATCATGTACACATTTATTATGTAACACAAGAAAAGGGTGTGCAAGTGAAATATTGCATGAGAAATGATCATCGATTTAAGAATTGGCTTGCTTCCTGTATCAGTGCACCATGATGGCTATATGATTTATAATTAGCTGCCATTAACTAGGCCCAGCAAATAGCAGGTAAATTAGGATTGCACTGGGTCCTAAATGTATAATTTTGAGGACTCTAATGTATGAATTTCATTTTTTTTCTTTGCCAACATTATTGATTTAATTCGACTAGTCTGTTTCCTTTTGACTTATTGTTGTTCAACAGTCAATTTCTTGTAACATATAAAATTTTTTAGAAAACATTGTGTTATACTGGGGTATGCAATAAAAATTGCCTGTGCTGGTTTTTGAGATCTGATGTGCATTAATCAGTAATAAAAAGGTTTTTGAATACATTAGCCAGCATCCCACTTGAAAGATAAAACAAAATTCACATCTGAATGTCTTTCCTACAACAACCCTGCCTTCAATATTGATTATTGTGTTTTCATCAATATCTGATGAAGTTGGGGTTGACGGCATGCTACATAAGAGATTAATAGTATAAGCGAGGATTTTGTTTAATAGACTCATTATTCTAATACGATTTGAATCTATCTGCCACATCTAGAGGCACTTTACGACCTTTTTGAGATAGATTTATGGAGAAAAATTTCTTTATTGTTGTTAAACTCTCAGCATTAAAATAGCCAATGCTGTAAATAAATATGAAATTTATGCCTTTATTGAGATTCATATCTTTCCATTTCTATGAATGTTTTGTGTATTCAAATTTATTATTTTCCATAGGTTTTTTCTTCCTTGATTTATTGTACTGTACATTAACAACTACGTGAGTCAACAAAATATTCACTCATTTTTGACATGTTGAATTGAAATTGAACATGTTTAAAAATTCAAAAATTTTAGGATGTATTGATCAAATACATATTGTATTGTAAATTGTTCTAGTCTGAGAATAATATCAATATGGTAGAAATTTGGTGGTTGCAAAAGTATGAATAATGAAATTATCCCGGGGCAGAGTATTGATTATGCAGTTGAGTCAGATTGACATCAACATTGCAGTCTGTCTGCACAGGGAGTAACAGCACTCCTCAAGATTTCCCCCCTATCAATCTTTGAGACAACCCCTCCACTTACGGAATCTGGTATTTTTTTCATATTTCTACAGTTTGTTATTCTGATAGCGCATTTAACACCGGGATGATGTTTTATAAATTTGTCTGATTGCAGGGATGCTAGTGTAAGACCAGAAATTATTTCGCTGGGATATTTCTTTCAGTGCTGGCTAATTCTACACGTAAGTATGACTGAAGTAGTTACTAGATTATGCAATGTTTACCTGGTCAGATGTAGCAGATGACATGTGTAAGATAGCATATCGCGTCTTAAGCCGGGAGTTCAGGTGAGAGAGAGTTTTCTGAACCGTGAATTATAACATGATATCACTTAGACCAAACTAGATTTTATGTGATTTTAACAGATTTTTCGTTTTTTATCAGTTTAAGCTGGACAAATTTGTCTTTTACAAGACAGATATCCACTGTTTTGCATGTTTGATTTTCAATTAAGGTCTTAATATCATCAAATTAGTCACTGTGCTCTCAATGTACCTTTAATTATGGTTTGTCCTTCATGTGTAGTATGCTGTGTCTTTAACATATAGATTTGTTGAGAATGATTTATGAATTTCATCAGAAGATTTTTATGTGATTAAACTATTGAATATGATGCTAATGGAATAAAAAAGATCTATGATGGATTTATACCACCACAAACTCTACCCACTTTATTAATTATCTAAACAATCGTCAATGATATGATAAGTTCTGATATATTATACATGTACAATAAAGTCACATGATAAAGAGCATTTTTGTTTATTAACGATCATCCCCACCCTTAAGCCTTTTCTGTATTATCTGATGAAATCGGCCCGAATTCAAGCCTAGAGTTAGAATGAATTTGTAACCATAAGGAAGTCCTTTACAGAAGTTAATGTGCTTGTAATTTATGAAGTACACACAATTGTTTGTGTACCAAGCTCTGTGCACAGTTATTATGCCACTTACTTCTAAAAGTTAAAAACCCCACATGATGAGATTGCTAGATGAGGGAGAAATTCTATTTTGAGAATATTTTGAAAAACTGCAACACAATTGACAATGTAGTATGGTTCATTTCTACTTTTCTCTGTGATTCTCTGTGATTAGTCATGTATATTACAAGGGAGTTGCATATTGTCATCTAATTGGAATTTCTCTTACACTTACGAGCCCTTTAAAAACTTTGCTATGTGGCGAGGTTGGGGGGGGGGGGGTGGGGGTATTGAGAAGGGATTTCTTGTCCTTTTAATTATGGAGTACTGTATTGGAGTATATTGATCAGTAATGTCTGAGAGGGACTTCTGGACATTAATCATGGTACAGATATATAGCATAACAAATTGTCTGTGTTGGCCTCAATACATTCAGCTTCCTGGGGCCTCAGTGTTAGCCAGACACTAGTTATTTGGAAAACATGTCAGAATATTTTGTTAAGTTCTTTTGCACTCCCAATAGTTGCCAAAGATGTTTAATTTAGATAACATTGGAGCTTTTGAAGACCATCCAAATACCAGAATATTTCATGAGTTCCTCCCACCAGGGTATTGTAATAGCTACAGCAGTATCCACGTCTAATTTGATACCAAGGAATCTCGAACACCCAATATTATAATACTTATGAATGATGCAAGAAATTCAGGAATCCAACTTAGTTAGCCTGCAGGTGTGAAAAATATAAGACCATAGGGTTTTTTGTGTTTTTTTTTTTAAAAACATGATGGAAGCTTTCCAATTTTTCTCCATCTGTATTGCACACTCTTGTTTGATGGCCAGATGTTTTTGTGTGGATGTTAATTACATCAACTTGATGAAATTGTATGAAGTAACCCATTAATCAAAAGTATATAACAGAGGGTTTCTCTGAATTCATGTGATCTACTTTTTCTCATGGGGTGCCAACTGGCACCATAATGAGGCACCCTTTCCCTGGCATACAGTGGTGTATTAGTGTTTCCATTTGTTAATTAGTAAATGGGGGTGGTGCAAATTTGCTAATCCACGCGGTCATAAAGCCCATGGAAGTTATATTAAAACAGTATAATGTAAAATTTATGACAAATGGTGTGTGGTGAATTTTGTCAAACTTGTTGACCTTGTCACATCAAGGACATTCAGTTTTTACCTGTGTGGACATTGAAACAGACTCTAAGCCTTGGGGGTAGGGAGGGACTGTCTCAAAAGCTGTTTGGAAGAGCCAGGTGAAAACAAGCCAATGAGATAATTGACCAGATAAAAGGAGAAAAGTGAGATCATATGCTGTAGATAAAGGGATCAGGTCATTTCCTGATCTTAGGAGGAGTTAAGAATTTAAGAGTGCTTTAGGTCACCAGACTCATAATACAAGTATATAGTATGAAAAGAGAGTTGGAGAAAAAATCAATAGCATTCATGTTTTAAGCAATCCAGCGTTCTTGCTTGGTTGCTTTATTTCTTTCAGATTACTTGCTTTTTTTATTGATTAGTTTGAAAAGTAAGAACAATATTGTTCTATTTCACAGAGTTCTTACTAAGTTTAGCGTCACTAAACATGCAAGGGACATGTCAACTATGTTATAGGTCTCAAGCCTTAGTCATACTGAACATTTTATTTCAAATCAATGTCATTTTTGTCTGGAAATTCAGCCTTGCATTTATTATTGGAGGTGAGAGACATTTATATGGATCAGAATTTGATTTTTCACTCATGATATTTAATACCAGCATGTACAGTGCACCGGGTAATACTCATGTTTACCGTCACAATGAATATAATTCATAACAGTCAAACAAGTACCTGCATACAACTTGATTTTTCCTGGTTGTTTATGCAAATTTAATGCTAAAAAATACAATCAACAACATCTGAATGTGAATTTATCTAGTGCCTAAATAATGCATTTGGATAAAATGTTATAATTTAGATGTAATATAGCAATCATTTAATAGCTAACTTCACATAGATTCTATTATGATAAAAGGTTTTATAGTTGTCTTGTTTATAGACCAGTATTTCACATTTCTATGATGCCAGAAAGATTTTAATTTTTTCAAGATGAATTTAATTAGGGAAGCTTCATGTTGTAAGTTGCAAGTTCAAATCTCATCTACCACACTAGACCAGCAGACATGATGCATAAAGTTGCATGTTACCATTGCATGCATGTCACTGCCTTGCTGTCAGTAATGGTGGTAGGACAAGATCAAACAAGTGTAGCACATCCAATGTACTATATCAGAAGTCATCTTACCAAGTCAAGGGTTTCTGATCCACTCTGCTTCTCGCAAACCATTGACTGAATAAGCAGAGTTTGACATGGTAAGAAACCCCTTTCTCTGATTGGTCTGTGATGCAATTCCAATGTCCTTATAGCAGTAGTTTTTACCTTGTATCTAGTGATGTCATTGGGTGAATTGGTTTTTTTAGCTGGCATCTGTTCAACCAGAGTATTAGATGTTTAATTTGTAATTTGATAATCCACCTCAGCTAATTCTATTTTTCTTTGTGTTGCAATAAAGCTAAGCATTGAACAGTGTGGGATCTAGTGAGAGGCTAGCATTACAATGCTCTTCATGTCAAATCAGGGCATGGTATATAGCCGAGAGCATGATACGTTATTGTTTATATATTTTATGCCACCTGTTTGTAATAGAAACTACTCTAAGATTTGTTCTGTGTGAAACAGTGATGCAGATCGAGACATATGATTTCAGCTTGTCTAGCTTAGCCATGAATATGATCAGGAAAAGTTTTTAGCTCACCTGATTTTAAATTTCATTTAATAGTTTTTATTGACAGCTGTCTTAACTGTTCACATATTTATATTCTTTTCTTAAACTGAAGAGCCCATTTTGACTAAAATTATTTCATTTTCCTTATAGTTATTAAAAGTAATACTACTCCTCTATTCTGCCCTAATATGGGTAGTATCTGTTATAGATAGTTTTGAGCTATAATCAGAGCAAAACATCTTAAGTTGTTTTTAATATTTTCTCATTGATATCCGTCTTAACCATGTTTGATTAATTTTTCCAGTTACACAAGAACATTTAATTGCTGTGTGTACACATTTATAAACTTGAATGTCTTGGCTTGCCATTAAGGTGCTTTTTTGTTTAGAAGGTCTTGTTCAATAAACAATTCAATATACCCCTCATAAAAATATGAATATAATGTTCTCATTGTAATTTTGTAATTAGGCTGAAATCAAAAGGAGAAAATTAAAATATCATTATCATTTATACAATTATTTCCCAGAACTTAAGAACTCATTGCAGTCTTGTTGGATAAAGATTAAAAACTTCTTAAACTAAGAAAAAAGTATATAAAACTTAGACGAGCTCACTTTCGATCTCAGTCTCACTTTTCCACTATACATTCCTTTTGTAAAAGTGAGACTGAGATCAAAAGTAAGCTTGTCTAAGTTTTATGGCCCTGGGGCCAGGTGTGTGCACAATGGAGTTCATAATCTTACTATAAGATACATTAATACTCATGCAGGTGAGCATTGTGGCTTATAGGCCACTTGTTTCTTTTTTTCTTGGTATTAATCCATAGCAGAATAATAAGCTAAGAACAGTACTGCATGGGAATACTGATATCCATGCAATATTGTTATTTTGCCATGCATTGGCAATTTCATTCGAGACATACATTTACCGGTACTTGGAACTCCTTGCTTTATTTTGCCCTGAGGCTTTTGCTACAGGACTCGATGTATGCGACTTCTATTCAAAATTTTCTATTGACTATTTATAGACTAAACATTTGGAAAATTCAATCATAAATTTCTTTATTAGGTTAGATAACTTTATATGGCCTGGAAATTTTTCTGCCCTTGAAATTTGTGCAGTTGTTATAAAGTAGATTATAAATCTATTACATTTTTGATGTCATCCATTCCCCAAAGAATAAAAACAGTAGTGGGCTTCTTGACTTTGCATGACTGTTAAATTTAGAATCATTCATGAAACAAGTACCGGTAAAGCATATATTACACTCCTGAATTCATTATTGACTACATTATTATAGGGAGTTTAAAAAATAATACAAAAGGCATTTCTGTCTTAGAAACAATGTTTGGTAGTTTGGAAATAAATTTTTAAAATAAAAGCTATTGATTATACATGTGGAAATTTCCAACTTTGTAGTTTCAGTTTCATTCTTTGCTAGGCAACGTACTTTAAAGCAATGTGCATATATTTGACTCAGGCAGTGAATTAATGTCACAAAACATTCATTCATTTTCTCTATTGTTTAAGAATTAACTGGTATAACATGAAAATTACCAGCATGTTTGCGCACATTTCCAGTCCTATTTTGAAAAAACAGAATTGGACAGATTTGCATTATTTATACGTTTCAAATCACTTTGGGGAAAATGAGACATAGAACCCAATGATGAGTCAATATAGACAATGAGCATTGTCACTCAGAGGGCTGTCTGAAGTTGGGGTCATTGTCAAAGGAAGAAGTCTAGTCTGTCTGAATGCTGCAGACAAGATTTCACCTCGATTTTATGAATTATAAAGGTGCACCAAACCATTGTAGGACTTAGTGTAAAATGCTTACTCCGAAACTCTTAACTTTGGGCCGGATGGCCCTTATTCTCAGTACTGTATGTTAAAAAGGTTCCGGGGGGGGGGGGGGGGGGGGGTTGCATTAATGGGCAAGGAATAAAATAGAATGAAGATGGTAAATGTCAGTTATTATTTTGAGAGTAAGGAGTAAAAAGTAGAATTCTGGATGAGTTGATTTTTTATTTTTTCAAAACAGTGCTTGTAGAAAAATTTATGTAAGAAACGTCAGATAAAAAAATCTGATGAATTTAAAGCTATTTCAGACAACCTGCAAGTTGTCAGAAGCTGACAAGCAGAATGATGCTTTGACTAGAAACGAATGGGGGAATAAAAAAAAATGCTGCAGAAATTATATGAGCTCAGACTGCAATAATTGGTGGTAATCTCTCTCCTACACCATACCGAGACACAACAATGCCCAGACAGCCATCAACCCATCCCAGCCGCTACAAGATTGAATTGTTAAAGTCCTCCAATTAAGAATAACATTATTGAGTAAAAATGTCTTTAAAAGTAGTTATTTTGTGTGATTTTGTTCCATTATTAGGTCCCAAGTGTGTGTCATGTCATTCAAAGAGAAGCCAACTGTTCATGCTACAGTAATTTGGGATTCAGTTACAATTAATAAACATATTTGTGCTTTTTTCATTACCGTCCAAAGCTGGACTTTTTCACATACTTGCCTCTTTGAGCATCTTCTTAGCTATTGATAATATTTAGTCTGGTTTTGACCCAAGGTTAAAGTGTATTTACATTGTTGTCTTAAGCAGTTTTCTCGGTAATGGTTTTAATCTGAAGAGTTATCTTGGAGTATATGCTGTTCAATGGTAAACTTTGGCATTATGTTATTCCTTATAAGGAAAAACATGTAACTGAATTGAGAATTCATATTTGAAAACATGTTAAAAAAAAAATGTATTGCCATAAAGTTATACTCTGAGACAGCATACTGTAGTTATTTTCGCCCCGTGTAATTTTTGCCCTTCTATACTTTCAAACTGTTTCGCCCTGTCTTAAATTTGCCCAGACACAGTTGTATTTAAATGGAGATAATTTGAAACAGTCGCTGACAAGGGTGAAAGGGGCAAAAATAAAACGGGGGCGAATATTTCCCTGTATACAGTATATGTCTTTTCAGGGTATAAAATGATTTGCTTTTCATCACCTTGTCTAGAATTTCTCAAACAAGATCAAATGAGTTTTAACCATGTCCTGTCAGAAGGTCTGAAATATGATGTAGACATGTAGACAATCTTCTGGCTGTTGAGATGGTGCATGATAAGAATTGGGTGATTCTTGTTTTCAACAAAAAGATAAAACTTCAGTGGTGGCAAGTGTGCTTGAAGTACGTTCAGACTTCTCTTCCATTTCAAGTTCACTACATTTCTTTTAAATTATCATGACTTACAATCTTAGCCTAAGAAATTAGCTTGCTGAATGCCAAGAAGTGTATAGTCTGCATTCCAAAGGTTTTCAAATTTTTCAACATTAGTTGCAGAAGCTATCACCCCATGACAGAATATGAAGCAGAAGAGATTTTTTTTCTGTCTTAGAAATCATTCTGGTTTGTTTAATCATCAGCAGGTTCTGAGAGGGATATTGTTCTGCAGTGAGTTTGGTGTGACAGAGGTTTATAAACAATGTTCTATAAATAAGTGTGCCTCATCTTCACGTGGCATTTGCAATGTTGGCATTGTGTCACAGTAATGTTCCTGCTGGCCATGTTTTGTTTGCATTCTTTGATTCTGCTTCATGCTCATGTGACTTGTAATCGATATCATTTAGGTGTGGAATGTTCAGACAACAGTTTCCCATTTCAAATCACAACATTTTTAATTCCTTACAGTACTTTTTGTAATTTAAGTGTGAATGTCTAACATTAGCTCACTTTTATTTAACAGTTTCAACACATACAAGTGTGTGAACATTATAATCTTCAGATTTATATCAAACATTATATATACAATATTGATCATAAAAGGCCAAGAGACATGTACCTCTTATTTGCATTCAAAACAAAACACTTGTTTATTTATTATTTGAAGTGTATTTGATTATCAGACATTGATTTCTGAGCTGGTATCTGACCATGCATCACTGACACCAAACTGATGTTGTTGAATGAGCCATTAGTTAATGGAGTGCAGGAACAATGTCATATGGCTACCTGAACATTTACTGCAGTGATTTTATGGTTTATCTGTGATTACTATTGGAAAACTAATGGTAAGCATCTCATTTAATGGTTAAGTTTTATTTCTAATTTGGGACACAAACACAGGATGTTTTCCTTGTTTTGAATCCTTTGGACAAACTGCCTAACCTTCCTAGCTGTTTTTTCTTTGTTTTTAGTCTCTACTAGATTGTCTATTGTTCTTGCTTACAAACTTCTTTTCATCTCTGTTTCTGTAGACCTCCAAGTTTGTCTGCTTCATTACTTTGCTTCTTTCATTAACCAATTTATTTCCCTCCTGTCTTGAAGTGTCTTCTACAACTATCTGTCAACCAAACAAATTGTCTTTCTATGTCTTGAACCTAAAGATCCACATCCTTGTTTATTACTATCTCTCTGTATCCTCCTCCTCCTCCTCTTCTGCACCATCTGTCAAATGATGCCATATGGTGCAAGTCATATGCTTACTGTATTCATGTACTTGCAAAGAATGTGACCTGCAGATTGTTGTGTCATCAATACTTGAATCACTAAAAAATTGCTGCAAATCCTTATTACCGGTACTAGTATATAAAAGGACCTTTATTTTTAGTATAATTTCATTTAATTGTACTTTAGAAATATTGTTGCAATCAAATCTGGCTCTTGTTGTAGTGGTAAGCAGTTTTAGATTGAATGTTGTTTAAAGATTGTTGTATGCCACAAATGGTGATCATTAGATTAAAAGGTGACCCTTCACCAAACATTTGTCATGAGATGTCACATTGGTCGTACAGATGAAACCTTGCATACTGAAATCTCATTGTGACAATAGGCATTGAAAAGATAAAAAATATCACCGCTCAAAGCTAACAGACAGCAAGTATAGAAAGTTCTCAATTTTTTAAACCTTCATAGGTGCTTAGAGACAAAACTAATATAGAACCAAGTATGTATAAGTCTATCTTAAAAACCCTTCAGTATTCAATGCTAGGTGATTTCTACTTGTACATACAATTGAAAGAGTCTTAAGGAGATGTAAACAAGATATAATCAATCAACTATCACAATTGCAAATGGTAAGAGTGAGTCAGTTTTCAGGAATTTAAATCAATACCTAGGTCAGTAAATTACTTACATCATACCCGTTGTTGTGCAATTGGTCTGTAAGACTGCACTTTTACTGGCAGACATACATGTAAGCTGTATTTTGTATATCATATCATTTTATATACATGTATCATAAATTGTTTTTTATGCATTGGGTACATGCCTCAAAAGCTTACATCCCAGACCATTTAATTAATGAAGCAGTACATGTAAATTGATCACATTTAATCACAAAATGACTACAGAAATCTAGTTAATACATGTAGTTTCTAAAAGCGTATATTGTTTTTGGACTATTGGGCTAGACTAAGGCATTTCATGTTGTGTATAATTCCTATATATATTGGCTAATGTAGAGTGTAAAATTACTTTGATATCAGCTTTGCAAGGCTTCATACATTCTTGTTCGATATAAAATGTGATGTGTAAATGTTTTGTATATTGTTTTACATGATTTTATTCAGCTGTTTATCAAATGGCATTTATCATTTGGGTGGGCTATGTTATCATGTTATCTCTTCTTTGTCTGATATATCAGTCAGCTTCAGTGCACTTACCAGTGGTTCAATGATGAAGATTTCTCATTCAGATCTATTGTACAAAGTAGTTATACATGTATATTGAAGCTATAAATGAAGCTTTCTCAGACAGTTCTACACTTTCAAAAATTGGTCTAGTCAAATTTGCATAAACAAGCAGTTCTATAGTTCCAAAAGGTTGTTCAGTTCTCACACAGTTTTACACTCCCTGAAAACATCTGTGCATGTATTTTGAATTTTATACAACCATATGCACATAACCATTATATATTCATTTGCAGTGCTGCAGTAGATCAAAGCCTCATTTGTAGAAATTCTGCATCAATGAATGAGTCAATGACAGCCCTATTGGCAAAATATTTCTTTCCCCTGGAGAAATTTAGCTGTACAATTAGGGGACAGATCATACCATATCTCTTAGTTTTATCTAACCAGGTCACAACAAACTTTTTATTCTGCTGGACAATACATTAGATTTATTGATTGTACAAGTGTAACCTAGTTGGAGCAATGGTTGTGTTTCATGCTAGGTCTTCATTAATCAAGTCTTGTAACCATCAGTGTCCCCAAACACTAATTTGATATGGTCTGGTGTACGTGATCAAATTTATACATGTATAGGTTCCATTCTTTGTTTCTAGTACATGTTTATGGATCATGGAAATGAAAATCATCACAGCCATCATAACTGTTTCCTGTAGGAAAAATACCCATTGAAGTTTCAGAAGCAGATCCTCTTGGTTTTATTTTGAATCATTGTTTGATTTGATGCCATATTTAACTCCTTACTGGCACCATTACAGTGCCAGGGGTAAATATCTTGCATAGGGTTCCAATCTGTGTCTTTGCATTTTTGAAACTCTCTGGAAAAAGCCAAGTGTCTAGCAGTGCTTCACTAAATTCACTAACTAGGTCAAGATGTTCATCTGCCCCCCCTCTCTCTCTCTCTCTCTCTCTCTCTGTTGCTCTCTCACTCTCTCTCAGTGATATAGTGATATTAAATAGAATCATATATAAAAGGTGTTTGTATACCAATGGTAAAAAAGCTATTTATGTAAAGCTGTATGTAAAAGTGCATGTCTGATTTTTAGGAATGATTCACATTTTCAAGATATGTGAATGTCAGGTCTTGTGTGGCCTTTTTCCTTCAACATTTGTCAAAGAGACCTTGCTCAGGTGACCGATTTCATACCAAGAAATGTTAAAGAATTACGGTACATGCGTAAATTAATGTGACTCATGCATGGTTTTTGGTAACCAGAATTCTACCTGTTCTGTACCGAAATGAAGACAAATCTTGGTCATCACTGTGAGTCTGGTCTGTTTACAGGGTAAACAAACATGTGGCATACTGACAAATCCCAGGAGCACTGTACAGGGTATAGGACCAAACAACAAGACATTCTTTGCACTATAAGTCAGCTTGTTAAGTGTCAGTGTCGATATATCAGGAAGAAAGGCAATTATGTAACATGCACTTGAAATGGTGATAGTTCTGTGGATGATTTTGAGAATACCAGAGTGAAGAAGATTGGGGGTGCTAATCAAACCTCTAAAGGTTGATTATATTTCAGACGGTTTGATTATTATTTCAGACAAAGGATTGGAAGAGAAAGTTTCCTTATCTTTTCCAATCTCCTGTTATGATGAGAGATAGTTGTGCTTCAAATCTACTTTAAATTCTGCATTATAAAATTATAACCCATAACAAGCCACATCTTGAATTTTTTGGACAAGGATGTACCATGCAATGCAATTGTATATGTACAAGTAGGGATGAGTCAGTTTTCACATCATCCCAAGTAGCTCTCAGGCTAAATTAATGTAAACGATATGCTATAAGAGAAAAATTTCTGTCTGTTTTCGTTTTTACAGCATGTCTTTTTTAAGCCTTTTGAATTCAGATTAATAATGTGATTATTACGGAGGTAATTTTTTTTTTCTCTTCCAGTGTCATCGGAGACCAGACAGCATTCATTTGAGGGAAGAAACCGCTACCCCTCCATCATCTGCTCAAACGCATCCCATAATTCTCTGAGACTAGTCATTGAATATTGGAGAAAAACGATTCACGCTTACTGTTGCATCTAGTGTGCTCACGTAGGCTTGGCTGGTCTGCGATAGAGACTGTGGACCCTCCCCCATCTCTCTCTGTCTGTGGTTCCAAGGAATGGCTGAATCACCAGAATCCCAACTCCAGGGCCTAGATTTACAAGGTAAGATTGTTCATTTGGATGAAAAGAAAAAAATTATTCTGTATTATTCAGCTGTTAAAACACACAGTCTTTCATGCCATTAACGGGAACAATTTGATAGAAAATCAATAGTGAAGCAGACACAGTTTGTATTTAGTCTGACTGAGGAATTAACTGAATTCCTGTAAGGTTGTTTTACAGTTCTGACAGAGTATATACATGTATTTACAAAATATAATGTACATTGTATTCATTAATTAACAGCAAAATACCTATATTCAATGCCAAAACTATATTGTCATTAGTGAGTCTGAAGTGAAAGTATACCCAACTACCTGTACAAAGTTTAAAAGGTCTGAAAATTCTCTAGTCATGTCTGTAGTCATGTCTGAGCATTTCCTCATTGTTTGTAGGTTCAGAATGTGCATGGTTTAAAGAATATTTTATACCAAAAAATTCCTGATACAGGTGACAGTTTAACTCAGTGAGATTACACCTCCCTCCACCCCCACCTAGCTCAAACATGCTACAAATATCCTTATATCCTCCCAGCATTATTATAAAAGATTATGAATTGCATGACAGCTAGAATTGTATGTGTGTCCATGATTTCTGTATCCGGGAGTATTACAAGTATAATTGTCTGAGGCGGTCCACGGAACTAATCAATACAGACCCATGATATTTCCCTGTGCTCTCAGCTGATTAAAAACTAGCCTTCTGCTTCTACCAAGGATTACAAAAAAAAGATACCAAAGTCATAGATTTCAAAGAAACTTTTTTTTTAGAGTGAATGCTAGAGATCTTTGAATTTGTTTTACGCTTATTTGTCTGAATGCTCTCTTGACTAAACAACAGAGAGAATTGAGGGTTTATGGATTCCTGTGTTATATTGTAATTTTCAATGGTTTATTGGTTTCTCTTGAATTATTCCTTTTTTGAATGAATATTCTCTCAATTATAACCCAGTTTTGATTATTAAATATTGATGCACTTTGTTTGTTCATCAATTCAAGAGTATTTACATGTAAGGGATCTCAATTTCCCATGCCAAAGAGATGAACTCTAAGCCCATCTAACAAGGATGGCATTGTATTCAGTGATAATTTATACAGGGGGCTTCAGAAAATTTTGTAAAATGGACAAGGTGTCAAATTTTGTCATTTCAGTGCCCTAGAGATGTAGTCTGTCGGACCAAATTGATATTTTTCATGCAGATTCAGTGGATGGAGGAGATCAATAATGTTTTTTTTTTGTCTTATATATGGGAATAATTTCTGACTAGAGAAGATACATTTCATGTAAGAAAGGAATGCAGACCTATCAATTTTGCATTGGCATGCACAGGAGTCAAATATTTATGTTATATTGATCTGTCTTGAACTGCAGTGTATCTCTTTTCTAATGTAAAATGGATATTAGTAGTTGATCACCTACAGCCATTTAGTATTGATGAAGTTCATCTATTTCAGTGCAAGATTTGATTCATTTTATTTATATTCCCCATTGAAATATAGTAAAAAGATGGTATACTAGTCTCTAAGCTGTTGGCTTTTCTTTCTTTGATTACATTATAAAACTTTAAAAATCCAAAGTTTTGCAGTTATATTATACATTTCATATTGGTGTGTTCGAAGGTCATGGCCAAAGAACTAAATATCTCTCTCTCTCTCTCTCTCTCTGGCCTCTGGCCTCTCTCTCTCTCTGGCCTCTGGCCTCTCTCTCTCTCTCTCTCTCTCATAGCTTTTCCTTTTAATCATTTTCACTACAAAGCTTTCTTGGAGCTTCTTGTCACAATTTAAGATGAGTGAAATCGACCTCTGATATTGATTATTATACCTGGTCGCAACTTGTAATTCCTTCTGTCCTTGTATAACCAGGCAATCCTGGTACATATGTCATAGCACTGAAAAAGTCAGATCCTACTGATTTTGTGTGTGTGTGTATTCCTGTCATCATGATAATGTTTCTAGCCTTATTCCATTGGATTATAATATTATATTGATCGATCTATTTCCCTGTTGTGTCCTGAAGCAAGAGTTATATACCCTTTATAAAAGAATATATAGAAACTTTTTAGGCAAACATTTCATTTATTATGTGTAAAAAAAAAACTGCATTTTTTACAGTTGAACTTCGATATCTTGAACACTGTTATCATGAATACAATGGATATGTCGAAGTGATGGGTAAATCACAACCACTTATTTTTTAAGTATTTTACCCTCGATAGCTCGAATACTCGGATATCTCAAAGTTTTTAAACAGTTCCATCTAGTTCGAGATAACGAAGTTTGACTGTATTTAGATTTAATCTTGTAAAGATTCAAAATCAAAATTTTTGTGATCCCAGAAATTTGATTTGCCATTTACTGTCTTAATTTTCCATGGATATAATAAAAATTAATGCCTAAACGGTAGGTTGTAGCATTAAACAAGATACGTCACTTGGAACTTTAAATTCAAATGCTGCAACCATACCGTTTCTGTTTCTTAAGGGCATCATCAAACATCAATGTTTTGCAGTGATCATATACAGTACCTGCAATTTCTAATGCTCAACTCATTAAACATGCAGTAGAAATATGTTTAGGGGGTAACTACCGCTACACTAAAGAATTGCAGACTGCATCAAAATTATTGATTGGTTGATTGAAAGGATATTTCATTTAATTAATATCCAGCAAGCCAGGACTTGAGATCAGATCTGTGGAAATCCAAGGAAATGGACTTCCAGCAATGACATTAAGTCACAGCATTTGTTCAATTACATCATTTTTAGTCTGTGAACGAGGCAGCCATTCAATCGCTGCTGCATTTGCCCTCCATGTTATCACGGATCAATAGAGGTTTAATTTGAAAATGACTTTACACTGATAAGGACCGGGAGAGAACCTGGAACTCATCTTAGTGCAGTGGGTATACCCCTTACTCATCGTCTGCTGGTGGATGCAGCTACTGGAGGTAGAAACTTTGTGTGTATTGCCTTAGATCTATTGTTCTTGTTTAACTCTCAGACTTTTAATTGAAGTTTTTTTCTCTCTCTCTCAAATTTCTGCTCTGTCTGGAAAATTCTTTGGCTTGATGTGTTTCCTCTGCAAATTTTTCAGACATGTTTATCTCTGATGAATATCTTTTGTTTTCTTTCTGAAATATTGTCTTTTGAGTGATTAGTTTGGGTAGTGTGGGGTTTTTTTTGTCTTGATTGCTATGAAAACACCAGGGAAGCAAAATTTGTTTGAAGAAGAGAAGACTAAGTAAATTTTGCAATTGTAAATTTACAATTGCATAATTTTGAGAAAGTACATGTTACACACCATGTACACCATCAGGGGCTTCTGTGGATGACCTTGTATATTGCCATCTTAGAAATTTTATTCTGATGTACCATTACATAAGTATGTTTTCAACATTATACGATAGACTGATTTCTTATCATCATATTGATTCCAATTTGCCCCTAAAAAACATGCAACCATTCGGTTTTTAAAGCCAATTGATTATTAAGCACCCGGATGCATTCCTTTTATAAAGTTAAGGATTTTTTATTTTCTTAATAAGTTGATTCATCTGAGACACACAGAGACAGACAGTCATATGATATGGGACTAAATAACTATTAAAAGGTATCTGTTATATAATGTCCTTGTGTTAGAACTAAAAACAAGTGCCATAATGGATTTGCTTTTGACGACAATACCTGGAAAAATCAAGAAATTCGTTGTCGTCTCTGGGGAAGTGAAACATGGAAAAATGGGATTTCCGATGATATTGAGACGACTTGATTGCTGACACTGACAGCTCTAGGAAATTGTTTGCATGTCAACGCATGGACCACAGATTATGTCAGATGTAAATATCGTGCATATGGATTTATTCTGGATATTTTGGAGAAAAAAATCTTAATGGATTTAATTGCACCTTTTTTCTAATTTTGTATCTATATATAAACAACTCTTTAAACATTGTTGACTTCAAGAATATGAAATTTTTTTTGGTACTAAAATTCATTTGAAAATGTCATCTTTTCATGCAATTTTCAAAGAAAGAGGATTTGGTAATGGGCTTAAATAAGAAAATTAAGCTATTATGGCTAATACTAATATCTTAAAATTGATGAGTCTATGGGGATATGGTTGGTTTGTATGAAAACCATAATTAATATAATCAATGGTTATTTTGAGAGACAGGTGCTTGGGTTCATACATTCATTTAATATTCATAAAGACAGATGGCTGCACTAGGTATATGTTACAGTTATTTTAAAAATTCCTGCACAAAAACCATGAATGCCTGTTTGTTGACTTAGATTTTATGCAAGAGACAAAATAACGTCTTTCTTTAGGTAACATTGCTGATTTATTCATCATTTAAATTTATAATAGTTGTTATTTTACAGCTTTCGAAATTATTTTTTATTAAACATCATACTTGAATGCAATGTATTGATATTTTTAGATATAGTTTGGTATCATTTAGATAATACAGATAAGTATACGGTTGAAACGTATGCTTTTGAAATGTTTTCTAGACTGATAAGCTAGTGAACTTACCAGTTGATCTCAAAGATCAAATTCTACATTCTTTGATAATTATTTTCAGGAAAGCATAAGGTGGTCAGGATAAAACTTTAATGTTTTTTTTTTTTTTATGAGGATGTACTTAGATATTGCTTAGTATTGCAACTCTTCATTTTTTTATTCTTATACTAAACAGTCATACCAATTTTAAAAAAATCTGTCAAAGGAATCTTTCAAAAGTATATGTACTGACTTGTGCCAATTAACATTGAATTCTTGAATGATGCTTTTTATCAGTGTTTCAAATTTTTGTTTTTTGATGGAATTGTGAAATGCGAAAGATATTTTTTTCAGTATTATGGTTTAAACAATAGAAAGAAATAATGGGAAAAATACACTCATTGCGTGCAAATACTGGTACAAAAATACATTGTATTGTATTACACTGCTGATTGATTCTGATGGACTAGAGTTTAAACCCAAACTAATCTACCTAATTAGGACACAATTAAACCTCCAGCTGAACATCAATTATGAGTCACATTATCTTTGCAAGATCCAGTATGGGGACTGCCCATAAGGATGCACGCTTTCTGTTTACAAATCTTTCATGCATAAACACTGATGCTTCTTCTGGACATTTTTTAATGGACAAGTTTCCAAAGCCCTGATTTTGATTACCTTTCTAACACACCTTGTGTAGCGACTACTGATAGCTTAATGACATTGTGAGTTGATCTGTGATAATGACAGCCAGACATATTGATCTCACAGATTCCAGACCCGGCTAATGACGCTGAGTCTGTTCTAAGGATGACCTTAGATGAGGTCAAGACGGAGGATCTGTGCAGATGACAGGAGTTTTGGTTGATCTCTCTGAGGTGTTGTGGGGATTTAGTTCTAATAGCTCTGTTATTTTATAATGGTCAAGTAATTAATGCAGTGTTGGTTAGGGTTCAAGAAGGAGATTTTCTAAGCTTGTAATGCAGGAAATTTTAATCGATATATTGTTCTTGGTATTGCTCCTGACTTATGAATTCTTTGAATATTAATTCCATCATAAACAATTACTTAATGATTGTTAAAAGTGTGTTGATTTTTAGCTTATCAGAGCTTGGTTTTTAGCCTACCTGAATTAAAGGTTCATTTAGTCAGCATCAACTTTTCACATTTCATCTTCTTTGGAATTATTTGGCCAATTTCAACCAAACTTGGCACAGAACATCCTTTAATTAAGGGCATCATGGATTGTTTAAAAATTGATGGTGACATCATTGCAGTGTGATATTATATCTGTTTGGGAGGGTAACAGTGTCAATTTCAACTGTTACCCTCCCAAACAGGCACTATTTATTTTATTATACTGAATGTCTGAATTTAAGAGAAAATTTTACTGCTTTTATATAGAAATGATGTGAATTTAACAGCAAACTGTGCGCGCATAATTTACGCGCATGTAACAATTCGTTCTGTCGGCCCGTTGCCAAGCGTGTTGCTAACGCTGAGGGTAAGAGAAAGGATTGTCAACTGCGTCTAAACTAGTCAGATTTCAGTATTTAACATGAAAGTATAATAAAACAATTTATTACATGGGTGATATTCAGTGCATATTGGTGCAAAAAAGATAAAAAGGGGATATGGCAAAGCTTTAACCCAGTAAATTTTACTATCCCCTTTAACTTATTTACAGGAAATTTGATAACAATGCAGACTGATGCACATTGTAGTTGGATGAAATGAATTGCTGTCACAAGCCTTTGATCTGTGGAACAAAATTCACAATAAACTGATAAAATGTTGCAGAATGATAACATAATGTGCGGCGCAGACCTTAATAGGCTATAGAAAAATGCCTCGTGATATTTTTTGTTGATATTTGTGTTTTATTCTCTTCTTCTGCTGCACATAACTGCTGTTTTAATGACATTCACATTCTGTCGCATTCTACATTGATTTTAATGTAGGATATACTGATATTTACTCGTTTTAATAAGTTCTAAAACTGATGTTCTGATCTTTTTCAGTTACTGTGTTCTTAAATGAAAGGTTACTAGAGTAATAATTAAAACCCGGCATCATCAGGAAATACATAATACAAGTACATGGAGTGGAATTACAATTAGGAACATAGGTTGATTGAAACTATGTGCATGAGCTAGGACCCAATGGCACACTACATGTAAATTTTGTTGTCTGCATAGGACTGTAGTAGTGCTCATAAACAATGAGCATGAAATTTTCAGAGAGGACCAGTTAGGGAGTAAATTTCAGCAATATTTATGAAGAATTCAAAATGAATGTCGTGGTACCACTGTACCAGTATCTTTATAATTAGATGTCCATTTTTAAGTAAGATTTTATGCAATTCTGAATGGTCTTTCAATGATATGAAAATCTAAGACTTCATTTAAAATAGAGATCCAGCTAATTTAAAAATGCACTGAAACCCATTGTTAAGTGTTAGCTTGCAGATTGTTTTGTTGTAATGAGCTCTCAGATACACTAAGGATGTATCTTAAAAATCTTAGATAAAATATCACTTTCTTCTCTTAAGCTATACTTTTCAATATAGGAAAAAAAAGGGAATTCCCTGAGGGAAGGTGTAAGAATTTTTTTCTAGTCAAACTTCAGTCTCCATTAGGGATGGTGTGCACCCTTGGCTAAATCGGAGTTCATCTATGGCTCTCAGCATAAATATTGATTCTATTCTCCCTGCTCATAAAGCTGGTGCCAGAACCAATTTAGCTTTCATTGGATGGGTTTATTACCTTTTTTGTTCAACAGTTTATAATTCATTTTGTTCTTCAAAAATTGAATGCATGTCTGAAATAATATTGGTTTTGACATGTTTTTGTCTTATTTAACATGATAAAAATTGACATGGAATGATTTTTGAGACAGAAGCAAATATGGATTGACAAGTTGGGTGAATGAAGTTTATTTAGGAGTGATTATTTGGAAACTGAAAATGACCTAACTCGACCTCAGGGGGTTAGTTACATGCATTTAATATTTCATAAACATGCAGTATAATCCAATTTACCGAATGAATTTGTTTTTTGTTTAATTAACTGTTTACAGAACTGAACAGTTGTAATTGCAATTGGCATTTGTGAATTGGATATTACTGGGAGTAATTACATGTATTTGTTCAAGTTGATTTGCTGGCTATTTGAATAATGACAATTTTCTGACCAGTGGTTGAACCTGCAGTCATCTAATCAAATGTTGGCCAGATTTTTATGGAAGTATTGAACTTCAATCCCAGTGATCAGTGGAGGGAGGCTGAAATGTATTCCTTTTGAGTCTTAATTATAGTGGGCTCTGTGATCAGATATTCAATAGATTCTGTTGCAGCAGCCTCAGAACTTGGACCCTGGTCAATGTCTTTTCTGTCTAGACAGGCACAAAGATCCTAGAAATCATGTCTTGACTTGTCATTACATTCAACAGATGATTATAAATTGTTTTTATTTTTCATTTCAGTCTTTTTTGGCTGGTAATCCTTCAAAATGCGTTCAACATTGATTGGTTATTTATCTTTTTGTACGTTTATAATCTTTCAGATGCAAAACAGACCAATGGCATGGAATATATGAATGGTAATGGTGTGAATTCACCGGACAAGATGGATGACTTTGAAGCTCAGTTTCAGACTGCTCCTGCCAGCAAGATTGCCTCAGTACTAGACCCCAATGCCAGCCCTTTCGAACCTTTTGGTCAACAAAGTGATCTATCAACCTTGCAAGCAAAAGACCAATCTGTGCCATCTAATGACCTCACACAACCAGCCAACATGGCCATTGTCCCCGATCAGCAGGCCCCTGATCAACCACCATCGAATGATGGAGTGTTAATAGATTTTGGTGGGAAGGATGAAGCCTCATCGCCTGCTCCTCCTAAAGGTATGACTAATCTAAATCCATTTCTGACCTCTGATGAAATGGACGGAACTACTAACTCTACAAATCCATTTGTTTCAGAGTTGTATGATTGTTCTTTATTGAATAAATCTCGTTTTGAAGGTGAAGGGCATTTAGACCCATTTTCAATGGATGTTGGACAAAAGGACATTTCCACAATGGAAGGAGGGCAAACTTTTGTGGACAACACTTTACCCCAAGGTATGGGTGTTAATGTTGCAGACTCAATGGATAATTATAACCAAGATCAAGGTGCTTCTGAAATGGAATGTCAATGTGATAATATTGAACCAGAACAAAGTCTTTCGAAAAATGTGGATGATCTTGATCATTCACAAAATATGAACCCTAGTCTTTCTTATGTTCCTCATGATGTGATGGATTCAAATGTTGCTCAAGAGGAGGAAAATGTGCCTATGTCCCATGAGGATCCTACTTACCAGCCTGCATATCAGCATGTTTCATCCCATGACAAAAATGCATTTGATGAACAAATTGTTCCAGGTGTGTGTTCATGCATTGAAGAACCTGAACCAGAGGTTCCACAAGAAGAGGCTGTTGAGGTTGAACAGCATGAAACACCACAGGCTCAATACAAACACAAGGAAGAATGTGTGGATGAAGAGGATTATGATGATGGCTCCGATGGTGAAGATATCAGAGAAGATCAATTGGAATATCAAGGAGAAGATGGTGAAGATGATGAAGAAATAGAGGTGTACACGGATGATGGAGACTACAGTGATGAAGATTATGATGATGGCCCTGATAGCTACAGAGCCAGTGAAGAGAGAGAGGTTGTGTCAGATGAAGAGGTAAAAGATGACAAATCAGAGATTACTCTACAACAGGAAGCTTCTACAACTAATGCAGAAGCTGCCCCAGTTTCTGAACCACAAGTAACTGACCCAAGTTCCAAACATGTTGAAGCAGATGAAATGGGACCAACAGATATCACTACTGAAGAAAATGACAGTGCAAGAAATTCTGAGGAAAGAGATATGTATGTTTCTGAAGATCAGCGTTTTAGTGAGGAAAGAAATGAGAATGAGAATGATAGAATGGGTGAAGAAGAGAGTGATCATTTAAGTGAGGCTGATGAAGATGACATGAATGAAAGGGTGAAGTTAGGTAGTGGTTTTGTAGCTGAGGTTCAACCTCAAGAGGACAGTTCTGTTCTGGAGGGGGATGTGAATGAAAGTGATGGAAGTGAGCAAAATGTAGAAAACAAGACCCAGGGTCAGCATGTTGGTGAGAAAGAGTCTAGTTGTATGGATGAGAGGGAAGGTAGTCAAGAACCAGATGTTGAAGCTTCAGCCCCCTTTAGTCCCTTTGCTCCCCAAGCTTCTGATGAACAAATTCAATCTCATCAGGAAACAGACAATATCATTGAGTCTGAGAAAATGGGAGAAGAACAATATGTTGAAGATGATGAAATAACAAAAGGGGAGATGAAAGAGGAAGTGAGTGTGGATGAAATTGTTGTGGAAGAAAAACCCCTTGAATGCCCACAAGAAAAAATTCCAGATGTGGTTTTGACCACAACAATGGAACCTCATACTGAGGTAGCAAGTGAATGTGTTGGCACGCTTGATATTTGTGAGGGTGAGGAGGGTGAGATAGAAATACAGAGCAATGTGAGTGAGTTTGGGTCTCAGTATGCAGAGATGGGTGATGATAGAATGGATGAGGAGGAAGAGAGTAGTAACTTTAATAGTGGTGAAAATGGGGAGCCAAAGGATGATTATTATCCTGATGAAGGAGAGGAAGACTATGAGAGAGAACAAGATGTTGAGAGGGAAGATGTGAAACAGCAAGAAGTTGAAGACTTCATTGAACAAGAGGAAAGTAGAGAAAGTGAAAATATGCCTGGAGATGTAGTTTGTCCACTGGACCAAACTGAAAGTTTGGGCTTTGATGTGAGTGAAAAACAAATGGACATGGCTCAACAAATTGAACTTGATAACAGGATGCATCATGTAAATGAGTTTCAAAGTGAAATTACCGGGACTGTAGACAAACCACCTGATTCAATCAAACTTGCTCGAGAACATGCAGAACATCAGCCTCATAAAGCAGAGACATTTATTGAGAGTGAAGGATCAGACATGGAGGAAAGGTCCATTACCCCAGACCCTGACCAGATGCTTAAGATGGCCTCCCCTAGAAGTGAGATGCCCGAAGATGCTTCTGATACAGTGTTCCATACTAAGGAGACAATTTCTGAGACAGAGGAAGAGCAAGGAAAGCCTGAAGAAACAGAAGGACAAATTCCAGATCAAGTATCAGATTTCATGCCAGGGTCACATGTGCAATGCCCTGAGATTGAAATAGCTCCTCCAATAAATGAAAGTGATATGGATCAAATTAAGATGGGTGCTGAGCAAGTTAAAGAGGCTGAATTTCAGAATAACCAAGAAGATGAAGTTGCTCCTACATCATCTGATGCAATGACAGGCTCTTTGATAATGGATGAAGGACAAACAATTGATGATGCTGAACAAGTTAAAGAAGCTGAGTTTGACGAGAGTCCCGATGATGAAGTTGTTCCACAAATGGATGGCAATGCAATGACTGGCTCTCTTATAATGGATGAAGGACAAACAATTGATGATGCTGAACTGGTTAAAGATGCTGAATATGAGGAAAGAAGAGAAGAAGTTGTTCCACAAATGGATGGCAATGCAATGACTGGCTCTCTAATAATGGATGATGAACAAACAATTGATGATGCTGAACAGGTTAAAGATGCTGAATATGAGGAAAGAAGAGAAGAAGTTGTTCCACAAATGGATGGCAATGCAATGACTGGCTCTCTAATAATGGATGATGGACAAACAATTGATGATGCTGAACAGGTTAAAGATGCTGAATATGAGGAAAGAAGAGAAGAAGTTGTTCCACAAATGGATGGCAATGCAATGACTGGCTCTCTAATAATGGATGAAGGACAAACAATTGATGATGCTGAACAGGTTAAAGATGCTGAATATGAGGAGAGCCCAGAGGATGAAGTTGCTCCACCAATGGATGGGAATGCAATGACAGGCTCTTTAATTATGGATGACGGACAAACAATTGAGGATGCTGAACCAGTCAAAGTTACCCAATTTGATGAGAGTCCAGTTGATGATATAGCACCACCAATGAGTGGTAGTGCAATGGAAGGCTCTCTAATAATGGATGAAGGACAGACAATTGAAGATCTTCCAGAAGAACACACTTCAGTTATGGAAGGATCTTTTGTTATGGATAAAGGCCAAACTATTGAGGATCTTCCATCAGAACAGACACATTCTGTTATGGAAGGTTCTTTGATAATGGATGATGGTCAAACTGTTGATGAAGTCCCACAACAGGATGTTATGGCAAGATCTCTGATGGAAGATTCCATTGTCTTGGATGAAGGAGAAAATTTCGACAATCAAGAAATCCAAGGTGATAACTCCAGATCCACAATGGAAGACACAAATACATCAGAGGACAGTCAAGCTTCACAGAAAATAAATGTCATGACAGGTTCCATGATGGAAGGATCAATTGTTCTAGATGAGGAAGAAAAGTTAGAAGAAAGATTTCCAGAGGATGCCATGTCCAAGTCCATGGTAGAGGAATCTGAAATGTATAACGAGGGACAAACTTTCGATGACTCACTCGGAAATGCTCCTGCTGAGTCTCCTTCTGAAAGCTTCAATGAATCTCAAACAGAAGAATCATTGAGGACAGCCAGTGTTGGATTTATGGATGATGAGGCTAGTTTACAAAGGCAGACAGCACAAAATATGGTAGAAAATGTTCTGAATGATGCTATTGATAAAGTGGAAAGCATGCAGAGAACCGAAGACATTTCTATTGAAGAATCTTCAATAGATAAAACAGAGAGTGGCATTGAAGAATGCATACCAGACAGATATGAAGAACCACCTTCAGAGGAAATAAAGGATGTGTCAGTTGAGGAACCTATGGAGAAAGTGGAATCTGTGACTGAAGAAAGTATACCTGAACAAAGAGATTTAAGCATGGAAGAACCACCATCTATATCTAGAACAGAGGAAAGTGTTTCAATTGAAAAATCAGAAGAAATTACTCCTCCTGCTGAACCTGAACAACAAAAGGATGAGGCAGTTCAGAAGATTAAAGAAATAGAGGTAGAAAAGAAACCCCCTCCTAAAAAAGAGGAAAAAACACAACTCAAAGCAAAGTCAGAGGAGGCTAAAAAGAAAGGGAAAGTGTTAAAGGAGACAACAAATGTTACAAAGGTTGAAAAAGATAAAAAGAATGTTTCGGTCCTAAGTAAAGAACAGAAAAAAGAAGTCATCCAGAAAAAGGAAAAACCAAAACCAAAAGCAAAGGTACCTGCCAAAACTGAAAGTAAACCAACAAGTGCTAAATCAGAGACTGAAAAAACACCTAAGGATAATAAATACAGTCATATCACAAGCCGATTGACCCAGGAAACCAGTGCTAGTCTTGCTCGAAAAACTGTAAAAAGAACCGAGCTATTACAAGGAAACTCCAAGCTGCCTTCTCCAGAGAAGGCAGACATAGCTAAGCGGAGTCAGTCTGCTACTAGGCAGGCAAGATCTCCACGGAAACCCAAGGAGTTGTCTACAGCGGAAGACAACAAGGATCTGATTTCCCGCTCTAAGTCCACCCCCAGGCCTGGAGCTCCCAGGAGACATACCCCCAGTCCAATGCGAGGCCAAATGACCACAACAAGGAACCCAAGACCCACCAAACTTCTACAACCCAAAAAAGGTTTATATTTTGTAAGCTTGTGGCCTGATTAGCACCAAAAACATTCTTCCATGCTGCTTATTCATCCACTTAACAAATTAAGACTGGAGTGTGCATCATGGTCCATATTTTATAGGACAGTTGAATGAATGGATCAACCCTGTTTGAACTGTCTTGTAAAATGAAATGCTTTTTTTTTTTTTTTTAGTCTTAGGCATTTTGGTTTAGTTTTATTTCTGCCTGCATTCATGTGTGATTAGCTTTATTCTTATTTTTAAAAAAGAAGGAAATGTTATGTGCTTCGGTAGAATATCTGGTATGTTGATATGAAAAGGGCGCAATATCTTGCATTAGTTGATCTTATAAAAAAAATAACTTGTTTTGATGCAATTTTGAATTTTAAAAATTAATTTTGGCCTAGCTTTTGAATGACCTTTTTATTTGCTTAAGCTGCAAAGCTTTTGTTCTGCATGCATTATTGAGTATAAGAGAGAGAACTCCAATATACAGTGATGTATATTTGATGAGAGATATTGCAGCCTGCCTTTTAATGGTGTAGTAAATATTGTGAATGCTTTTGATATTTTGAAATTTTATTTTTCTTTCAGTTTGCAAAGTCATTTTATCATAATTTTATGGTATGTTTAGTTTGGAGAATCACTTGAGAGTTATTAGAAATTATAGTGTTTCTGTTTGACTTAATATATATGACTCCATTTTCTAGCTATTCCAGTTATCCCACAACTTCTAATCCTCTATTTTGAAGTAACCATTGTTAACATGCTTTTTATTGCAACTTTTTTCCAATCACCAGTTCACAATGCTAAATTCTATTTTGTTGAATTAAAACAGCATTTCACTTTCCGGTACTAATAATGAAGGAAAGACTTTGAAGCTTTAATTAAACTGATAATTAAAGATAAAATGATGCACTCAGTTAAACATCAAGTTCTGAATTCTGATAACATTTTGAAATAAGTTTAATTGAATTTCAGTGGTGTAAGTCTGAGGGTTTTTTTTCTTTTTTTTTTTTTCATTTTTAAAAGTACATGCACATTTGCAAGGTCATTATAAAACTGCATGTAGACTCAGCATTTTATTGAGAAAGAAGAAATTTAAGCATGCCACCTCATGTAGAACCACAGGTTTTATTGTTATTAGTGAATTATTTGCAGCATCAATTTCATTCTTTTGCATTTCCCTTCTTTTGCAGATTTAGATATCAGTTTTGGTTTCTCTTTACTGCATGGCATGACTAGTTTTATTTTGCATTGCTTCTTTTCAAAGCTTTTTATTTTTTCAAAATGTGAAAATGAAAAAAATTAATTTTATGATTGATACTTATAATAAGGCATTAATGAACCATAATATTCATAACATAGAAAATCTATTATTTCTTAAATTAAGTTAATCATATTTTACAAATTATGAATATTAATAATATTAAACAAATGAATCTGTTCATGTAATGTATGCTGATTTATTTTACACGATTAAAGCTTTGATTACATCCTGTTGTAGATGCATCGGCTGCTAATGGTGTCACATCACCGGCCAGTGGGACGGACGAAGAAAAGGCAGGAAAAAGGGTACATAACATAACTCTTATACCGTATATCTGGTTATTTTTGCGATGATCTAATTTTCGCTTTTTTTTTTTTCCAATCTCTTTTAAATCGCAAGTTATTGAACATGCAGAAATTATATTCTGTATTATTTTCTATAAGAAACTTTTTAAATCGCAAAAAATGACTGAAGCAAATTAAAAATGCTACACATTTTTCCAAATTTTGTGACACGAAAAAAATGGATATACAGTATCTTACCACTGTTCTTTTTAAGATTGGTATTTACCAGACCTGTAGGAAAAGGTCATTTAGAAAATAATTGTCACTCATTTGCCACACCTGTAGATTACACGTACCAACAATTTGGAGTGTCAGACTGAAACAATTATATACTGCTAGTAAAGAAATGCAACATTTTGTCTCTATTATTAAGGACTCAAATATTTCAACTAATACTCATGATGCATTGACATTGCATAAAATACAAAATACAGCCACGTTTAAAGAGTTGCAGATATAAGTCGTAGTTATTTAATTATTTGAAAAAAGAAATCACTGCAAAGAACAATAATTTGAGTAACTATAAGCAAATGGCATACATTAGAATTTTTGTAAAAGAAAAAAATAGAATTTTACACTTGTAATGAAAATTGATTTCTGAAATTGATATTACACACAAAAAAAGAGCAGAGCAATCTAATGAATTAGATAAGATGGCGTTTTTACAACATGAATATTTTATAAAAGGGGCTGGGACGGGATATCATGTTTTGGCCTGGTATCAGAGATATTATGTGATACGTCAAGTGGTACCTGGTGATTGTTTGACTTTCATCTGCTCCGTCATCTACTTATACCTTATCAACTGTCATCTCTGCTAAAGCCATCTGGGGAATAATTGAACTTTACCGTAATGGTTCTTGTAAAACATTGTCATCACATTTGTAAAATAGATATTCAAATTTGTTTGAAGAGACAAATTTGTCCTCTTAAAATTTGTATTTGGGATAGTTTAGTCTGATATAATTACAATATTTTACTCAAATTACATGTACTAGCTTAAAAAACTATTTAAGTTTGATTATGTATGGCTTGTCTGCAGTAATTGATTAACACTTATGATTGCACATTGCGAAATGTGCATTTTGCAAATGGAGATCATCCTCATAGAAAAAAAAGAGTAATTAACATTCAGTAGTTATGAATAATTGACAACATGTGATCTGTTGGCAGGCACTGTATTGATATACTAGAGGCATGTTGGGAAAGACGTAAAATGTTTGTGTGAAGGAGAGAGGGAGGAACAAAATACTTCAGGCTCATTATCTGGGTCAACCCAGCAATAACAGTGTTGTTTCAGCATCAGTAATCAAAGTTATTGATATAATAGAACATCCATTTTGACTGCAATTTAGTATTGACTGTTCATTACCCAAAGGGAAAAAAATCTTAATCTGTACTGTAAATAGCCCTGTCCAACCGATAGTCATTGATTAACATGAGTAGAAAATATGGAAAATCAGACTGGGAATCAACGATAGCCAGAACTTAGTTTTCAACCGTGCTATATGACCCCAATGGTAATAGCTACAGTATGTAAACAAAGGCAAGCTGATGCAGCCAGCAATCATTGTGTTTGTCAGTGGTCTCATTAAGGATAAGCTGACCATTTTACTGATGCATTCATACAGTGATCAGTCGGTCAGAAGCTGTGGTTTTCTTTACTCTTGGCAGTTGTCTTGTTGGAATCTGTTTTGTTTGATACCTTAAAAATAAGCCATCATTGCTGTACTTCAATGGTCATTTTGCCATCTTAGTTTATTTTTTGTTGACATTTAACTTTTTTTTTTTGTTCCAACAAGGCAATTTTGGATTCAGTTTTACCCTTTTATACCACTTGTGGAAGCTGTTTCAACTTTATTTTAACCAATTGTTGAGGCAGTTTTAAACTTTTCTTTTCCACACCTTGAGACAGTGCTGATTGTGTGTGGTTTTTTAGGGTGTGTATGGTAATTTGCTGCTAACTTGTCCTGTTTACCCAGTGGAACTGTTGACAGACAGTAATGAGGATTTTCTCAAGTGTCTCCGTGTAGAAAGTGTTTGTATTTACTTTTCATCAGTAATAAGGCCTGTATATATATCAGAGATGTTGCCTTTAAACCTATTGTGGCCAAAAGCTTACTGATTCTGAATTCTGCTTGAGTATCTGACACATTGGGAGAAAAATGAGCACCCAGGTAAATTTCAATTTTACCTTTACCCTTCTATTGTTTTATTTTTCTTCTAAATAAATTAAGATACACTTACATCATGTATGAATTTTGATCTAATATTTACCTTTTAAACATCCTTTAAACTCATCTGACATATAGTTGATGCATTGCTGGTCGTTGCATGGATAGAAAAATCATGGATAAGATAGGATGTTATAACAATTTACCAGCTAGTATTTATTGCATTCCAGCATCATGCATTAGTTCTAAGAATTTTGTAATAGTAAAGAAAGAAAATACATGAAAGCCACAGTCTTTCATTGATTTAGGGATGGCTTTGTGTGGGAATCTCTTATCTTAGATTAGATTATGATTTCAGCATCATTTAACATCTTTTCTATCGGCTGTTTTCTATTGAGGACAAACAGTCATATAGTAATGTACCACGTAGCAGAGGTTGAAATCAATAATCCTGATCCATCAGGGAGAACCCTTTTACAGACACCAAGAAAATGGAAGACTACTGAGATTTTTTTCCCTTTAATTATCTAATCCCTATTCATTGGGTTAAAAAGTATTCAAACTCTTAGTTTGGGATGGAATAATGTTATCATAATCAAGTTTTGTTGCAAAAAGGTTGCACTTTAGTGCAAAGTAATGGCTGTATACCTTTTTAAACTGAACCCCAGTACTGGTAATCACATGGCATCCCAGATTGTACTCTTTTTGACCAACTTTTGATTTCATGGAAAAATTTATAGTACTATTGGTAGATATGATACCAATTCATGTACATGTATCATGAATATGTTCCGTGATACCTTCACATGAGATTGACAAAAAAGACCTTGGCATTTGATAAATTTGTCTTCTTTTTCAAGCATTAGGTGGCATAACCATTTGAATGAAAGCTTCTCAAGATTATCATAGAACCAAAAAATTAACCATTGACTGTATTTTTCTTTGTTTTAACATAGAGGACATGAAATTGGTTTCACTCATTTTTCTTGTAGAACATAGGTACCATCTATATCCAGCACACCCTTGTACATACATGTATTTTTTAGACCTTCTCACTAATAGCTTTATGTACCAATCACAGTGTGTTTAGTGCACATTGATATTGCTCAAAAACTGTACTGTCAACATTTCTTTTTGTACAACATTTCTTTTTGTAAAAAAGAAATACTCTATGGGATGGGGAGATATGAATTTCCATGCTGCAGACCCTGATTCCTGCCAAACAGGATAGCATCACAAGAAACTGTCAAATTTTGGCATTAGAACATATCCTGTTTCACTCATTTCTGATGGATAAAAAGCTGTCACCTATATATTGATGAGTATTTTTAATGTATGTGTAGCTACAGGTACCATTGCACCAGGATGTAGTCTATCAGAATTTGTAGAGTGCCTGCTGTTGTATTTATTGTCAATGGCTTTTGATTTTGATCCATTTGGTAGCTTTTGACATTTTATGACAAGAAAGATCTTGAGTTTTATGACCTCTTTGATGCCTGTCGAGATCTCTTGACTTCTGTATCTACCACTTACACCTTTGTTACCTTTCTCTGGGTAAATAATAGGCAAAGGTCTACACCTTTAATTGTGACAGAAAGGTACAGGAATTCACTCGGTTATAAAATATGTACTCTATGTGTTGTGTTGTTCTTCAAATTGTCTTGCCAAATGATACAAAACTTAGGTCTTAGTTCATTTGGCAGATGCTGGTTTGATGCATAATGATCCTTACACAGTTTCTTTTGATCCAGGGCTCTCTCTTCCAAAATAGATTCCAAAACCAGCAAACTCTTGGATAGGAAATTTTAAATACATACAAATAGCCAAGATTTAGTCATTCATTCAGATATTACAAACAAATGTAACACTAACTTTGCAATGGAGTTGCAGAAATCTAAAAGGAGGTTTTTATTTGATGGCATGTATAATGTTTAGAACTTTCTTTGTTTTAGACTCCATCGGCTTCCTCCAAGAAGAAGTATGGCATTGATTCCAAGAACACGAGCTACAAGCCAGGAGGTGGACAGGTCAAAATATTTGACAAGAAGGTTCAGGTCAAAGCCTCTCCCAAAATAGATGTGGGGGGCAAAACACCGCCGGGCTCCAGCCCCTCACCCCGGAAAGAATCTCGTAAGTATATAGTACTGAAGTCACCTCTTTATTGTCAAGGACTTATGATATCATGGAGAATATCATATGACAAGCCCCTGATGCATATGGTATAAAGATGGGTTTACAGAGAAATTAATTAATGTCACAGATGCAGAGCAATATCATTATATTTGCATTTTTTGTATGGATCATTATCTGCTTCTTTGAAGTCTTTTTGAAAACATTTTTATTAATCATTTGCTCTATTTTACAGAGGATCTTTTCTTTGCTCACATGATTTATTATTAATAAGCAACTATTAAAAATGTATAGCATTGGGATGATTTGTAGGGGTTCAATATCAACCTTGCCATTGTACAGTACATGTATGTTATATAATATCACAATGATATTGTTTATGACCCAATGAAAGTGATATGATTAATGTGCAATCCCATGAAGTGTTTTTCAGTTGGCTTTATACAAATGTATATATTCAGTTCAGCTTTGTCTATTTAACTTCAGTTAAACCTAATGAGTTAAGTTTTATTCACACAGCTCGACCTAAACCCACCACTCCCAAGGGACCAGCACCCAATGTCAAGAATGTCACCTCCAAGATCGGATCTCTACAGAACACCAGCTATACCCCAGGGGGTGGGCAGGTAGGTCTGGGATTGAAAGAAGGGGGTACAAAATGGGGATGAGGGAAGGGGTAAAAAATGGGGATGAAAGAATGGTAAAAAATGGGTATGGAAGAAGTGGTACAAATAGGGATGAAGAAGTGGTACAAATAGGGATGAAAAAGTGGTACAAATAGGGATGAAGAAGTGGTACAAATGGGGATGAAGAAGTGGTACAAATAGGGATGAAAAAGGGGTACAGAATTGGCTGTTTTAACATGTCAGCAATAGTGAGGTTCTTGATAAACTGAAGATTCTAAAAATTTGAAAATGCAAGTTCTGCAAAATAATGGTGGTGATCGAAGCTTTCGTGATGTTTTCAATCTTTTTGTTTTGTAGGTAAAAATTGCCACTAAGAAGACAGACTATTCTACTGTCTCCAGCAGAGTAGGATCCACAGCAAACATGGACCATAAGCCAGGTGGAGGGGAGAAAAAGGTATCCCTCGCAAGGAATACGCTTGTTTATTTATTTCATGGAGAAAGAATACAGAAATATCAATATCACCTCTATTAAGTTCAGTTTTATCTTTGGGGCACAAGAAAAACGGACCAATATGTGAAATACATGTATGACCATGTGTTTTAATATAATGGTAAACGGAAAATATTGAAGTTTAGTGTATATTTTTGTTAATATCTTTGAATGTGCATGCCCTGAAAGCACTCAGCTTTTAAGTTGTCTAAGTTGTATGTTAAAACTTTGGGTGATTTTTCAGACTGGTGGTAAAAAGGTAGAGTAAATTTTTGGTTTCAGAGAAGCATGACTCCAGATGCCTTTGTTTGGCTTCATTAATTTGCACACCGCTTGCTTTTGTTTCTTTTCTATAGATATTGTCACAGAAATTGGAATGGAAGACGAATTCCAAAATTGGCTCTATGGAAAATGCCAAACACTCGCCGGGCGGCGGTAATGTTAAAGTATGCTAACGCTTTCCCATTTTATACATGTTTTACACGTGTTAAATTTACAGTGCCACTTATTGTCCGCTATTTCATTTATTTAAAGAATTCATCTTCTTTTTAATTTGTTCCTCAATTCAAGACATAAATTCAGTGCTATCTTTTCTCCTGTTGGATATTTTCTTCCAATAACACGGAGACAGACATTTTACCGTCATAAAAGCATCCGTTTGAGTTTGTCCCTCCTGAACATAAAATCAGATTGATTTGTAAAGAAGTCATTATCTCGCCCAAATAAAGCCTTATCCGAAAAAGATAAAATGGTTATCACTCTTCGTGCATTAAGTGTTATTATGCCTCTCCTTAAGCCCTTAGGTTGTGTGTGGTTATAGATTTTGATGAAGTACAAGTAAACTATGGAGCTATATATAGGAGCTCAGTGAATGGCCATACTAAAACTGCTAAGCTTGCAAAACTCTGTCTGTGAATTTGTAATTTAAAAAAATTGTCTTGGAAACACATGCTGCTCCTCTGCCTGCATGTAAATATATATGGTACTAAAATAACCCAACACGGGAAAGTCTGCTCAACTTCAAGAGAGAAAAAATGAGAAAATATGGCTACGGTATATACATTATTCACTTACCTTTTTCTTTTTTCTCTTTACAAAAACTTGATAATGTATTTGTTTAAAAATTTTAAAGTATTAACTGTTTTGTTAAAGTATTTTAAAGTTTATATGCCACAAAATGATCTAAAACCTCAATGGCTTCATGATCATTGTAACAGGTTGTACATGTACCCTCACTCAATAATGTATCTGTATATTTTGACATTGATGAACAATTCTATTTATTTTTTACTAGTGTAAAGATCGAACTGTAGATATATATTCAATTTTTTTCAATCAATTTGAGAACAGTAGGTTTCCCAAGTGGAGAAGTAGTAAAGATGTTAGATACATGTATATGTTAAAGAGATTAATTGTTTTAATAATGAATGTATCAGTATTGGAACTATATAAATATAGATATATAACCTCAAGTACCGGGGTATATCTGTATTGTTATGGTCTCACTAGAATGTTTTAAGTACCGGTACATGTACATTAACATGTAGATTGTACGTGGTTGTAGTTAACATGGTAATGTTGTAATAAGATTAGGAAATCAGTATGGTGGCATGCATTATGTAATGATTTAAACAAGAAATTCTAATATTACTATTAACATTGCACTATGTTGGAACGGTATCTACTATCAATGGAATCCCAAAAGCATGCCAGATCTCGTATATGTAAGATCATGTACCATTTACTATTTTAATTTCATTTTCCCCTTTTTCATTTTCATTTTTTATTTCCATGCGTCTTGCCTCCTCAGATTGTCAATGAATCCGTTACATGGAATGCTCATTCCAAAGTGGGCTCCTTAGATAACATGGATCATAAACCTGGGGGTGGTAACATTCATGTACGGACTGTTTGTCTGTCTGTCTGTCTGTGTGCTCTCACACCAACCAACTGTCTGTCTGTTCCAAATCAAACTACTTTGTACATTTGTCTCTGGTTTTGGTTTTTTTTGTTTTTATTTATTTATTTATTTATTTATTTATTTATTTTATTTTATTCTGCTGTGAACTGTCTAGTTATAGTCTTCAGTTGAGTTCACAACCAGCATAATTGTACATTTATACATGTTCTGTCTTTTCTTGTTTTGTGTCTCACCCGATCAATGGTGTATGGTTGTTATTTAACATCTTTAACCAATGGTGGTGTAAATGCTGATGATTCTGTATGTGAGCTTATATATTCTGTTCTTTATATTTATAGACAAGCAAATAAAGCCTCCCAAAGAAAAATGATTTAATTCTCAAGCCAAATTTTACAATATTTAATGTATATAGCAGGCAGGGATTTTATTTACCAGTATACATGTATTTGCACTATTTAGTTTCCTTTGAAAAGGGGAATAAATCTGTTTTCTTTTTTATCTTGTAGAATTTACAATATGGCAAAAATTAATTACCAGTAATGCATTTGATATAACGTGGCATCTTTGCCTGGGTATTTAAACATTAATTTCCTTTTGGCTTATTAAGACTAAATCCAGGAAAATACAAAAGGTTGCTTTTCATCAAAATTGAGTGTAAAGGGGGGGGGTACATGGAAGGACATAAGATCACATACAAAATTGGGTGTGGAATCTTTCTAATGCTTTTTATGTTGTTTTGTTTTTAAATAATTTATTGTGTTCTGTAATTAATTATTGTACTATTAATCAAAGTCTAAATATCTTTAAAAACTTTCTCATATTTTGTTTTAATTTCATTTTCATTTGAATCTAAAATCGCATGAAGTCAGGTATGTTTTCTAGTATTCAGATTTTTATTTTTCAGATTATATGTTTGAGGTATCTTTTTGTTTTAAGTTTAAAATGTTTCCATTAATAAAACCAAATTTCAATAGATTTCAGATGAACAAGGCACAGATTAAAAAAAAATTATACCTTTTGTCAACAAGAGAGACTTTTGTTGTTTATATGAATAATTGACTATTTGTATTCTTACTGTTTTAGATTGAGAGTCACAAAGTGGAGTTCAAGGCCCAGTCAAAGGTCGGGTCAACAGATTACATCTCGCACAAACCTGGGGGAGGCAACAAGAAGGTGGGTGGCACTGGTACACTGTGTTACTAGTATATATACTGTAGAGTTGTTTATTTAAAAGTGGTCAGTTTTCTTAGATTCATTGCCTAGAAAGATACTGGTATTAGATAACACATTTAGCCTAGCTGTGATACTCATGGTACTGTACATAGAATTGTTTACTTGAAAGCGGTCAGTTTTTGTGAATTTATTGCCTAGAAAGACACTGGTACACACAGAGTTAACCATTTCCGATGTATAGCGGGGTATCGGTTCTGTCTGTGATCAGCATTAGGTAATACGGCAGTATGATACCCCGTGCTTCACTTAGGGAAAAAATGTGTCAAAATCCTATAGGGATGTACCGGTATAATACGCACCCCTTTCTCATGGTAAAAAATCCTGGAAAAAAGTGTGTATTACATACGGTACTTAGAAGAATGAATAGTCTGTGAAACATTCATTGGAGGGTACATTTATGGAGAGAGATATCCCTGAAATCCACTAATGAAGTGTAATGTTCCACAGTATTCAGATGGGAGGGCATACCTTGATCACATAGACATTGAAAACATAAGCTAGGGGCCAATTTTAATGGTAGTGCAAGCAGTGGATATATCTAAAATGTTTATGCACTATTCTTTGGAATAAGAATGCAGTGCTTGCAAACTCTGTCAGTATTACATTGAAACATTTCATTTCAAAGTTTTTTTTTCTTTAAATTAATTGAATATATAAATTTGCTGACAAAGCCTTATTTAATTATTACAGATTGAGACACAAAAACTAGACTTCAAAGATAAAGCTAAACCTAAAGTAGAATCTAAAACAGCTCACAAACCTGGAGGGGGTGATAAAAAGGTAGGTCACAGGTCACAGATCAAGGACAAAATGCAAGGTCATTGTAGAATGCTCCAAATATTGCAAGATAAAACATTGGAGAGAGTTTGTCTTAAAGAATGTCATAAGGCTTAACTTGATTCATGAACAAGACTCTCCTTCAATCTTATACTGCAATATTTCCTTTCTAACATTTCTCCTCTTTCCTACCTTTCAATACCTTCATGCATTGTTATACTTAATATATTTTCAAGTTACATGTTTAATCTTGTGCTATACAGCTGACCTTATTAAAAGGTTTGTGTGATATTATTCTGTCGAAAACAACTGCCAATACATGTACTAACATATACTGAAGGATCCAAGGGAAAGGAGTTTACTCTGGCAACTAATGCACATAGTCCTCCTTATTCCAAGCATCTATTGTTTTCTCTTTAGACAGAGCCTGTTCTAGGCTAGGCTTGGAATGTTAAGATTTTAAGTTGTGCCATCTGTACCTGTATTCTGTGCTATTTGTGTTTTTCATTTACTGTTTTTGCTTATTTGATATTCTCGCCTTCACAGTTATTTAAGGATTTTCTCGTCTAAAAACTAACAGTGTTTACAAGATCTTACAAGCTTAAATTATCAGATAGAAACTCTATCGATGTTTAACACACATACAATTGTTTAGGTTGATTGAGTTATCTCTCTTAAGCCAAAGACCGCAGCCATTAAGTTTAGAAATGACTGTTGTGCACTTTGGTGAAACTCCTATTCATTACCAAAGTAAAACAAGAAAGTCAATATGTACTGACCTTGTACTGTTTTATTCTCTCTAAACGGTTGATCATTATTTCTGGCAGCTGTTCAGCTTCCTACATTTGGACTTTTTGTTTCGTGTTGATAAAGACATGAACTTCTGTATGGTTTAATGCATGTTGGAAGCTTTAAAATGGTTTTGTTTGATGATAAAGATGTCAATTCTCAAAATTTAAATGCATATCTGATTTACCTTGTCTACCTGTCTATAGAACCCCAAGAATGATCCGTTGTCAGTATTTCAATTATGTGGAGAAAGTTGGTTAGTATTGATCTTCAGACTACATTTTGTAGTTGTATAGGAGATGCATGTCATTAACAGCGTATTTTATTCATAGAATTTTTCCCTCTGCCAAAAATTTAAATCATCTATTAATGATTTTCTTTTAAAATCACAATGGCTGTTTTATTTGGTTTAATTTCAATGAATATTCAAAATACCCATTTTGAAATTAAAATGTTTGAAATCAAGTACATGTATGTTGAATAAAATGTTATCATCATTAAACTTAACAAATTAAATTATCATTATCATCATTAAACTTAACAAATAAATTATATAAATACAATGTACTACACAGTAAGTTGACTTTGCACTATTCCTGTTATCTTAAACAACTTTTGAAATCATTTGATATTCTTTTATTTGGAGAATATGGTGTATGTACCAAGAGAGACAAAAACTTAAATGTTTTAAGAAAGTACACAATATATTACTGGTAAAAGAATATGACTAATTTTTTTTTTTAAAGTTCCATTCGAAATGAAGGTGATTTATTCTAAGTCCCAAAGTTTGTGAGATCAGTGAACTATGGTGTGAAAGATAAATGGGATGTGCAGGAATATTCTTTATTTGGACTCTTATTAAGTATTCAAGTGTTTCATCTCCCCATGGGTTCTCTGAGTTCTTTAGCAGCAGGGGCAGCTTAATCAATTAATAAACATAGGTCACATTCGTAAGCAAACACAAATGTCACCGCAGATATTATAATGTGTATTTAAAAGAAAGCGGTCTTGTTTGATTCAAATTCGTAGATAAACACATTGTCTACCGGTGGCCCCTGATGATAGCGCATTTGGTTCACTTTTTTATTGGGTAAAATATCGACGAAGTGTCAGTAGTGGCTTATCTAGAGATCCCTTCAGAACTTCTGCTGGGATCTAAGGATTAGCAGTTACCTGCAAGTGTGGCCCAGCAATATGGAATTCGAATCTTATTTCTGTGTTGTAATAAAAATGAAAGTTATTGAAACTAAGTAGTCCATATTTCTGTTGTTCATCCATCTTTTTAGAAAATGCCATGTGCATGCTGCTAGTTTTCTTTAAAGGAAAATATAAGTTTAAATCGTTTCTTACAACGAAATTCAATATGCCATCTTTTGAACAGTTGGTGTTTTAAGTAATTGGATAACATAAAAAGCAATACACATTTAATCTATGACTGGAGGCTAGCATTTACGATAAAAACCATTTAGAATGGGCAGAAGAATATACGTAAATGGTTTTATTATTAGAACCATTATCTAACATTGATAGAATTGCCTGGGTTCCTGGCAATTGTTTTCACTTTTCTGGTGACCATGATTACATTGTTAACTTTATTTATGTAAGATCGCCGGTGACTGCCATTGTGTGTGTATATTCCGCACATTATTCACTGAAAACAAATAGACATTTTGATTTCTGATCGCTGGGGTGACTCCCAATAAATGATAAGTCTAAGATAGCCACTTTCCTTCGGCTGATAATGTGGAGAAAATATTGAAAGGCGATCAAGGCATACTTATAAAGGAGTGAAATTTCTACCTTATATTAAATGCCTCTGCAATAAAATTGGATCAAACCATCATTAAATCTGTAAATATATTAAAAAGTTGAAGTTGGCAAGGATGAGAAACCAGTGTTGACAGATCCTGCAGTTTTTTCGGACAAGTAGTCTGCTTTGGATGTGATCTTATACTTTTAAAATGAATCATAAACTGTGACCTGAAGAGCCTCAAGAGGACTGGATTTTTGCTGATCAGTGATGACATTAGGAAATTCTTTTTACTGGCCTTGAGGACTCATCAATCTTTTGCACAGAGCTTTTAAATGACATCAGTTAAAGACCCCCTCAAGACAATGGGTGTTTGAATTCAAGGTTCTGGAAACTGGCCTGACTTGGAATCTATCTTTGGATCTTTGCAGACTGTGCTGAGAGTAAAGTGCATCAAAATTTATTGTTGCTTTGTCTTCTGAAATCAACCTTAGTCTCGTCTGCAACTTGAGATTTATCCAGTTTGTATGTTAGTTGGTGTCAAAAGTTCTTGAAAGACTGTTCTTAGAGACAAGATTTATTCAAATCATTATAGTTGGTGTTAGCAGTTCTTGAAAGACATTATGGTTTTTACACTTTGTTAAGAATTATGTTATCCATTTTAGATGCAAATTGGAATTAACAAAAGATTAATCAGACGTGTTTAAGTGCTCTGGAATTAGGGTAGAAGTATTTACAATTTATGGGTCAGAATTATGAATGTAATAAACTATTTGGGTCACTAGAAAAAACAGTTTTACTGCTAGGTCAATTTAGTTCTAATATTGTTGTGTTCTGTGTTATTCAAATGTTATGTTAATGGTTTTAGTGTTCTGAAAGTGGACAATGCGAACATGCAAATTTATTAATGGTATAGTTTTTAGCTTATATTTAAAGAAGTTTATCTAATGCTTATTGGAGAATAACTTCAAAGGTTAATGATTTCCAATGGTTTAAATACACGGGAAAGTATTGTAATTGTCGGGTTATAAAGTATTCCACTTTTTACACATTTATACCAATCGAAGACCTAGCTAGTACCAACAAATGGTTTGGAAAGTCAAGTCAATTTTTTAGCCTATTGGAATAAAAGGAAGAAAAATCAATAAGTGAAATTTAAAATGTGTCTGAAGCTGTGCTTTTGTAACAGTTTGAAGGCTTTATGGCTTTTCGATAAGAAAATGTGTATCATAAGTGAGTGATAAGCACCCAGTCTTCAGAGAAATCAAAAGGCCAAGTGACATTTTGATTTATTTCTCTCGAGGAGTGTATAACTGGAAGTCCATTCAATCGGATGTAATAAAAAAATTTTGTCATGAATTTTTTGGAACCTTAATATATGTTTATTGAACGTCGAGCATAAGCCATGGCTACTACACCCTCTCCGAGAACTGAACGGCGAACTAAACATCCGTATCCTGGTCTTCCAAGTGCTTTGAAACACAATGTGATAGGTGAGGAAATAGAAGATGAGGAACCACCAATTAAAACTGTTGTCTATGTACCAAATCGTTCTAAAATCAAGGAACAGTTTCCAGTGGTGTCCGTTCACAAAAGGAAAGATGGCCGCTACGTTGTTATGGAACAAAGACCTGTACACACATATTTTTCCGGTGAAAAATTCAACGATATAAAAACGCTAGAAGAGAAAGAAGACCGAATAAACAGAGAAACCAAATATAAATATGTCAAGCCACCCTGGAAATGGTCTTCGAAGGGGAAAATTATGGAGAGGTCATTTGATCGAAATTATTACTACCCTCACCTTCCCCCCATCAACAATCACTTAGAGACTGTAACCTCAAAGGTAGGGTCATTAGACAATGCAGAGTATACACCCAGACCCTCGAATAAAAAAGTGCCTCATTTTCATGTCCACTGGGAGGCGGAACCCAAGGTTGGATCGCTGGATAACGTGGATTACAAGAAGAGAAAATCAAGAAGTCACCCTGCATCAGAGATGGGAAATGGATCAGATATCAGTGAATTTGAGACCCACAGCTTAAAGCTTCCACCCCTGAAATCTAGATATGGAGGAAGCGGAGATATTGGGGCATTTGGAAATGCTCATTTTACTCCAGGATCAACACATCCCTCACCCAAGTCAATAAAGAATGCAGCAAAATCAAAGATAGGCTCTCTTGACAACATCAACTATAAGCCTAGAGGTGGAGATGTGGAGATCCCTCATTTTCCACATGACTTTAAAGCTGAATCCAAAATTGGATCCCTAGAGAGGGTTTTTCATAGCCCGGGAGGAGGTGATGTGCAGATAATTGACCTGAGACCGAAATGGAAATCAAAGCCTAAGATTGGATCACTTGACAATATTAGCCATTCACCTCAAAAATCGAGCTTCAAAGTGCCACATTTTAGTGAAGATTTTAAGCAGAGAGCAAAAGCTAAAATCGGTTCTCTGGAAAATGCTGAGCATACACCAAGATCAAACAACCCACAGATATTAAATACAAAACTGAACTGGAAAAAGGAGTCCAAGATTAGTGCCTTGTGGAAAACCAAGCACAGATACGATGATCCTTATGATCCTGAGTATGATGAAGATGCTGAAATAGAGGCTAGAATTCGAGAACTGATGAACCGTTGATTAGTTGTAGGGACTTTTTTTATGACTTTTGCCAAAAGCCAAATAGCTTGCCTTAGCCATTATTTTAAAGAAGTAAGTTTCTAAGTATGACGATAAATAAAAGAAAAAATTTCTTTTGAACCATGTCTTTTATACTGAATATTTTGATTTGTTCAGTTGTAGATCAGTACAGAGATGATTTTTTCATTTCTCTGAAAGAAAATTTTGTTCGATATCTTCTTGATTTCAATGTTATTAGGATAGTGTTGACTGCATTAATATTAATTCTTTAATAATCATGTGAAATGAACTCTGATAATGACCCATTTGATACCAAATCTAGATTCTTTTGATAGATTGAATTTGTTAGTTCATTCATCACTTCTTTCATAAGTGATTTTTATACCAATCCATATTACAGCAATTAGTTATATCCACAAATGAATGAATGAAATTGATTTTTTTTAATGTAACAATTCATGCATAGATATGTATTTTAGTTTTATAAAGTGGAAATAAGAATTGTGACCTGAATTTGCAGTGTTTGAAGTTTTTCTTTTGTTTTCTTTTTTATATATTTTGATTTTATGTTGGACAGTTGTAAAAAAGAAACCTATGGAATCAAATATAGAGTTGATTAGCATCCCAGACCTTTATCTTCTGTTAATTCTAATAAACATATTATGTTAAAGCTAATGAAGTACATGCATGCCCACTGTACTGCCATTTATATGATGCTTTTAATGATCGATAAAAAATATGTTAAACCATTTACACATTGTTCAAAATTGATTAGAAGTCTGTTGTATTTTAAAATTACTGTATATCCACAGCCTACACATCATAATGCAAATTCAAAATGGAAGCATTTGTGTAAACCAGAATCAACTTAAAATTTGATACAGAATTTTGATAGAAACCTGCATGTTTTCTTTTCCCCACAAAATGATCTTGTATTCAAAATTATCAATTATCAAATACACTTTCATTGAAAAAAAAATAATCAGGTTTGCTATATTTCTTTCTGGCGTCTACTTATTAACCACCGGCATGTGTATTGGAAACATGGTCATATGAGAAGACCTGAGAGATCACCTGACTGTACGAATGGTGAAGAATCCACGATCCAGCGATATAGAGTTTAAAATGCTCAATGGTACCATAGTTTGTATAGAAAGACTCGTGTTCAAAAAACAAAAGACTGGAAATGAGTTTTGATCAGATAGTGCAAAAAAGGGAAATAATAACTTAAGTTCCAATAAAGATAAGGAATGAATGTCTTTCTATAATATTCTGTGATGTACTTATCTGGGAATGGAATTCTTAAGCATGGTTACTTTTCAAAAAGTTTTTCTAAATAAAACACGAACAATTGTCTTCTGTAATGAAATCTGATATATGTTATTGACACATTTTGAAATGGTGGGCTTTTGTTAATTTTGAAATTCTATCGGTAACAGTTCTTGTTTGTGTTAAAAAAAAAACCTCTTATGAACCGGCCATTAAATTCTTTCATTAATCTTTTTTGGTTTGCATGTACTAGCTGTAAAATTTACGTTTTGTTACAGTTTAAATCATTTCTTCCAATTAAATGTACCCCAACAATCAAATTCTCATGTTAACCACATATGAAATTATTTTCTATAGAAAAAAGCATTCTTTAGACCTTTCCTAGTATTTTCCTGATTTCTCATCTCTGTTTGTTTAGCTATTATGTATATGCCATCAAGAAAAATGAACAGATTGAAAAATTAAATGTATAAGCCAAAAGCTAACATTGACAAACAATTTGGTAGGTAATGGGGGTAAAACATACAGCTCGAACAGTAAATTGGTGGAAAGTGCTAGATGCTGTTTGCTTTGGCAACTTATTCTATTCCAAGTAGTCATAAAACCTTCCTCTTATTTGATATTCAAGGTCTACAAAATACTTGCATATCTTGTACATGGATCTTCGTTCGGAAGAAATGTTCATTGAAGGAACTTCATTGAATTAATTATCTTTTATATCAAATTATTAAAGTATACCTTTCTCTCCTTAAATATTCATTCTGTACAAAATACATATATCTTGACCATTCAGTTGGGATTAATTCATCAAAGGAAAATCTTTGAATTATTTACCATTTACCCGGTATATATATATCATGAAGTCGTTGAATACCTTGTGTTTCATGCAATTCGTGACAGAATTATAAAACCATTTGCAGTCATACGTCTTTTGTAATACATAAATACACAAGATTTTGTGCAGTTGTTAATGCACTGCAACCATTTGCACATCATTCTTAACTATATGAAAGAATTGTGTAAAATATCAGATAAGAAAACATGATGGCCCTATAAAAGATCTTGAAAAATTGAATGGCATGTTCAGTCATGATTTTAGAATGAGTAAAAACTCTTACTTTGGGTAAAAAGTAAAGAAAGACTGCGGGAAATTCGATGCATCAGATGTATTTTAAATTCTCTGACTAATCCAGTACAACATTGCTTTATATTCACCATATACATGTATCAACTTTATGCCTTAAACGATAGAAACAATATGGCATCTCGAGTTTCAGCTATTTTGTTCCGTTGCCTAATTAATCTTTTGTTCAAAAGGGCACCCAAGACTTTGGCATGATTGCATATTAGATTAATTATTTATTTGTTAAATATGCTAAATGATTGCATGTCCTTTTGATAGACTTTTTTTCAAAACCTAATTAGTTTCTTAGCAACTCCATAGTTACTGAATTCAACACCACAACTTGCTGCCTCGGTAAAAAAATGATAAGGGACAGTAAAAAATAAGTTATATAGTCCGACAGTATATTTTTATATTGATAGCGACATGTTGCCAAAGGATATATAATTTATTGTCGTTAAATAGTGCATAATCATCCTATCCTACGCAAGCAATGGTTTCCATTTGTAAAGATTCGGTAGTTCCTTGAGGGCAGACTCTACTACCTAGTATTTTGTACTGTTTGTTAGTGGTATCGAAGAATACAGCTTCTTAACAAAGTCTTTGCTTGGCACACGCGGATAAGATATGAAAGTTAACCGAATGTTGGTTTTAAGAATTAAATGACTGCCTTGGAAAACTACTAAATAAAAGCCCTTTCCAATTCAAAAGAAATAATGTGTTAAGAGCGAGAGTCTCCTTGGCTTGCGAGCTATTAACGCTATCGACCAATACAAATCAGTCCATTGGACCGTTATTGGATTTGGAGGCAATTCTGGCATTCTTTTTATCCAAACAGCTTTTTATGCATTTCATTTCAGTCTTCTTTCTATCATTCAGGCTGTACCCTTATTGATTTTTTAGGGTTTTTTTGTAAATACACTGCTGCATAGTCTTTGGCTGTGACATTTTCTTTGCCTATTTTTTCTGTTCATTAAATTGATTATTTTTTGTAAGACTGTTAGTACTAGTTGAATTTCTAAGGAAAACATTTACATTGTAATATTCACTTCTTTGATGCCAATTGATTTAAAATTACCTGGTAGTAATTTTTTACGCCTTCACTTCTTCATTTTGTAGTTGAGTCAAAGCAAAGTTACCTGGTAATTATCCTTGGGGGGAAAAGCCCATACTCTGTAAATTTAAGGCTTTTCAGGGATTTCTGAGTAAATAGCTCTGTCAGTCTTTCAGTTTATTTTTCTAAATTAAAAGTATATTGCAGAATGGATTTCTCTGTTGGATCCAGAGCTTTCGCTGCAGGCTCTGCAAATAGAAATTACATAGGTCTTTTTTTTATATTGAATTTGCAAACTGAACGAAAGAATTGACACAAAACTGCCTATTGATAGCTGTCTTTAAAATGCAGTTTTCTGTATTACTACCTGTGAAAGAAGGGGTAGTGTGTAGGGATAAATGACATAATCCGGAACAGTCTTTATACGGCTACCAGTTCAAAAATATAGAGTTGTCTCTAATGCCCTGTGGAATCAATTAATAGGCCTGAAAATGATGGAACGATAATATGAATGTTTCAGTCAGATCTATATATATATAAAATCTCAGGTAGTTTAAACTATCTTGATCGCATGTTTTTATTTTTGGTAGCATTTTATTAGCACTTTACAAACCTTATTGTACTTTTTCACCCGACAATTTTTATTTCATTTTTTGAAAGGGATTCTACATGGTCTTTAAAATTTATTTTTTGGTGATAAAACTAAGCTCAGTGGTCTCGGGAAGACTTTAAATGGGTACACACTTTCCTCTAGACTATTTAAACAGGTGCCCTAGACCACATAAAGTAAAGTTCTTTTTTTAAACTATAGATGGGATCAATTTGTTTGAAGGCAAAGAGAATTTTAAATCACCTATCTTTATTCTGATTTTGCAAAAAAGGGTGGCAACAAAGTATTTTTCGTTGCTTCATATGGAGATTGAAGTATCGGGAACTTTTACGGAAAGTCTAATTGACATCTAATTACTTTGCTAAAGGTATACTTTAACAGTTACATGAAAAAAGGAATAAGGTTTTAATATTAATATCTTAGTGCGGGTGGAGTCTTTGCCGTGTCCTATGGATATAAGACCACATGTACAAAAGAATTGGATTTGAAGCTATTTCAATATTTGACAAACTTATCGGAGGCATTAAGAGGTTTACAGGCCTCGCTTGATTTAAATATTTGTGTATTGCGACCTGAATGGCTCTGACTATTGGGTAGGATAGTATTGATTGAACAAAGGGAGAAAATACAGTTAAACACATATCAGTGATTGGAATATTAATTCTGAGCCCCATAAAACTTAATGACGTAATCCAGAATCAGGGTGATCTATCTGTTGTGTATTGAAAGCAAGCAGACTGTGGTTAACTTTCATTGGAACGAAGCGGTGAATGAGTGTTTGAGTACTCGATTTCTCTATAGACCCCCTTGGTTACCACGTGTAAAAGATACCTAGAGACAGGGCTTGCAAGTCTGTTTTGTTTTATTTTGCAAAAGTAACATCTTTAGGACTAAAAATATTAAAGTGAGACTGACTTCATCCAAAAGTTAGATTGAATCGACTTCATACTTGGACTTATAATGTCAGTTCTTGTGGCATGAATGGATTCCAATCAATAAGAGATTTGTGTTCAGACTTTAAGACCTTTTCCTAACTATTGGATAATTGAGGTATGGAAGCATAATTATGATGACTAAAAACAGGACCTTCCAGACAAAATCAGGGGACTTATTCCCCCCGCTACCTGCTATTGATCTAGGATGGAAAGCTCAACCAAAAGTAAGATCTCTCGAGAACACTCACCACAAGCCCGGGGGAGGTAATATTGAAATTCCTCAAAGCAAATTACAGTGGTCTGCTGAACCAAAAGTGGGCTCGCGGGATGAGAATCACGTCAAGAGGAGTCAGAAGAGACCTCGAAGCTACGATGGGATCGAGTATATAAAATTCCCCAATATTTATCGTAAGAGAGTGAATGATCTAAATCGATGGGAGGATCCCAAAACCACAGAAGAAGGTGCATACGTTCATATCGTGAACAAAAAATTTCAGGGAGCCCCAAAGGTTGGTTCTTTGGACAATGTTCATCATAAACCAGGGGGTGGTGAAGTGAAAATTGTGGACGAAACGCCGCGCTGGGAGACTACTGCCAAAGTAAAGTCTCTAGACAATGTGACGTACCGAGCAGGAGGAGGGAATGTCCAGATTGCAAACGAACCTCTCCACTGGAAAGCTGCTCCAAAAGTCGGGTCTTTAGATAACAAGCATTACACACCAGGTGGTGGACAAGTGCATATACCTGAAGAAAAGCTTCATTGGAAAGCTGCACCAAAAGTGAGATCATTAGATAATGTTACATACTCACCCAGGGGAGGAGAAGTGAAGATTGTGGATGAGAGACCAAGATGGAAAGCAGAGCCAAAAGTTGGATCACTAGATAATGCTCACTACCAGCCAAAACAAGGAAATGTGTCAATAGTGAATGAAAAGCCTGTCTGGGATGCACACCCTAAAGTGAGTTCTTTGGACAATATCACCTATCAACCTGGGGGAGGAAATAAGACAATTGTTAGTCAAAGGACCCAGTGGAATGCTTCTCCTAGGGTCGGATCCTTGGATAATGCTCATTACCGGCCCGGTGGAGGGGAGGTGCAGATACATGAAGAAAGACTCAAGTGGAACGCCTCGCCAAAAGTCGGGTCTCTAGAAAACAAAACATATAGACCTGGAGGTGGAGAAGTCAGTATAATCAACGAAACTCCACGCTGGCAGGCAACGCCAAAAGTTGGATCCCTGGATAATGCTCACTATCAACCGACGGGGGGAAATGTCTCCATTGTCAACGACCCCAGGCACTATCAGAGTGATGCGAAGGTCCACTCCCTTGACAACGTCCATTACAAGCCTGGAGGAGGGGACATCAAAGTGCCAATCAAAATCATGCCGTATCCGATCGGATCGCTGAACGATCTTCCACATCCAGGTACACGCAGTTCCCGATCTTCTCCCCGCAGTAGAAGCAATGTAACAGCCAGCCAACGCCGATTCAGTCATTCTAGCTCAATTCATACTGTTGCTTGAGTCAAGGAGTCGTAAGTCCACAATATAATGACCTGCATGGTGTTGTATTGCATGTTGTGAGGCTTTCGTTGTCCAATTTTTGTTTCTAATGAAATTCAGATTGCATTTTCTTAACACAACTAAAAGCATGGTCTCAAAAGAGATGTAAAAATATTTACAATTATTTTTGTCAATACCATTTTTGTTTCATCCCTTCAAAAGTTACAGAAGTCTTTAGAATAGATAAAACTCTCAATGATGTAATTTGAAAGCTTATACTATAATTATAAGGATTTTAATTTATAGATTGAATTCTTTACTCCCCTATTTGTTTAATTTTTATTTCAAGTTGGGTTGGGGGATTTAAAATTAAAAGAAAAAGTAACCATTTTTTCCTGTGGGGAAGGGAGGGAGTGTCTGCTGTGGTAACCAAAACATTGAATCAAGAAAACTTGAGTAGCAATTATAGTTATTTCATCATGAAGAGCAATTCAGCAATAAAATCTCTTGTCCAAATTTAAATGCTTTGAACCGCCCGCTTTGTCTATGCAAACACCATGACATTTTAACAACAATTTCAAGTCTTTTTATTAGATGTTTTCTCCAACTAAAATAATATGGAACTTTTTGTTTCGAGAATGCTTTCTGAATTTTCAAGGTCTGCAAACAGCAACAGTATTAGTTGTGTGGTTTGACATTGATTGCACTCTATGGCGTCGAAGGTTTTGATTACATGTACTTGTAGGGGGACAATTGGTTCTTGCTGATTAAGATAATACAACTCAGATACTCTGAAATTGATATTTCTGAGCAGTTTTTGAAAAATATAATAACCATTTGATTGTTGAGACAGATTTCAATGCATGATGTCTTGTGATTATTTGATTAAGATTTAAGATTTAATACTATAGTTTACTAATATGACCGATAAGCATTTTCAAGCTTATTGGTGTTTCTATGCCTTTAGTTGATTAATAACACTAACAAATTTTTACAAATGTTCTCGTGATATAGGCAGAAAAAGTCGATTAAACAGTCGATCATCGTCCAACAGTAAAGGATGATGGGATGTGTTGTAAGTGCTTAGTTACGACAACTTTCATGTTCCTTTTCAGAATAGCTGCTGAGTTGAATAGAGTACTCTCCCTTAGTTTTGCTAATTTCAAAAACATATATTTGTTGTAGATCTGTATGCTATTTGGTTTGGCAATCATGCCTTTAAGCAGAATATACCAGGCTGCACAATCAAACTTTTCTTTCTCTGTGTATAGACCTTTTTCTCATTCTCTTTTTTGTCTGGGTAGAAGTGCCTCTTTCCTATGAAAATTCAGGAAAGCTTGCTCAAGATTTGCCCTTTGAGCAGATATGTTTTGGAGTAAACATATTGACTTGGGTTAAAAAAGAAATCAAGAATTTATCATTGCCATTTGGCAAGGTGTTTTCATTAAATATCTTGAGCAGGCTGTGAAACGCATTTTCATCAAGGTATTGGGATCTGCTGTATAGCACATGAAAAATTTGCATTTGCTCAAACATTTTGTTGACAACCACCATTCTTATTCAGGGTCAGATGGCAAAGGATATTCCCATTCCAGATAAGCAGTGGTTTGTATAGTATTTATCTCCCCTTGTTATGCTGTGTCATCACTTGTGGCTTTTCATATCTCTGCCTTGGTAACTTCAATCAATCAAAAGTATCATTTTTTTTAAATCACTGATATAAATAGCGTAGTATTACTTATCAAAATAGTTGTTTTTATATCTATATTAGGTATGAATTTATTGGGCAAGCACATTTTGCGCATATGTTTTGGATATGGAATGTTCAATAAACCTTGTTCGTTTATTTCATGCTTTTGTCCTTCGCAAAAATCTGCTGAATGTTTCTTGCTCTTACAAACAGCATATTATGGAAAAAGAATATTGCCCACAATTTCGCATTTGATTAATGTTTAAGTGGCCTTGGGGGTTTTAATAAACTTAAAGAAGGGGTTGGATAGGATAAAGTTAAATCACTTATCCTAGCTAGGGATTAGTCAAATAGAAACCAAACATTTAATACTTTTAATAATGCTAAATGTTTTATAATCTGTACTTTCTTATATATTCACTTCCCGTATATATACCACTAACTACTCTCTTGAATTAGGGGGAAAACCCCACACTCCCTGCAGAAGGTAAAGGAGAGGTTCTGTATGTTTTAAATAAGATTATCAAACAGTGGGTGACTATCTCCTTGAAAATTTTTTTTTTTCATGACTTGTAAAGTCTTATGTACGAACCGTAATATAGGGTTAATCAAAGTCGAGGGGGTAACTCTTAGGACAGTCTTGTGACGCAAAAAGAATTATCGGTATCTATCATCTCCTAGAATAGATCACCATTTGCAATAGAACATGCCCTGAAAGGATAAATATTAACTTTATCTTTTGGGGCTTGCCAGGTAAATATTGACTCCTGGTAGCAGGATTACCACTGGAGCTGCCATTGGTCTCCTTTTTTAGCTTTATTTAATGCAGGATGTGCCCGTGTATGCGCTTTAGGTGGATTCAATAATAAGACATTTTGTGGAATGCATGACACAATGTTGGGCTCATACATTGCAATGGCCGTTTTTTACAGTTGGCTTGAAAATTTGTTTAGCTAGCTCTTGAAACATTTCTTTGCAAATATCAAATGATAATCTTAAAGGCATATGTTGATATAACAGCATGTTGGTTAAGACAGATCTTAAATGGGGGTAAAATGAAATTTACCCCTTTCAGGTATAAAAATAAAGCAGACTTTTTATTCATATATGTGAGTTAAGTCTGTACTTTTGTCAACATCCCATTGACATGGGTAATGCAAATACCCCTACAAAAGTGGCTTTTAAATTTCAACATTATAGGATTAAAAAGTGACAGTTTTAAAAATAGAAAGACAATTTAAAGAATTTAAGAATGTCTCCTTAGCTTCTTCATTGTAAAACTTGTGTGTTATAATACTCATGTATTTTTTAACGCTATTTATACTGATTTGTTATGGGTTTTTATATTTACAGATAGAAACACAAAAACTAAACTTCAAGGAAAGCGCCAAGTCTCGGACGGATTCAGGGACCGCAACTCCAAAAGCCCAAACAGAAAGCGTGAACTCACAAGATAGCGTTAACTAATCACTATTCCTTTGTCTTTCTCATCTACAAATTCAATGTTTAGGTTGACTCTCAATTGATCCCACACATTCTTTTGGAACAGAGAAACATTTTGGAGATTCATGTGACCTGTGTTTATATGGCAGTGTCGGCAAGCTTTTTCGTAATTGCTCTAATGTTGTGCTTCAAGAGTTGATGCTTAACAGTTAAAGGGAGGCAATCTCCTTTCGGTAATTTTTTTTTGTATTTCACAGTGTATAGTCTACTTTTTAGAAATATCAATCTGGAATGTAGATAAAAGAAAACTGGGTCAGAAATGCATATGTATCATATTACAGTATATTTTCAAAACTACTTTGTGTTTTAAAAAAAAAATAGAAATAAGTCAAATTTTCTCAAAAAAGATGAACTCACAATTGGAGAATTGCATGTTGGGAGGCCATATTTATTAATGATTGTAATATTGCTCATTGATAAATGTATAATGTGCATTGTATTCTCAGATGTGTTGTCATTTTGTACATTTCGACAATTTCACTTTTTTTTCTCTCTCTGCACTATAAAGAATTTTAAAATTTTACAACTGAAAGAGATATTTTTCACAGTATGACTAAATCCGATGTTTTTTACTACACCTGTGAAATGTTTCTTTTTTAACCCTTTATTGTTAAGTTTATGTTTCGTTCCAAGCATCTGTTATACATTTCCATTTTTTGTTTTTAATCAGATTTTCCTTTATGTGTCATTAGGAATAACGGAGGTTAGCAGGTTTTAGATTCTGTATAATGGAAACAAGGTTCTTGTTCTGAAGGGGCTTATTTCAGATTGATGACAAAAGTTTTCTCGACTTCCAAAATGCTTGTGTATAATAAAGCCTTTAACACAGAGCTTTCTGTCCGCAGTTCTGTCTTGCATTTTTTGTTAGCACTTTCTATTCGTAGCTGATGAACAGAACAATTTATGTCAGTGAAAATGGTTGTGTTTTTGTTTTCAAGCATTACTTTCTACAGGAGAAGGGGGACAACTCCAAATATTAACTGTCTTTTAAAAGTCATCATTTGTATTTATTGCACTTAATTTATATATTATATCCCTTAACTTGTAACAATGACAAAAAAAACAACTTCATTTTCAAATTTGTAGAATTTCAAATACCAGGTATTCATTCTTATCAATGATATCCGTTATTTCACAGTTAAACCGGAGTCTGTAGATACAACTGTTTAGAATGTTCCGTATTATGAACTAAGTAGATTTTAGTAATAAGCACTTGTAGCTATTTGTAACATTGCTTATAGATATGCATTAAACTGTAAAAACAATCTTATTTTGTTTATTGTTGTCATCAAAGTTGACTGGACTTTAAAAGATTGAGATAATTAAAGCTAGATTTCTGATCATACACTATGGAGCACCCATGTAAGGGTCTAATTGGGTCAAAGAACTAAGTAATCAATCTTCTTGTTAAATGTCATTTTATTCATAAGAGATAAAACAATGTTTGAGGTTCAAGATTTTAATTCAAATAAAAGTATTGCACAGACTTTAAATATGCAACAGGAGTAACAATATAAAACAAAAACATATATGCACATGTTTTTACAGTGTATATATTTCAAAGTTTGACCAGATTCATTAATGAATTATGTTGCTCTGCCTGGTCACCTCTCTTTGTCTTTGCCATGTCATACATCCACAGACAAGCCATATTGTGGAATCATTAACGTTCGTGATGGCTCTATTCTTGTAACTATACCCATCAACCAAAAATTTACATCCTCAACGAATTATGAAGATTGATCTACATTCATTATTCATAACAAATACTCAACGAAATTACATCGCCAGAAACGGTATTTTTAAAAAAAAAGTTGACAATACAAAAAAATTGTCCATAACGAATTTAAGTGATTCCATAGTACATTGGTCCAGTAGTCATGAGAGTGATTCTACGAGCTCCAGTGTCCTCCGTACACAGCCTGCAGGGTTACCGATCTCCTCGGGGAATGGTGACGGCTGAAATAGGAAATGTTAAAGACTACATACATGTACACACGGTATCAGGAGGATTGCATATATATATATAACATGTAATACCAGAATTTTCTAGTTTCTGTTTATATCCTTATGAAGTACTCTACACCCAGGGATCACAATATCATAGTAGAACAATTTAAAATCTATGTTATTAAACAAGTTTTCCTGTATATCAGTATATTAGTATTTCTCGTGAAGATGTTATTGTGCAAATTATTTTAAGACTCCAACTGCACCCATCTTTTAAACGTTTTTTTATTAGCTCCCCTTTAAAAAAAGGAGAGTGGTCCTTCATTTGATTCCCCTTTGCATAACGAAGCTTTGTGCATGCAAAGTTTGGTTGAAATTGGTCCAGTGGTTCTAAAGAAATAAGTTTACATACGGATGGACGTAAAGAAGGACGCCAGACAATCTGTGTTCATAAAAACACACGAGTTTGCTTATAAAAACTGAACAGCAAGGAAAGCTAATACTGTAAAGATGAAACTGAGATACATGTAGGATGAGTGGAGAAAGAATTTGTAAAAGTAAAACTAAACAGACAGTATCAATGTTATTAGAAAGGGAGGGGGTCGATATTTGACATTTACAATTACCCATGAGGTTTTCTCATTCACAATTTGCTCGTAGGCGAACTTGTTTATCGTGATTGTAAAAAAAAATGTTTTAGCGAAAACATTACTTTAAGATTTTAGCCGCTATACGAACTAGGAGTCTCAAACACAGGCACCTGACGTTATATATTTTTCTCATAATAAAAATAAATGTGTATTATTAGATATATGGTATTTTTTTTTATTATGAGAAAAATATATAACGTCAGGTGCCTGTGGTCTCAAATTGTATCCCGTACTGACACATTGTGTCCAAATTATGAGTCATTTCACCTACTGATACGTCATGCCACAAACCTAGTTATCATGTCACAAACTCATTTTATTATACTTTCATGTTAGATACTGAAATCTGATTGGTTTAGACGCAGTTGACAATCAGTTCTCATACCCTCAGCGTTAGCAACACACTTGGCAACGGGCCGATAGAACGAATTGTTACATGCGCGTAAATTATGCGCGTACGGTTCGCGTAGAACTCACGTCTTTTCTATATACAAGAAGTAAAATTTGCTATAATTTGCTATAAAGTTTGCTTTAAAATTAAGACATTCAGTATAATAAAATAAATAGTGCCTGTTTGGGAGGGTACCAGTTGAAATTGACACCCCTCAAAAACCATTGTCAATGGTTTTCTCGGGGTGTCAATTTCAACTGGTACCCTCCCAAGCAGGCACTATTTATATAATGTCACATGCACGTTCATCATGTCACAATCTTATTCACCGTGTTACATATTTATTCACACGTCACATGTATACATGTACCGATTTTTTTAAATTCTGTAACATACCCTTTATGTCCCACAATTTTCATCATATCATATTAGATTTATCACAGTCACGTCACGTACTGATTTAGCGTGGTTGGCGCCCGGTTGCTCTATCTCGTCCTTCTCGTCTTCTGTCTTCATCTTCTCGTCCACCGACAGAAACAGTTTACTTTCGCTCTGTTCTTCCCTCTGTTTCAGGTCTTCTTCTTCATCATCATCATCCTTCGGGGGCCAGTTCTCCAACTTGGCTCGTTGTTCTTCAAAAGACAAAAAAAAAATATTGGGAAAGAATTTATTGTTTATGTGATGGTCATAAATTCTTCACACGATCGCACGAATGCAATTGATATATTCCTACAAATTGGAAACTTACAGAATAAAGAACCATTTGCTGTTATCTGCATGAGAGCATCGGTCGGGGCGTTATTTTGGAATGGCCATTGGGGACATATTCTGATTCGAAGACAAATGATGTTATATTAATAAATGTTAGTCTCCTGAAATTAAACATTTAACTACTTTTTGGGGAACCAGCGGTTGATATCTTAAACTTTTATTTTTGGGAAACCCGGGCCTAAAAACAATTTCAAAATTCGAAATCAGTGTACACATGTAGTTAGAGTAAAATTTGCAGTGCAATGACTTCTTGGTTTCGGAGTTATCTCTCATCGTGCTGACTGTCAGGTTTGAAAATGTTAATGGTCACAACACGCCCCGACTTCAAAAATCGGGGCGCGTCGATGCGAGTCTTGGGACAATTCGTACCCGGTAAATGTGTTTGAGAACGCAGAGAAAGCTTTCGTGATAATCGTCGTCGATAATGATGTTGTCATTTCTGTTTTTAACGTGTGCAAAATTGTCGGGGAGAAGGTAGATTGGGTTTTTATTTTTATTATTTTTTAGCTTAACGTCATGTTGTATTTATTTTCTTTAGAAATACAAAAAAATGCCATCCGGCAAATCTAAAAGTGACACGACAAACGTTTTACAAGATTCTTGGGATTTCGGTATGGTCGTCAGACAAAAGAACAGGATTTGGCGGAAAGATGCTATAGAAACTTTCCTTCGAATCAAGTATGACACAACAGAGGTGGTGATGATTTGTCTCAAGACATGTAGTTAGATATAGAACTTTGAACCAAATACATGTAGGACTTATTTGAAGATTGTTCATCGGCCTAAAACTGCGCCGGTTTGTTAGGCATCCATCCGAACACAATTGAAATTTTGCATGAACTTTCATGATCGCAACAAGGTCTTCTAGGTCTCAGTTGGTCTCTGTTGTAGTTGATCACAAATATCATGTCAAAATCGTTTCGAAATATCATGCACGGAGATTCGGCTGATGAGTCGTGCAGAAGTCGTATATAATCCTTGTAAGATCATAATGCAATCGCTACAAAAATTTATGATTTTTTTTTAAATTTTATAAGTCGGAATTTACCAGAACTTAACATATGGCCGCGACTGATCGGTTGAAATGATGGAACATTGGGACATTGTGACCAAAGATAACACAATGATACTAGTAAGTAAAACTTCACATTCAAGATTTATCTGCGCAAGTACGTTCAAAGCTCGTATTTCGATAGGTCCTTAAATGGTTAAACTGCAATTGCAATTGGAACATCGTGTGTTCTTTTTAATCACAGCCGGTTTTTGAGATGACTAAAACGGTGCTTACCATTTATCTGTTGCTGTTTTTCCTTAAAGGTTGACGCTTTGTGGGTGTGATAAGTTGCAAACATCACTTATTACTATCTCATTTTCTTATCTACTGTTAGTTGAAAGTAATTAAATGTAAGAACTATAAAACCCCATACAATACATTTGTCGGTAGACTGATCGGAGCTAATTTCATGGAAACCTGCACATGAAAAAGATTTAGAAATCTAATCGGAACTTTAACAAATCGTTATATCAATTGTTTATTGCGAATTATTGTTTTTGAAAGTTAACAAGATTTTCTACCTACAGTACATATGGACCAGTTTACCGGAACGAAAATGTAGAATAGATTTTTGCGGTTCATTTCCATCTTGTCATAAAAAGTATGCAAAGACACGTGAACACGACAGAGCTGGATATCAACTCAAAGCCAAGATGCCTTTTTGCACCCCAAAAACTCAAATGTCGCCTCTTAGAGATTTTTATTTTACCACTCTTGCTAGATATGTTTTTCAAATATTGAATGATATATCTTTTTGAGTTAACCAAAAACTCATAACCTCACTCAGAAGGAACTGAAAACATATTTTTGTTTTACATGTACATCAAACATAAAGATAGCCCCCTTTGTCTCCAATATACTTGGTTTAACATTGTTCCACAATTGCATACCAAACATATGAGGAGTTGATGTCCTCTACAATTGCATTTTAAACATGTGTGACCTCGTCCTTGTTTTCAATATTAATAGTGACCACGTTCTCTGGACTTCAGTTGAGGAAACAGGAGAAACATGTATATGGAACTACTTCTTGAAACAGAATGATTGGGAATCAAAATGGCGCAGCTTTGGTTACTATGCATCACATGAACAGTTAACAGATGGGTTATCATGATCGAGAGAGGACACATCTACCATCAGCTTTCTTCTCCGCTTTAATTTGATTGCTTCTCATAGTTGTTTAAACATTCTCTAATGGTTTTAAATTTTCGATGTCTTCGATTATTATTCTGCTTCCTGCATCAAAGCAAAAACCAAAATAGAATCTATCACTTTGCCAACATATGCTGTTGACACGAACTTCTTGGTTTCAAGTTAAAAGTGGTATAAACAGGTGCCATATTGATATTTGATGAAAATTATTCATCGAGTCACAAATATTCTGAAAATGTCAACATTCTTGAGACCCATATTGCAAAACAGCTTGCTCATCCCCCAAGATCTTAGTTTAATCACTGTGGGCTGGACATGCAATAATGTCTATGGTAATAGCGAAATGTTGGATATTCCTCACTATATGTAATAGGAAAGTTGTCCCTACCACGTTCGGGCGAATTTTCTTAGCGTCATCACCACCTTTCTATGTTTACTAAAACAGTCAATTATTAAATGTCTCCCCCCTTAATTCTGGCTTGGGCCCACCTTGCATTGGAATCAAGACACAAAAAAAACTTGGATAAAGTTTATTGTTGTTTCTAGAGTACCCAGGAAATAAAGAGTTAAGAAACGATTCTTCTTTCTGGGTGAGGCTATGGACGCTTTGATTGACCCTATTACCTCAATAAAAATATCATAAGGGAAAACAATAGTAATATAGGCCTATAAGCAGCCTGGATGTGGGGGGGGGGGGGGGGCAACTGAGTGCATTTTTTATAGTGGTCAGCTTAGTAAGGAAGACTTCGCCATAATTACTAGAACTTAATTGATTTCTTGACCTCATTTGCATAAAAAGTTGAACCTCCATCCATGCTCCTTATACTACTAACAATGATTCCAGAAAAAGATCCTTTACAAATCCAACCGCATTCTTTTTCGATGCATTTTATTGGAAGAGATATTTAGAACTAACGAATTGTTTTCCTATATGTATTGGGTATTCAATTTTTAAGGCACATACTGTGTTATATTAATTATTTGAAACACACTAACAACAAAAGCGGTTACTAGTCAGTCTGGGTGACGGTCTTTTAAGTGACATATTCTAAGATCAACATTTGTATAATTATCCGACATAGCGTTGTTTTCTATGTCTGTATACACAGGCACCTGACGTTATATATTTTTCTCATAATAAAAAGAAATACCCTATATCTAATAATACACAAGGTAACCATCGCCGCCATCTTGGATTTATTTCAAACTGTCACATCAGCTGGAAGTTTTGCTTCAAACTCATCGGTAAAATTATTTTGCGATCCTCTCCGTCTCCCGATCGGTCATTCAACATCTAAGCTTACAGTCAATTCAATCAAAACGGTGCATTACACCTGTCATTAATAAAAATCACCCCTCGATCTGCATCTACTGTCTTGGATTTGCGATAAATGTCTAAAGGGTGGACGGAAGTTGTCACCTATATGTAAATGAGATTTCCCTGCACCGTGTGTTTGTTTCAATATTTCAAAATATATGCATTTATAAACATGTTTATATAAGCTTTGTGTAACAAAAGTTGTAATTGACTGTTTATAGTACCCCTTTTCTTAGTTTTAACTTGTATGTTGATCGAATTCAAAATTGACGCCTTTTGAATATTCGTATTAGTGCTATATTTGGAAGGAACACAGGCACCTGACGTTATATATTTTTCTCATAATAAAAATAAATACCCTATATCTAATAATACACAAGGTACCCATCCCCGCCATCTTGGATTTATTTCAAACTGTCACATCAGCTGGAAGTTTTGCTTCAAACTCATCGGTAAAATTATTTTGCGATCCTCTCCGTCTCCCGATCGGTCATTCAACATCTAAGCTTACAACCAATTCAACCAAAACGGTGCATTACACTTGTCATTAATAAAAATCATCCCTCAATCTGCATCTACTGCCTTAGATATGCAACAAAAGGCTAAAGGGTGGACGGAAGATGACATAAATTGCGTCATACTTTGGGTAATTCCTTCCAAATATAGCACTAATACGAATATTCAAAAGGCGTCAATTTTGAATTCGATGGCGGCTATGGTTACCTTGTGTATTATTAGATATAGGGTATTTATTTTTATTATGAGAAAAATATATAACGTCAGGTGCCTGTGGACGCAATTTATGTCATCTTCCGTCCACCCTTTAGCCTTTTGTTGCATATCTAAGGCAGTAGATGCAGATTGAGGGATGATTGTTATTAATGACAAGTGTAATGCACCGTTTTGGTTGAATTGGTTGTAAGCTTAGATGTTGAATGACCGATCGGGAGACGGAGAGGATCGCAAAATAATTTTACCGATGAGTTTGAAGCAAAACTTCCAGCTGATGTGACAGTTTGAAATAAATCCAAGATGGCGGGGATGGGTACCTTGTGTATTATTAGATATAGGGTATTTATTTTTATTATGAGAAAAATATATAACGTCAGGTGCCTGTGTCTGTATACTATGAACACATATAAATTATCAATTGCCATAAAAATTCCTGATTGATTTACCTCCCTCATTCCAGAAACGCAGTTACAAAGCTGCGCATTTCTATCACCAGAGAATTACAGCCCCCTGCAGGGAGAGCAAGAGACTAATTTATGAACTGAGTACCCTAAGATCAACCGATTTTTGCAAATTCTGATTTACAAGAAAGCCGATTGAGCTTGTCTTCGTAGATATACAGAAAATTCAAGTTACAAGAACACAACGGGAACGTTTCGCGTATTTTACGTAGTGAACACAGAGAAGTTTGTAAACATGATTCTAGTATGGAAAAGAAAGAAAACCATACTGTTAAAGTTTTTTTTTTCTACCATAAACTATCACACACTAGACGTTTTAATTTTATTGTAGCTTCTTTAAAAAGTCAGTAAGTCTATAAAAAATTGTAATAATTATGATTTAGGAGAAGACTTTTATTAAAAAATAAAAAATTTCCGTGGTAGTAGGATTGCTACTTAAGGTATTTTATCATGCGCAATTCAATTGCACATTGTACTTACACATAGAGCATGTATTGGCCACGGGTTTATGGGGAGCGGAGTAGAACGGAACCCCTTGGCCAGAGAAAAAAGTCAAACATAAATGTAGCTTAAATGGACAGTAAACTAATTTTCGTGTTTTCTCGCCTTCGACTGACAAGTTTTTACACAAGTACATGCGTTATAATTTTTTTGTTAATTTAATTTCAACCTAAAAAAAACGTTGAGTGCGGTGGTGATCCGTAGCTTTTCTATCACAAAACAGTCTGAAAACCGAACTTCTGTCTGAGATTTATGCATCGCTTTCGTCAGCTGTCTGAAAGCCTCTTAATGTTGTTATCTTTGCTTATTCTTGAAAGCAATCCTGTGTTACATATATACCGTTTAAAAATAACTAACCGTTGTTTCGTGTGAAAGTATGCAAAAACTACCTCAAAGATCTTTGATTGTGCGCTTTGAGATTAAATTGTAATTTATAAAACAAATTTTATATTAATTGAAATTTTTTAAAGATTTCTTTTCCTTGTTTTTGGTGTAAATTTTGCATTTTTCTAAGAGTATTTTCCAATATGAGTTCACGTTGGAAACATGGTTGCATGAATTAAAACAGTTTTGGTGATACATACGATATGAATCTAGTAAGAAGACGAAACTAGTAACTCACACGGGAATAGGAAAAACTATAGTATATGAATTGCACGTGTAACTATATATTTTCTTATCTTTCACGTAAAATTTATTGTCTCGAAATCATTTGAAATAAACAAACAGCACTTTATTGCGCAGTTTGGGTCAACTTTGGGATTTTTAATACAAGTATATTTCAATACACTTAAGAACCACCAGTGATTCTCAAGAACGTACCAAGTGCATTGTACAAAATACATAATTATAATATAGTAAAAAATTTCTCATGACTAATACATGTAGGAAAAGGCAAGGTTTATACCTTTCTGCTCTCGACTATAAATTTCTAGACTTTTTACAATGTAGGAATGAGGCAGAATTTAGAAATTCTGCAAACGAGAAAACATGATTTAACTTCGGACAGTTCCAGCTGACAAATATTTCCAATTTATAATTTTCGTAATAATAAATGCTTGGTGTTCTTCATCTACAGTGTATATGTCTAATTTCTCTGCAATTATATTTGATTCGTGTTAAAGAAATTTGTCAAAAATTTAGTTATTACAGAAATTAGAAAGACAGATTAGGAAGAAGGACATGCGATTCGACTACATGTACTTCTGAAACGTCTAATTACCTGGTTCAAAGTCAACGCTATCATTGTCGTCCTGTAAATTCAATGCCCAAATTTTCACTCGATTTTGGTCCGTATCCGTCCCAGAATCGCCATCATGCATTGCCCAGTCCGTGACAGAGTAAGATTTATTCATGTCTATACACGGGAAGCCTCCAAATCTTTTAACAAACGAGTTCTATACCCGTGTGAAGTTGAGTAAAGTCGGGTACACAAAGATGCTTTTATGTTCCATTTCAATACACTAACCTATGCCTACCGAAAGAATCATTTATCAGTCGAATGAAATTGTTTACGATCGATCAATAAGCGATTTAGAAAACATTTAAATAGATTTATTTGACATAATATTTACTTTCCATATTCATAAGAAGTTGTCTACGCCAGGTAAGGACGGTATTTTGTAAATTGAGTTCCAAAAGTAAGTTCTATTGTCTGGAAAGAAGTTGAATATCGCGGATGGATAAACCGGCATATTAAAAGTTTTAAATTTTATTTTTTTCAATCTATCGTCGGAGAAATCTAGTCTAAATTCCCAACAATTAATTGGATTGTGATTTTTGTAAGGAGCTTGGATTGCTGAAGCATGTTAAATCCATTGAAACCATTGTCATAACGACATTGTTGTAAAGCACATTAGCGGCCGGGACCATGTACCGTCTGCTCAAGGAATGGATCCCCCCGGATATAACCAACAATACGTCAGGTTCTCAACTCAGAATTACGGGGGTTATTTTTTTGGATATCTTTTTATTTCCAAACTTTGATCATAAATGCTGTGGATTACTATTTGCATGGTTCTTTTTGAAATCTTTCCAGACAAAATGCATTCATTTCTTGACCAAATCTCTCTAAAAGATTACTAACATTTGTATCACTGATAAATTTTAAAATGTCTCAAGCCACGACCTGGACCCTGCATAGCTCGCTCAAAGTACAAAATGGTTTTCTCCATTGTTTTCTTACTCCATTCTTTAAGGTGCCGTTTTATTTATTGACAGTCAGTGACATCACCTATTCGAATAAGTGATTTCATCTATTTGAATTTATTATTACATAAAATAATGAATGATCCCTCTGTTTTAGAGGTCTAAGGCATAGGATGCCATTTAGAAATAACATTCAAAGACCAACACAATAATCTTTGCGGTGCTTCGATAGGGCAATGTTGATTGCCAGACAATGTTACGGGGGGGGGGGGGGGGGGCTGGGCTAGACTTATCAGAAATCTTGACATGCAAAAAAAAAAGGGGGGGGGGTATGATTATGTCCAACTTTGTAAAAAAAAAAAGTGCCCTCCACCCTGATTCCGACGCCTATGAACATGAATTGCGATCGCTGAATTAGATTATTATATTTCTTGACACGGTGAGCTATAGTGCTATGTACAATGCAATTTGAGCATTAATAGATCAAGTGTGACCCTGCCGCCATCATTATCTCTTCTCGCTTCTGACTCGCGCAACAGATATAAAATGATACAAACTTTAAAAAAATTTGTGTCTGTGTCCTATTTAATTTAAACATTATAAAACTAAAACAATAATATTTTTTTTAACAAAATAAACTTATTTGAAGAAAATATACATGGGCGACAACTATCATTTCCGATTTAGTTTGAATAGGTGACATCACCTATTCAAATATTCACATGATTCATTCACTACATTTAATTTCCAGCAAACTATCACCAGAATTTTCGTATACCATCGTCTTTGTGTTGTCTCTTTGTTTGACCAATTCAATTAAGTGATATCACCTATTCTCTTATTTTTAAAATGATGCAAATCTCCGATAGAATTTTTTGTTTTATCTTAAAGGATCTCGTCTTTCATCCACCCAAGTACAGAAAACCACTGTGTAATGCCTGAAAGAAGGGTAGCGATGCATTGTTTGAAAGAACAAACCTTATTTTGCTGAAGAAATCAAAATCAAATTTTGTTGGTTATAATGGAACTATATATATACCGTACATGCAAAATATTTCAGTAACCGAGTTCCTGCATCCAACAAGACTACAAAAGTACATTCCATTGATTAATTGGGACCCCCCCCACCCATCTATTAGCCACTATAGTTATGAAAGAACTTGCTAAATGCTTCGATATAATTGGGCATATAATACACATTGTGGCATTGCAATTAGCTTTCATTTAATTTTCTATCAAAACTTCACATAACAAAACTCGCCATATACATTTTTACAATCACATTTAATTTGTTCAAGCAAAATCAGATACATACATAATATGTTAATGTATAAAAGAAGGAGTTCACTCGCACCCCACCGTGAACACAGTCACTAGAGCGTGACGACACTGAACTGGTGGGCCTCTCATACTAGTACTAAGTCGCTGGGAAGTTGATGCATGGAATTCACATTCATCTCACTCGTGTCAAACCAGAGACAAAATCAGCTCTGTCTCTCCAATGGTTCAACACAATGTCTGGTCACAAAAAATAAATATACAAGTCTTATCCTCTATTGTCTATACCTGAAAGAGAAAAGGAACTTGTTAATTACTGTATAATATGTATGCCTGTGGATTGAAAGGAAAGAGTGAGAATTGCAAAGGAAGGAAATACCCTCTTGGTGTATATTCATCTTTTGGATTACCGATACTAAAATTACAACACAAGGAAAAAGTTTTGCTGGTGAGTTAACAAACATGTATCACACACTTGATGAAAAAAGTCAGATATTAATATTGAAGTGTTAAAATGATTTTGCAATTCAAATTCTAAGGTTCTCTGATCCCTAGCCTGCTTGCTAATTGAAAGTGCTCTTTGTGTTTCATACCTTGCATATAAATTGAAACCAAAAGAATTTTGACCATGGTATCCAGGTGTTTTACAAAATATAATGTTATTTGCTGAGTTGTGATGAAAAATATATGAAACGCAGTTTGTCTAAATATTTTGAACAACAGATCTGAACTTATGTTGCATTCTCTGATACCACTCAGTCCAGGTCATTGGTAACTACAAACTCTTTATTAAAATATTTAAGATTGTTACTTATTTTTCAACATAAAAGCCAAATCTATGATATGAACTATTTACAGCTATTTTAAAGTCATTCCTTACTGACATACCCTATTAAAATTTTATCAATAGAAGGAATCAAATTTGAAAAAAAAAAAAGTTTTATATTCTTTTTCTATAGATGATTTGGAAACTAAAGACTAGATGAATAAATATATCTTAGTTTGAAGATGATGAAATGAGCTACAAGAAAACTATAAAATGGAAACAGATGGGTAATGTAAAGTATAACTGTTACAAAGATAACACTGCAATCTAGCATACTTACCAACATCACATCTGTAATGCAACAGTAGCCACAATTATGTCTCCATAAACAGGAGTACTGATCTTTCTTATCTATCATTATCCATTTTATGAAGAAGTCCCCTTGGTTAACTAATATTATTTCGAAATGGGCCAAGCTTTAACACAGGAGAGGTCCATGGTAATTTGGAACCATAGACCCTGTATCTGTTTAGAAGAAGCAAAGACCATGTTTACGGTAAGAGATTTAATGTGTCATTTTACCTGATCTGCACTTCCTCTGACATCATCAATTTTTAGGATCATCTTGGTCAGCTGGACAGCCAACAGAATCTGGGCACGCTTGGATGAGAGAGTTTCAATCACAGATTGTGTCTTCATATCTGTAATATACATAGAAAATTTGAACACCTCAAAATGAATGTATAGAGAATACAATGGTATTGGTATAATAGAAATCATGGGGAAAAAATCATTGATCAGGAAACAGAAGCTTCATACTTTAACCAAACATACATTAATTGACCTGCATAAAATCACATAAATAGGAGACTTACCATTCGTCCCCTTATTGAGACAATCTATTCCTAGCCTCGGGTTCTTCTCCTTGATTTGTCGAGATTTAATATCTGCTAGAGTGTGGATTGGAGCATACCCAGAGTTTTCTGCTAATGCCAAAGGAACGCTCTCTAATGCTTCAGAGAAGGATTTCATTGCATACTGTTCTAGTGTAGAGATCTGCAACAACAATGCATATATGCATTAATATCTACATGCAAGTACACACCACAGACTTATACTTTAATTCAGTCAAAAGAATGTACTTCTTTCATCAGTGTTTAGGTTCCATATGGGAACATAACCATGGTTAAAGAAGAATGTTTTTCTTGCATGATGTCTGAGTCAGCTAATGAAGGATTCACAAACTGGAATTCCTCATGCATTAAATCAAAGAAAACAGTGTTCTTATCATACATTACAACAACCTTGTATAAAATGGCACAACTTTGTTTCATTGCATACTAAAAATATCTTTGTTAACAATGGGAATTTCATATGTAGTGCATTGGTAATTTAAACCACACCATATAAAAAACTTATTTTTGAAATCAGGTAAGCAGAACATATAAAGAACACAATAGAATAGAGACTTCTGACTGAAAAGAAAGAAAAGTTAAAGCAATACAGGTTGCAATTTTATTAATTGACGTGTTAATAGTAAAATTTTGTTTATTTACTGAATTTAAAATAATGATACTGTGTTAAGCTTCTGTAACTCATATTTTGTTGGCGAAAGCTATTCAGAGTCGTGGATTAAAGCAAAACTGCATTAATGTCATTCTGTACAAAATTGTTCTTTTCATAAAATATCATGATTTATTTTGGTCTTACTTTGAAGTTAAATGCAGAATTATCATTTAAGCACATTTTTGAAGCAAAATGAATTGCTCATATTGCTTTAAATCAATACACAAACTTAAAACAAAATCAAGTACAATGTAGAAAGTTGGGAAAATAACTCAGAAGCAGGTTAAACAGTGTATCACCGATTTAACACTTTCATTAGTTAAACCAAGTTAGAAGAGCTGTACTTCTTTCATCAGTGTTTAGGTTCCATATGGGAACATAACCATGGTTAAAGAAGAGTCTTTATCTTGCATGATGTCTGAGTCAGTTAATGAAGGATTCACAAACTGGAATTCCTCATGCATTTGATATAATAGAGAAATTTTTACTTGACTTATAATTAAGGTACAATGTACATATTTATTCTGTTCTCAAAAAAGATTTTCATTACAAGCTTTCAACAGTTCATGCTGTTTTTGGGGGGCTGGTTGAGGGTTGGTTGTTCCATTCTTTCTCGTTATGCAATTTTAGCAGGTAATAGAGAAAAGAGAGAGTCTTTGAAAAGGACTATGGGAAGGATAATCGAGCTGACCCACCTTTTTTGCAGCCTCAGCGACAGCCAGAGAACACGAGATTTCTGGGGCTCCTCCTCCATACACGATCCTGCTGTCCTTTATCAGGTTCCTGATCACACACAGGGCATCGTGTATACTTCTCTTGCCTTCCTCAATGATCTGTCATAAACAATTCACAACACTCAAGAAATAATATTTGCAATAAATTCTCATCAGCTACAGTGCTTATCTTGGAAATAGTTATTGACTGACCACTTCATATGAGGCAAACTTAAATCTTTATCTATTAAAACCTACCATTTTGTTACCACCCCTGATGAAGATGGTCACAGCCCTTGAGTTATTGCAGTCTTCAATGACCAACATTCTTTCTTTGGTGGTACCAAATGACAGTTCCCTCACAGTGCCTGCTGTTCCCAGCTTCTGTTTGGTGAGTTCTTCAAACCTTGGCACAATTCTGCCTCCAGTTGCAATTGCAATTAACTGAAAACAAATAGCAGATAACATCAAATTTGCTCTATTTTCATGTATGCAAAAAGGTGGTAAAATATTTTTAATGTTCTTTTTAGTAATGAATTCTGCTGTTTTCTATAAAAGCTTCAGAAAATAAAATCACAAACACAAACTTTATTTTCATTTCACTGCAAAATTTTCAACGTAAAATTTGTACATGGATATTCTGCAAACTTCAGAAATCATACCTCAATTTCGGGTCCTCCTACCCACCGCACAGCAGGCAGACCTCTCTGCAGTAAAAGGTGATTGGCTTCATCATCAAATCCCCACTGACAGATGACCAGATTTGCACCTGTGTCCTTAACCTACAATGTATTTAAACGATGGTAATATCTGAAAATTTCATTTAGAAATTATGAAATCCATTTCTTTAATTAAAATCTCTGTTTGAATTTGTTCAAAATATAATATTCCCTACCTGTTTAACCATGGATTCAAATTTTTCTAATTCATATTCTCGAAGTTTTTTATAATCCTCTACAGATTTCACCTCCAACCCATGCTTGGTCTTGGGTTTCGGGGGCTCGAATGGACATGTCAATATAGCTATTCTGGCATCTTTGATATTCTGTGAAAATAAGGAGTGCATTTCAACAAGCTATCCTCAGTTCAAACTAAAGGTAGATAAGCAATGATACTATTCAAATATTTAAAAAAACCTCTTTTACATCTAATGCTCATATACATGTATTTAAACATCAAATTTCATACATTCTTTTTTTAAATCACAAAATATACTAAACTCACTTTAGGCATCTGTGGATGACTCATATCCTTGTCAATAATAACTCCCTTGATCAACATGGTATCCTCCATCTTCCCACCTACTTTCCCCTCAACTTTAATTAGTTCAAAATCAACATCTTTCCTGTCAAAATCAGCTACTGACATAATGGCATCTACTGCTATTTCTGCCATTTGTCTGTGGCATCTGTTAACACTGAAATTACAATAAACAAACATAAAGCACAGTTCCCTACTATGAAACTATATATATAAAGACCTAATATTCTTGCATTCAATTTATATCTATACTGGCACTTTCATGAGTATATCATGTGGAATATAACCAGTTTATGATAATATTCTTAAACATAACAATTTGTAAACAGTAACTGATTCCTACATTTTGGAACCAAGGGTTGTCATGGCCAAACGGACGAGATCCTCTCTGTCTTTTGGAGTGACTTTGAAACCTTCACTAATTTTCTCCAAGTGTTCACAAGCAACTTTGGCAGCCATTTCATAGCCATCAGCTACTCGGATAGGATGAATTCCTCTGTCCAATAGCTTTTCTGCTTGTTCCAATAGGGCTCCAGCCAGCACTATAAAATTGCAAATGAAATTGATATTAAATATGGTCAAATTCAAAATAATGTCACTTGCACTGTCAGCAGACACAGCTCCAAAACACATTAAATTTTACAAGAGTAATCAATCACAACAACAAGCAATCTCACATTAATATCTTTTAAAATAGAGTAATGCAGAAACTGCACCGAGAAGAGATTTTATTTACCAACAACTCCAGTTGTGCCATCTCCAATTTCATCATCTTGAGACTGTGATAGCTGAACCATAAGTTTTGCAATTTGATGTTGGACATCCATCTGTTTCAGGATGGTAGCACCATCATTAGTGACAGTAATATCTCCATCAGGACTCACCAAAAGTTTGTCCAAACCTTTTGGTCCCAAAGAAGTTCTAAGAACTCCAGCGACTGACTTTGCTGCCATTATGTGGGACTAAAGAGAAATTAATATAATCTGATTTTGATATGCATACCAAGATGAAATATGTTGGAAAAGTATCCTTCATTAATTACACACAGACTATACGACTGCAATGAATAAAAGGATTGTCAAAACTTGTCAAAACATGACACAGGGATTTAATCAAAGAACCGTTTAGATAGATTATATACAATAATCAGCGACTAAAATAGGAATTTTTACAGTAATTTTGAGAAATGGGTACAAAAAAGATACCACATCATCTCAGTTGCCAAAGTTTCAACAAACATAAATTTGTAAACAAATATAGTCATGCTGTTTTTCTCACTTTATGGGCCTCGATTCCTGTTAATCGTGACTTCCTTTCTTGATCTCTGATGATGATAAAAGGCCTCCCATATTCGTCGAAAGCTAACGAACCACTCATGTTTGATACGAAGAGTTTAAGATGTCGATGATGACGGATTTATAAATTTCTACTTCTATAGAATGTGCTGGAACAGAAAATTGGAAACCGGAAGTTGACCAGACGATTATCCAATATTTTGTACAAAACGAAATATAATTGCGTACGATTTTCTATAATTTTCTGAGGAAAATATATTGATCATACTTCGTGTCTCAAAATAAATGCATTTTGAATTTGCACAAAGTTTTTTTAAATATTCAAAATTACATTATATCGTTTGATGATGAATTGTATCGTTTTGTAAAATTCAATTTCTATTAATCCCCTGTCGTGGATGTCAACAAACTTCATAGCAACTTCAAGTGCATGCGGCTAATTAAGTTTTCAATCATTTAACCTACTAAAGAAAGACAGTAGCAATGTCGTTTTTTGGAATATCCCAATTGGGTTACCAGAATACACTCCGTGAGGGAACAATCCAAGCAAAAATGGACCCTGTTCGCTCAAAAACACAAATCGGATTTGTTGCCCTCCCCCCGCTGGCGGAGAAAAATCCCCCAAGGCGTTCCATCGTTCCGATTGATCAGGTGTCTGGTTACGGACCTGGACCACAGGGCTCACACGTAGAATACACTAGGATGAGAACGAAGCATATACGTTCTCCTAAAGGTTCGGGGTTTTTTTAACAGCGAAATTAATTTGCATGCATCCCAGTCCGCATGCTTGCATGCATATTACGTTATATGTATTACTGTGTTATAACACGCTTTATATTTGACAGTGTAGGCCTCTATACAAAGGTTAAGGGGAGAAAAAATGTAGTTGCTGGACTTGACCAACTGGTTCATAATTAATTCTCTTTCTCACACATGTAAATGGATGGGAGAAATAATGCTCGATGGACCAGATTGATCAGCTACTGTAGGATTAAATCCATGCCCCCTGAATTTCTAGTCAAGTACTCTGTGACTGAGCTATCTGGTGCCAGCGGTCTAACCAGTCTTACCATCACATTAACCTCCCCCAACCTTAAATGACATTTGCTCTAAAAGAGCTGCATGTTCCCCATCTTCACAATGACTGTCAGAATTTGAACCTACGCTCCCTAAATCTCTAGTCAGGTGCTCAACCAACTGAGCTATCTGGTGCCATTGATAAATTCAAACCGTTCCAACTATTAGTCAGACCCATCTATTTAATGAAAATCTGAATGAAAATATACAGAGCCTGCTGTAGATGTATTCCTAATACTCACAATCTTTTGCCTTTACTTCCATCAACATAGGAATTGTTATCCAATCCCCAAAACATTCACAGTTAATTTTACTTTTAAGGAGAGGAATGTGAATTTCAAGATGTATTTGCTAGATTCAAATAATTAAGTTGATCACTGTAATGTTTAACTGCGGAATGCATTCCTTAATTATACAAATCTTTCTCATATAGCACTCAATTTTATTTTCATTTAATTCCCGTTCAACATAGGGTAACTGATCAGGACCTATAGAACATGCACCTTTATAAAATAATTTCAGAGCCCTTTGAGGTATACAGATTCCCTGTTCAAACATCCAGACAAGTTGGATGGTGGAGTAAAGAGGAGCCATTGAGGAAGAACCAGCCCTGGACCTATGTGCCTCGCCATGTTCATGTCAACAGTGAAATGACAAGGTATTTATTAGGAGATTATTCATGTATTGTTAATTACCACTTATGATTTTATTATTATTAAAATATGATTAAAAATAAAGAATGCATGCTAAGACTTATCTCACTTACTTTTTGAATACCTGTATATATATATATGTCTTTAAAAACTCCCAGTTAATCAGTCCAAAAAACTAATCAACAGTATTCAAGGTAAATTCTTATACCCAGCATGTTTTTTTTTTCAGATTTGTGAATGAAATGAGCCTAACTAACCGAGAGTTTACCTTGTTTTAACACTTTTGCCACATATAGCCATAACTATGACATACTTGAAAGAGGATGTGAATGAATGTGGATTACTAGACAACTCTATTCTATTAATTAACAATACATATCTACATATTCATATGAAAGATTTTTAAACCTATTTTCATATAATCATGAATACCTCAGTTTATTTTATTGGGTAAACTTTAATACATATGTTATACTTATGATTGCATGCTCAATATCTGTAGAAAGAAAAAAAATAAACTTGGATTTTGAGTATAAATATATATACAGTGTATATATGCTTGAAAACGTATGATATTCTTTCTCCCAATACATTTCATATATTGTACCTTTTTCTGATAAGATTTTAAATAATTCCTTATTGAAATACAGGTGTGCAAGTGCCGATTTGAATTCAGCATTATTTTTGGTAGAAAAAATATTTTGTAATATTTTTCTATGTACCGGTATATGTTATTATGATGCATTGGAATCCAGGAATGCTATATTACATTGTATTTCTGAAATGTTTTACCAAATTACTTATGGTATGACTTCAACATAATTACAATTTTTGTGTTTTGCTTTGCATTAATTAGTGTTATCATGGTTATTTTATCGATTACACCATGAATGATGTAAAGAAATTAAATGTAGATCTATAGACATCGTGAACAATTTTACTTGCTACTTAGAAAATTTTATTCATATCAACATTGCCACTTATTTCCAGAAATTAATGAAAAAGTTTTCTTTATAGTCACAATTTCGCATGATTTCATGAAATGTTCAGTTGTAACCAGACTTCTAAGAAAAGAACCCTAGAAATCAGTTTGTTTTAAGCATTTCATCCCTTGTATGAGCAAAATATTGTTAGAACAAAAACTAATTGGTACAGCAACTCAATTCCAGTTGGAAGCTTCAGTGAATTTGATTAGTTTAATTAGACTGCACTAGCTGTCATATGAAACTTAGAGTTGAATTCTAAGAATTTAGAGCTATACTTTAGTGCAACTTTGGATGGTGTAACTTAATGCTTTTGATTCTTTTTAATGACTTGTGTTTTACTTTTGAAGTATGTGTTCACGTCTTTGTTTTGAAAATGTTTGTTGTTTTTCTCAATAAATCAAAATATCATTGATCTTTGATCATCAGGTTTTGTCGTTTATTGCAGCAAGTATAGGAATTTTTTTTTTAAATTAAGTTGTGGAATTAGCCTTTCAATGTGGGATCTAGATTTCACTTGAAAAACAAGATTCTTCCACAAAATGGCAGCTTAGTACGTGAAAAATTAAAGAGACATTGCCCATGGCACCTTATTTCTATTTAATAGCACTTGTGTTGACTCGACTAATTTTCTTAAACAAAGAATCTTTATCAGCAAGACCCTATTCTCTGACAGTTGTTCAAGGTCAAGATTGTCTGATAATCAATACTGTACCAAATTACACAGGTAAGTTTAATACCTTTCTATATTAAGTATTTAAATCAATAAAAGTTCCATTATTCCTGTACCTAGGTCATAAACCTCCAATTCCTACAAGAAACTTCATAAGATATTATTTGTATTTCACATTTTTAAAAGGAATCAATAATTTTTTCCCCCAGTGAATCCGATCTTGAAGCCATTGAAACCATTACAGCAACATTTAAATGACATCTAAAAACAGCATTATGCTTTTGTTCTGTTAAATATCCCATCTTGCCATTTTTTCACTTAGTACTGCAAAATATAAATTTTAAAGAAGAACTGTAAAATTCCAGGTAGTTAACTTATGATTAAATTTGTTGCGCACAATATACCAGTAAGTGGCACACAGGTCATAGGTGAAGTAAGGTTTCTGGTTTAAATCCCTTCAAGACACTTGATATTTTGTATAGTTTACGGTAATTGAATAAATCACTTTATTTGCATTGCCTTAATCTACCCTGTTGAAAGAAGATACTGGCTTAATATGCCATAGTTAACCTGGTATGGACTGGTGTCCCCTTCAGGGAGGTTCAAGTCAATGACTCATCAACCAACCATTTAAATATAATGCAAATTACCTCAAATTTGAAATGTATGTTAACAAAGTTTCTTAATTAAATTGATACTACCGGTATGTGTTAGATAAAGGGAGGAGAGGTGAAAATCATAACCCCCTCCCCACCCCCTCCCTAAAAATTATGTATATTGAAGAGATAACTTTGTTACTACATGTATAACATTGCTTCATAGTAATTTTGATCCCCCCTTCATTGTTAGATGCAGAATTTTATCCTGGTCAGTTTGCTGGTACTTTTGGCCAGCACGGAGGCTGGGGTGGTGCAGTGTCGGGCGGGGTGTGGGAATGCATTTCAAGACTGCTGTGTTTCCCTCTGTAATGGAAATGTCCAAGTAACCGGCTTTTTCCACGCACTACACTGCCACTATAACCAGACGGCTGACTCACATTTAGACTACCACCATCACTGTGGGGTGGAGTGCCATGACAAATTCCTGAACTGTACCATGGAGTGTGGCAGCATTGACCCAAACCTCATTGGAAAATAAGACTTCTCTTATTATTAAATTATACATGATTCTTATCTGCAATATTGCTTTACAGGATTTTTTTCTTTTTCCTTTGTGTTTATATTGAAATTATTGATAAGAGTTACCGGTATACGCTGCACCTATAAGACTACAAATACAGTACAGTAAAACTCAGTTATAGCGAAGTCCTAGGGACTGATGGATTTACTTTGTTATATCCGTAATACCAATTTGTAATAATAACTAGAGCGAATTCATTATATGCATGTTTTCTTTCACCAGACTACAATTTTTGCTAATTGAGGCTTAGAATGAAAATACATTTTTTGATACCTTTAATATTTGGATTGTGAATTGAAGAATTTATGTGAAAATAAAATCATTCAAACTATCATGTTAAATGATACCGCAAATTTTTTAAACTGTAAAGAAATTCGTTATAAAAGTGTTAAATTTCGTCATTATTCACCTCTACGGGACTCAAAATCAGTTCGCTATATCCGTAGATTCAATTATCCAAATTCGTCATAACCTTAAAATTTTTCAAAGATTTGTTAAGAATTTTTCCAGGGACTCAAATAAACTTCGCTATATCTGAGATTTTGCTATATCCGTATTCGTACTAAGGAGTTTTACTGTAAAACACAATCTTGCAATATTTAAAACTTAAAGGTCTAAACAGCACATAAAATTAGATTTGAGAAATATTTAAAGGTACTACAGTAAGAGATAAAATAAATATAATCCAGTTTAAAAGAAACCTGTTTTTTACACTATTTGTACAACAAACTGTTTCTATGTTAACAGAGGTCTGGTTTAGTCAAATTGAAAAATACCATATTCGATAAGGGATATTTCTAAAGTCAACAATGATGATAAATTCAAAAAATTATTTATTTCATACATTAAAAAATTACAACATTTAAGTTCTCTTCAACTGGACGGAGTGTATTTTTAGATCTCTAAAATTTATCACAGCAGTGGCAGTCACATGACAGAAAGTGATACGCTTCACTGGATGAGTAGTCATGGGTGTCTGTTCAATGTCTCTTTACTTTATTCATTGAAGTCTGTCACACTCGTAGAGATGCTCTAGCCTTCTCTAGGATTTCTTTCCTTATTTTGGGATAGTTTGGGTGATTTCCTAACACCTGTAACAATAAATATGAACAGTTATACAGTAGTCTTATGTAACAGGTTTTGAGAATAAGTACAAGCGACTCAAACTCAAGACCCTTCAGTTTAAAAACCAGTGCTCTACCGACTTTGCTAAAGGATTGACCCACAAGCATGGTGCCAGTAAAGTGTGGCATTACATTCTTCCCCTTTTCATTTATTTTTAAAGATTACTATCCCCTTAGAAATATCACACACAAGACTCTTTAATCAACTCCAAGTGGGTTATTTTGGGGGGGGCCCCTATGTAAATTATTAGGGGAATGACCACAAGAAGGCTCGAACTTGGGACCCTTTGGTTGCATAAATCACCGGTCAAAATTTTATTTTAGCTTTAAAACAGATACTTACATGGTGACAAATATCGATTGCATCTACAAATCTCTTTGCCTTCAAGTAGTTGAATGCTAACTTGAAACCTGAAATGAAGAATAAAATATGTTTAACATATAGATATCAGAAATGAGTTGCCAGTAGGATATGAAATTATATATGATGTTTATCATTTCCAAATAGGAAAACAAAGCATCTTCTGATCAAGTACAGTACAAGCTATACCTATGACAGGATTGTTTTTATTTCCATATTTCCACGCCATTTCATAACTGGAGGCAGCATCTTTATAAGATTGTTCTTTCTCAAAAATGTATCCCAGGTATTCATGTGCCTTACAACAGGACTGTAAAATAATGCATGTAATTAATTTTAATGACAGTACAGTGTATTTGTAATCTTTTTATTGAAATGAATACCGGTAGTTTCAAATTAAGAATACAAAAGATAACCCACCCTGTTATGCTGTAAGCATCGTTTCAGTAACTCTGTAGCCATGTCATATTTTCCAGTCTACAATAAATGTGAGGCATTTTAAATTTTAACACACTTTTAGGGCTTTACAAAAGGGTATTGGGTCATTATATTCAAACAATTCTATGCACTACTGATGACAATAAATATCCATTATGTTGTGCCAATTTTCATAGTTTGTACACATTCTTAAATAAAAATTTAATGTTGCAATTACATGTAACCAACAATTAAACTCTTATATTTATACATGTATAATTAAAAAAAGAAGAAAAAAGTACCTGTATGTAGATATCTGCTAACAGAAGCCAGCCTTTCTCAAGATCTTCAGCATCCTAAGAAGAAATAATATCAATTGACAGAATAAGTTGGACTACATTTCCTAATTTTTTAATGAATATGTAAATGTTTACCAGTAAGTTGAAAGATGCAAAAATAAAGAGAAAATAGTTTTTATTGCAATATTATTCATGCCTAGTATTACTGTGTGTTATTATGCAAGAAATATACTCATGGCCCTAACCTGCATGGTCCAGTTATTTTTGGCGATTCTCTTGAGCTGGTTCCTGGCCCTAGGAGTCTGTTTCAGTACCATGTAGGCTGCCGCGATTCCATACAGTGCACCCACATGTTCTCGCTGTGTGAAAACGGATTTATTTAGAGGCAATCACATAATGCAGGCACTTACGATGGAAAAACATGTTCAATTGATCAAATATGACTTTTTTCATCACATATATAAAATCTCTAATAATGTGCATATAATCAATAAAATGAATATGAACTATTGGTGGTGTCACTGTACAACATTCAACGTGCATATCTTTATTGTTCGGGCTCAAACCACTTGTATAAATTTTGCCAAGTTATATTTTGATAATATACTTTATTTTTTGAAAGTTTAACCGTATTTTGACTGACAAACAAATGGAATATGTACCATTAAACAAATTGATATGAAACTTAAATTTCATTTACCGGTATTAGCATCATTAACCTAGAACTTATACCTAAATATAATGATTTAGAATTTCATACACGCCAGGTACTTAGTACATGAACATCCCTGCTTGAAAAATATGTCTCTGAAAGACAGCAGACACATTTTGAGAACAAAATCCTTGTGAGGTACATGTATGATTGAAAAACTGAACTGAACGTTAAGTACAGTAGTGGTGATGATTTGTGCAAACTAGGAACCTGTAACCTTGAACTGTGACCTCTATGAACTAAGGAGGTTGCTACAGAACGTTTCTGACACCAAGAAATCAACATATTGTCCCTGTAACCAAAAAACAGCACCTACCGCTGAACCTGAGGCGGGAATTTCCGAGTCATGCTATGTAAAACAAGCACTTATTGTTATAAGTTTCAGATGAGTGCTCACACCGTTTATAGTAATTTTATTTACTTCAAAGTTATTGGATTTCATTTTAATGAACTACATGTACATGTATACATTTTACACATTCCAGTATTTTTTATTTTTTTTTGCTTCTCGCTTCATCATTTGAAATACATTCAATTCAAAATATCTCGTACAATAACATCACATCCCTTTAGCATACACCGTGGTTGACGCCCCTTACCTCATTAGCGCTGACTTCCATCAGGTTATTGACAGCCTTCTCCACATTCTGTTTCTGTTTAGAGGCAATCAGGGCCATGTTCTCCAACATCTTGGGCCTCAGGTCCCCAGGCTTAGCCTTCACTTCCTGTATTCACACAAAGCTCATGTGAGGTACGTACATGTACAATTCATCATAAACTTCATGACGTACATTAACAATTGTATGAGGATTCTTCTGGTACCAGTGAAATTTTGACAATTATTCTTGCAATCATGACTTCAGTAAAATCTTTATGAAAAGCACCTTATATCACGTTGAGAACATTCACATACTGGTACATGCATTCTTACATATACTGGTAACTTTTTTTTTACTTTGTCAACAACTGACAATACATTGTTCAAAACTATTTCTTGCCTTGAGTAACTTTTCCGCCGTTCTGACGGCCACTTGCTCACTCTCCATCTTGTCTCGGTCCACAGCCCTGAGATATAAATGAGATATAAAACATTTATAGCTCATCAACATTGTTGAACATTTAGATGTACATCAAAAATCTCAAACAAATCGTTTACTCTTTCCTTTCCTAAGGTATTGGTACATGTAAATACTGTTAACAATTGATACTTTGATCCACATAATAGATGCTTTTAAAGTTGCAATAACTGTTATGAATGTAAAAGTTCAACTGTTTACTGCTACTTGCTAACATTCACATCAACCACTGACCCTGTTCCTTCATCCTCGAACACCTCCCCTCCTAGTGTATCGTTGTCTGGGTTCAGACAGATCTCAATCATGTTGAAGATGGATAGGTTTCCCCAGTCGCTGTCTTTACGAGCTTTGTTAAACAACTTCAGAGCAGCTGTCGGGTTACCAGTGTACCTAAAAGAAGGTCCATACAAAGCATCAATTACTGCACAACTTCTGTAACAAAAGCACCTAATTTACTGTATGTAAAAGGCATCCTACCTGAACATATATATTACCGAAAATTTATATATGTCAGATGAGTAATATTGACCTAAATCTATAAATTCAGCACTAAATGAAAGGTTTCCTTTTAACCTTCATTGTGGAAATTTCATGATACATGTAGCTTAATGTAAGCACACATTCTTCGATAGCAAACATGGTAAAATAAAAATCATCGTAATGCAATCCACATGCATGCAGGAAATGTATTTATTCCCTTACCACTCATACAGGCCTTTACAGTAGTTGAATCCACCCTCCAGGCTAGCTCTCCCCGTGGCATTTTCAGCTGCCTCCAGAAACTTAGGAACCTCTTCCAACTTCCCTGATCTCCTCATCAGATCCACTAACCCCGCCAAGGCCTCATAGTTATCTGTCAGGAAACACAGTAACATCTGTTCATTCTACAGAGCTCACTACAGAATGAATCACTTAGAAGTATAAAACAATACTGTCATCTTCAAAGTTTCGTAGAGACACAAAATTTAATAATCCAACAAACCTGGTTTGACAGTCAACAGTTGCTGAAAATGGTGCACAGCTGAGTCATATTCATTCTTTCTGAACATCAAGTCTGCTAGCATCTGTTAAACAAAAGACAAGGATAAGAATGAAGCCTAAATCACAGCCTCCTTGAGTATCAGAAAAATTTTTATCTTTTTTTTTTTCAAGTATTTGTACTTTTACTTGTCACTACTTACAATCGTAGCAGCATCATTCTCCTTCTCGTTCTTCAAGAGACTCATCAGCTGATGCTGGCAGGAATCAAGATCTTCTGTCATCAAATACAGCCCAGCCAGATCCAACATAACCTAGAGAGTGAATACACAGAAATACCAACCAAACTGAACATTGCTTCTAATTACAAGTATAAAGCACACAGTATTTAAATGAATATCTTTTTAATGTTATAGTATCCTTACCTTGCTGTCATTTTCATTGTAGACCAGAGCCTCTTTATAAAACTTGATGGCTTTCTCATAATCTCTTTGTCCTTTTACTTGTTCTGCCATTGTCACACAAATACTGGAAAAACACAGAAATACATTCATCATCCAAATACATTTTTTGATTTACTTAAACATGTACATGTATCAAATTCACAATACAAAGTACAGAAGTAAAGCCTTACTCTGAAGCCAGCTGTTTCTGTTGGCCAACTGCATCTGGTTGTTCAATTTGGACACGCTTCAGAACTCTGTTAAATGAACATGAACATGTCAATTCCAAATTCTCAGTCTAATGCTTCCAAATGATCCTTAGATAACATGGATTATGAAGTCTTAAACTTCACAGAAGTCAAAATACATACACCTTACTACAATTTCATCATACATGTAGTTTACACATAGAATTCAGATTTCTTCCTACCGGTACTCATGTTGATTTAAAACAATTCCAATGTTATACCTTATACCATGGTAAAAGATTACTGTATACAGGGTTATTTTCCCACCGTGTTATTTTCGCCCTTCTACACTTGTAAACAGTTTTGCTATGTCTTGAATTCGACCAAACAAATTTGTGTGAAAAGAGAGATAATTTGGCGAAAGGGGCGAAAATTAAACTGGGGCGAATATTTCCCTGTTTACAGTATTCATGTCGGTAGTATTACAGTATTTACCTGGCTTGCATGTCGCGGGCCTTGGTCAGGGCTGCCATGGCGTCCTCCATCCTGTCCACTTTCTGGTACACCTTGGCCAGCAACACCATCAGCTTGGTGTGTTCCATCATGGTATCCAGATCAGAGGCTAAAACACAACAATTTTAATTGTAGATTTTGATTGGATTTTACATGTAAATATATGTACATGTACCAGTGTTGTATTTGAAGTTCTTGCGCACACTGCACTTCGAACTACAATGAGCAATTACAAAAATAATTTTATGAAACTTTAATGTTAATCAAGAGGTACAAAATTTTTGTCATAAAAGGTCATAAATTAATGGCATAAATGTAACATACCGGTACATGTCAAATTCATAGAAATGATGAAAACAGCCACAGAGGAATAAAGTTGAAACAAAACAAAAACAAATAACATTGAAACTAACTGTATGAAACAACCAAAATTTGGGCAACAAACAAGAAGCAATAGACCCCAACATATCAAACACAAACTTTTAGCTTACACATGTCCCTTGACAGAGAAGAATATGACTGTGGTTCTATACTGTATTTCTTTTTAACTTTATTAACTCCAACAAAGCAGTCCAGTTCTGAATCACTGCTCTCCACAATCCGCTCCCATTCAATATCCTCAAGGATACCCAGAATCTCAACCTCATTGTCATTTAGCTTCTTTCTATTCTTTTTCTTTTGAGGAGATTCATCCTTAGGATCGTCTAATGTTTTCAGTGCAATACATATGTATTTCATGTGCAAGTCTCAGAATGTATGAAACAAATGTACATGTACTACTGTAAACCTACTTTTATTTGCGACGACATTATTACGCGATTTACTGGACACAAACTGGTTCGCAATGACTAATATTCGCGAGTAAGCCTTATAAAGACCTGTGTTGTAATTACAACCATACGACAAGAGCTGGTTCGTGGCGAGAAATATTCGTGACGACGGCGCTATCGCGAACCTCGCGAAAATTTCTCTCTCGCGAATAAAAGTTGGTTTACAGTATTTCATCCCTTTAAAGTGTACTGTACACACGTGGAAATGTTTTTAATAATTGGTATCTTAATTTCACATTTAGATCAGCTAAGAAACAAATCCATTTTCTTGTAATTTCAATCACCCACCTGCTTCAGCTTCCAGGGACTGTTTGAGTACTTTTTCTGCCTTGTCATATTGTCTTAATTTTAACAATAATTCAGCTAGATCGTGTCTGTAAGACAAAATTCATAAATTGAGATTCACCAGTTTCCAGGTAACCTGTCTCGATATAAAAATTAATATCTTATCAATAAAACAATTTTGTTACCGGTACATTTTCTGGATTATTTAGATTTTACAGGTATCTCTGTACTTTTTAAGTTAGTTTCCTTCATTATCAGATGTTAATACAAACAACAATGAAACAGTGTGCAAGAGAAAACAAAATCTGAAATTTCATCTGAAGTGAAAGGGGTTATATAAAAGATTCAAATATCATAAACATAATGAATGAATACTGTAAATTCCTTATTTTACGCGAGTACTTAATTCCGCGATTCCGCTTTTTTGTATCAAATCGCGAGAATATAAAATCGCGTTCACCATTTTTTGGTTATAATTTCCTATAGTTCAAAACAGTCTTAAAAATAAAAGCGAGATTTTAAAATCCGCGAGGGTTGCCTCTCGCGATTTTAGGCGGAAATTAATTCCTCGCGTTTGATTAGGAATTTACAGTAATGCATGAGTAACACCCATAATACATCATTCTCAAATAATACATTCTGAATAACAAATATAAACAACATACACCGGAACAAACTGCAATATTCAAAATATTAAAAAAAAAAAAATGAATTTAACAATATTCAGCCCCATACCTCCTTTGATTTAACTCTTTAAGTCTAGCAACACTAAAACAATTTGCATAAACCCCTTAAAAGAATATTTTTAATGACGTTAACTTTGTAATACATAGAAAGCTATATTACTACAATTATTTAACTGAAGAAATTAATTTCAATAAAAATATGTCTTTGGCCTAATATGTCTAAATGATAAATGTGTAGACTTCGTGAAACCATGGGATGAATCGATTTTGTAGAATGAACAAAATATTGACACAGCCTTCACAAACCCAGTCACAAACCAAGTGAACAGACTGATGCTGTGGAGTTCATATTTTTTACCTTACAAATCTTTTTTAAAATGGAAAACATAAAACACACATACAAGTCACATTCTTATTGAATATTCAAAGAATCAAATTACTAAAGTTCCAAATTCCCTTTAAAACACTCTCCCTTTAACTTTAAATCTTTATAATATACATGTAAACAATTTCTGTTTCCTGAGAAGTAATACTAAACTTACAAGACAAATAGTTCACTCAAAGCACATACCTCAGAAAACTAAACTTACAAGACAAATAGTTCACTCAAAGCACATACCTCAGAAAACCTTGACTGGAGCCATTTTTCAGAGCAGCTTCGTAGTAATTTATTGCCTTCAAATAAAAAAAAATAATGAGACTCAGAGCTAATATTTCATTGATAGAATTTATTCAATCCTGGAAGATTATGATTATAAATCAACTTTTTCTATATTTGCTAATCCCTAAATATTGTAACTTAAAGGCAAAGATCAAACACAGATATTATGACATATAAAACAGGCATTTTCGTGTACCTTTCCATAGTTGTGAGTCTTGACCAAGGCCTGTCCAATCTTGCTAGCTAGCTGTGTCTCTTTGGGGTTATTTTTCATTGCTTTCTCATAAACCTCAATGGCTTTATCAGGCTAAAATTTAAAATGTATGAAATAACTTTAAAGTATAGTATTTGCAAATTCTCCTGGTAAATGTTCTAAATAAAATTTCAAAAAGTTTGATCTGCTGTGCATATTGAATTTAAACATACCTCCTGGATACTCATGTAAGCATCTCCCAGTAACAAAGCAGTTTCAACATTGGGCTGCTTGTCATAAAGTTCTCTGAAACATGTTTGCGTTTAATTATTCTCTTTGTTAAAATGCTTAAATACGTTTATCTGAGATATTTTTCTTCCGACACTAAAATTAAGACGAACTGAAAATGACCCTACCTGTAGCACCCAGTGTACAGCCTTTTATCCTTTTTGTGATGTAGATAAATGTCTGCCAGTTTTTCGCGAGACTTGACGTAATAAGTCTGATCTGGGGTGATGTTTCGGAGCATAGTGACGGCCATCTCTACGTCACCACGAGCGATGGACAGGTCGGCATTGGCGATGGTGATCCTGATCTCCTCGCCCGTCCCACTGAACTCATTAATGGCATCCTGCATTACCTTAGCTGCCTCGTGCTGTTGGGTAAAAATCAAACTTTACTTTCATAGTTTTGATAAGTGATAAAATGCCCATAATAACTCATTGCATTTTTGATCAAATCAGGTAATGTCGATTCCTAATACTTGCAAGGAATAATTAACTTTGTAAAATCATGAGAAGTACTCAGTGTAAGTTTTAAAATCTCCCTAATTTTTTTTTTTACATGTACAGGTATAACTGTGAACTACATGTAATATGAAATCATTACAAAAGTTTGGCACTCACGATAAGATACAAAATAATGGCAAAAGATTTGAAATAAACTGACCGTTTCTCCGAGTGCAGTGTGGGCCTCGGCTAACTCCAGGAACACAGACACCCTGTCATTGGTACTGATGTCTGTCCCCTTCCCTTTCTTTGCCATAGGTCCCTTTCCTGTAATACAAATTATTTTTTTTGCAATCATAAAACAATTTATATATGCATATATATATGCAAATGACACTGTACTTTGTTCAAAGCTCAAAACTCTGTGATTTATAGGATGTGTAGATCATGTACATGTATTCAAACTGTGAAATGCATGATGGCATTATATTAAATATATTATATATAGTGTCATCACAAAAGTGACAAAGTTTCCAGCAAGAATTCTTTATATATCGTATATCACCCACCTGATGCTTTGACCCCTGGCAGTGTCATGGCCATCTGTAGGGTTTTAACAGCCTCAGCCGAGTCTCCCGACTTCTTTAGAATTCGAGCCTTGATCAGGTGATAAACGGGATGGTCTCTCACCTGTCAAAAACAAACATCATTGTCATGCCCTATTAATTTACTATGTGACCATTCAATGATAATCCTCAATACCTGGATATGCCATTGTAGCAACATTACAATTGCAACAGAAACTCTTCATGAAAAGTTACTCAATACAACATGTATCTGGCACTCACACCATGAAGATACATGTTCTTAGAGCTACAGAGAATATCTGGGACTAAGGTTTACCTCGAAGTTGTAGCTGAGCCCGACCTCCAGGGACTGGTTGGCCAGTTTGAAGTTATTCTGGTAGAGGTGGATCTGGGCCATCAAGATGTGGGCGTCGGAGTAGGTGTTTTCCATCTCCAGGCAGTGGTTCAGTGTACCCTGGGCAGAGTCAATGTCTCCTACAGCAGGAAAAACATGAATGTAAGTACACACAGTTATTCACTATAGTAGTACAAGTACATGCGCTTTATTCACAGTATCTTATCAAACTATTCTAAATTCGTTCTGTTGACAAATTGAAACACTGTGTACATTATCAATTCATTCAACATCATTTAACACAGTCTTTAAATTCTATTTTTTGGATATTTTATTTAATTACATGCAAGTAAGATGTAGTAAAACAAGGTACAATCTGGAATTCCTAAAATCCAAAGTCCCTATGAAGTAGAGCATGCACTCAATATTTTTTTTACAATATACACAAGCATGTACCGGTACATGTATTAGAATTAAGACAGCAAAGAATACCTTTAGAATTTAAACCTTACACTCTATATTTAACTTACAACAAGTATTACCTATCATACAGTTAAAGAACATTAAAATTCCTTATTTGCAATCTTTCTTCTAACCGAAAGAACAAAACAGATAAAACTGCTTCTTTTTAATACTTCCAGTGACAGAACAACTGATTCCATACCTTGCAGGAAGCGGACCTTGGCCATGAGATACAGAGCCTCCAGGAGACCGGGAACAGTGCGGGTCAGGGCCTCCAGGACCTGACTACAGCGTTTCAGGAGCGGGTCAGGGGGCTGACCCTGCTTTATAGGCTATGAACAAAAAACAAGGCTCGCATTTATCAAGGCTATTTATCCTTCCAGAAACATTTTAAAATTACTAAAAAGATTTGATAATTCATAAAAAAATGACATGCATACTAACTTGTGTTGGAGCAAATACTAGGAAATCTTTGATCATCTGCAGCAGAAAGTCTGGATTGAGCAGCAGATAATACTGTGGTCCAAGGGGGTTTCCCTGAAATAAACATAAAAATGATTGCCTTGATCAAAATAGGAACTGGTATGCTTTTAATACCAACTAGGATGTGAACTTAATTATACAGTCCACATTGAAGTGAACTTACGTTTATGTCAATATATCACCGACTTTTATGGTCTACTACAGCAGTTTGGTTTTGAAACTCGATTAATTCTAAGGTCCATGTCACTTAATCTGAACATACGTTAGGGCTTTGTTTTGAATTTCTTTGGTATGAACTTACTTTTAAGGCAGTGAAATGGATCTCCACAGCTTCATTCAGTAGTTTGTACGCTTTGTCTGGACCCTCGCCTCTCTTGATGGACAAAGCTGCACTCAGATAAGCCAGTTCCTGTAGAACAGATGCTAATCAGTGCCAACACATTTTAACACTTATTTGTAAACAAATATTGCTAGAGGTGTAATGAGTTGCCTCATACTTACTGAAGTTCTTCCAATGCTTTGCTGTACTTCTTGCAAGAAATCCAGCTGCTGTGCAGCGTCGTCCAACTGGTTCTCAATCAGCTGACATCGAATGATACCTTTAAAAAGAAGACTGCATTAGCTAGAATAGCATAATCAATTCTGACATATAGAGGGAAAATTAGACTATGGTCAAAATTTCGCTTGTCTTTCTGGTTACCTTAACAGCTCCAAATCCTATTAACAATTAACTGAAACACAAAAGGTGACTGGTTTGCATACTACAAACAACAGGACAATAACCAACCTGTGAGAGACTGGACACTGGTGTCGTTGATCTTCATGGCGTTCCTGTAACACTTCATGGCGTCCTTGACCTTGCCCTGTAGGAGGAGCTGGAAGCCGAGTTCGTTAATGTACTCGGTGTTCTCCGAGTCCTGCTGTACCGAGCGCTCCACAAGGGTGTACGTCTGCTGCAGGACCAGGGCGTTCCTCCCGCACTGTCAACAGACATTGATTTACATGTATTATATATTTTTTTTATTATTGAAGATTGAATGAAGAGTAAACAGTTTTTGTTTATTTTTAGCTTTGTAAAGATTGAACATTCAATAATAAACCATGAAGTAGCTTTGTAAAGATTGAACATTCAATAATAAACCATGAAATAGTCATAAAATTGGTGATCTTATTAGATCATCTTATCAAATGATGCAAGATGTAGATCATATACATTTTATATTTTTTTGCTGAAGATTGATTGAAGACGGATACTGTTTCTGTAACTTTGCTGAAAAGCCAACAATAAACCAAGAATTGGTAAAAAAAAAATCATCTTTACACACACTGGTACGGTACTCTATATATTGTTATATATTACAAATGTTATTATACTTATCAAAAATAATACATCAACTCACAATTCTGCTGAAGATCTGTGCCATGTGGTAGTACAGATAGGAACTTCTTGGTTCAAATCTGTCCAGTGCTGATATCAAATCTCCTATCTTTCCAGATGCCTGAAATAATTCATCATGAAAGAGTTAAAAAATAAAATGACTGCATGTGTACCTGGTTTCTGCTGACTGTCTGTCTAGAATTCTATACTGACCTCAGAGTAGTTGCCCTCCCTGGACAGGAGGTATATAACCTGGTACTTGAGTGCTTCTGTACAGTGTAGATCAGTGTCCAAAGCCCTGTCAACAGAATGGAAGTCAGCAATGAATAAATATCAAAACATACAGCTTAATTACATGTATAAAATACCATTTGGCCATATTGCTCACCAGGGTGACAATTCTAAAGTAAGTTTTAAAATCATCTATATTTTCTTACATTAAACTCTGAACTCTAATTATACCCTAACCTTAGCTTTTTGGGGGTCATAATTTCAACAAATATGAATTGTTATTAAGAAAGCATATTGATATTCTATACTAGATTTTTTCATATACAGTCATAAGATGGTTTTGTTAGAAATTTTGCCAAAAACCAAAACAACTTGACCATACCTGTAAATTCACTTAATCTGTGTTTGTATTAAAATTTTTTTGGTATAGTTTATTGTAAGAATACAAAAGAGATTTTACTACTTCAGTGAGTGTAACAATTCAATAGATACGCTACCTTTGAGCTGTTTCTATGGCCTGATCCCAGTCCTGGAGATTGAGCTGTAGCTTCATCTTCTCGATCAGGGCGGGCAGGAAGCCTGGGTAGGTGACGATCAGCTGATTGATCTGCTCCAGTGCACCTGTAAAATTGTGGCGTGACTCCAAGTACTTGGCTTTTCCCAGCAAGGCATTGATGTCCCGAGCCCCATCCATTCTGACAAATGATGATAAATATGACAAATGAATACCTTTTATCGTTTGTTCCAATATATCAGTGTTTTCATTCTGTATATTCAGTTTCATTTATACTATTAGTTAAAGATGAAATATTCATCAAGAATTAAATTTAAAACAACGGTTATCAATGAAATTGAATTCCAAATAAAATTTTTACATAGTTGTATGTTTACTATGGGTATATTTGACATCTCCATGTTATCATTTTTTATAAATAATCAATCAAACTATATCGGAACACAAAAGTATTACCCAATTGCATCATCAAAATATTTAATGGCCTTTTTAGCCTCTCTCCCACTCTCCAGTTCAATCCATCCTTTAGCTACCAATCCCTGTAAGAAAATTCATATTAAAAAATGTTAAAATGTACTATTTAAGTTTAACAAACAGATATATGAAACAAAAACTTAATTTTGACATTATACCAAAATTATAAAACCTCAATATATTTCATTGAAATTCGATCAATTTACCCAAGGTACATATAAAATTGAAAGATAATAATATGCGATAAGAAAATATTTCAAACTGTTTATAAAAAAAAACAACAACAAAAATGCAATTTATTTCAGTAGCTACTTTGGTTTCATCAATATTCAGCAAATGCCAAAATTTGTTGATATTTTTTTAGTTGATCCCTACATCAAATGCTCATGGGGTAAATTACCGGTATGTGACAACACATTTCATGAATAAGGTTAATTTTCAATGATTTCATGAATCCCCAAAACTGGGAATTTCACCCAAATCTACAAAAAATTGATGCTACAAATATTAATAAAACCAAAATATCATATTATATATAAATATAAATATTAAAAATTATTTAAAATTGATACAAAACCTCAATAAGAACGTGAACAATGGCCTTACATGATAGTGCATCAAAGATGTAAAGTAATCTCTCTGCTAACATGTGCAAAATCCAATATAACATTTTGAAATTAGTTAGCAAAACAAATTTCTTGAACCACTGTTCAGAAGTTAAAATTACTTTCTTCACTGAGCATCATAAAATAACAAATTTAAAATAATATGGTAAATAAAATTGCCAATTTGCAAGTCAAGCCCAAGACTACGTGTAAATGAAGTTTAATTACTTAAAAAGTAATTTACAGAGCCTGTTTTGATATTTTTGAATTTTTTTAATTTAATACCTCTTTTGTTGTGGCAATTTTCAGCATCCTGTCTATATATTCTCTTGCTTTGTCTGGTTTGCCATTCAAAAGCAGGAACAAACCTCCATAATATAAACCCTTTTAAGGAGACAAAATAATTTGTTTGATTTCTTGTTGTGTATGGGTTGCAAGAAAAAATGTCAATAACTTTAATCATATACACAGCTGAAGTATTTTTGACAGATTATCATTTACATTTTGTATTTCTTTTGAACAACGCCATATATCTGGCTTTTTTATGCTATTTTTTGTTTTTACCATTTCACCACTTTGTTTTCTCTCCTCCTTTAACTTTGCATCTAACTCTTGAACAGCTTCTCTGTCTAAAAATCAAAATCAAAGGAAAACATTTATATTTATGAAATCATAGGAAAGTTACAAGTAAGGGTCAATCACTTTATGGTTGCTAATTAAGGATTTATGACCTTTAAATGCTAAGCGTTAAGAAATTATGCAACGTGCAAAGCGAACATCTTACCAACAGATTGGCTATGTTTATGAGCAAACATAAGTGCCATTGTTGAACATATATTCACATCTCTCTTGTCTTTTAATACATCCAATTCTCTTATACCTTCCTGAATACGTCCTGAAATTAAAGAAATACCACTCTGATATAAAGTGTTAGATAGTAGTTTCCAATCATCAATCTAAAAAAACGTGTAACAATTATTCTTTAAAGTTTGCATTACACAGATTGAGAGATGATAGAAAAATGATATTTATTGTGATAATTAATATACCTTGTAAAATAACTGAATATGCCCTTAAGAACTTGAGAACTGGGTCATTACTGAATTTTTGTAGTCCTTCGGTAGCAGCATTTTCCATATGACAGTAGTATTTTTCCCTACAGTAATAGGAAATTTTACCCTGAAAGAACAAAACAAATATTATTATTATTACAGAGCGCAGCGAGAGGCAGGCAAAACCCACCTCGCGAAGCAGGATTAATGGTAACACATATAAATTATATAAGATAATCAGTGAAAAATGAGAGTTGAATCAGGGGAACTATGGGCTAAAATATTTTCTTCCAGCCCTGGCCGCCATTTTGTTTTTAAAAAGTTAGTTTGATCATTGATTGACTGGCACTTATCAATGTTAATTGCCCCTAAACTCAATTAAAAACTTTCCAATGTTTCAATTGAAGGTAATTTAAATTTTAAAAAAATTAAAGTGAAAACCAGATAAGTTTCAATAGTGGTTCAATCAAGAAACATGACTAGTTCCACGTATGTCTTATCAAATTATCAGATGGAATTAAAAACATTAACATCAAGGAACTGATCTTTTTGATACTGAATAAAGTATTCAATTTTATTACTGGTAGTCGACATATGAATTAAATTGATAAACAATGAAAGAAGAAATAAATATTTGTTGGAATCATGTAACTTTCTTTGACTATTTCCGAAGACAAAACTTGTATGTTTTACGTATGAAACATGATAACATTATGTAGACCGAGCACTCGACGTTTAGTTTAACTTTGGCTAATGATTTGAGTAGGCGGATCCTAATGTGTGCGTTTCATATAAATTTTTGTACAAAATCAAACTGCACTGGGTTAAATCTGCGCTCGGTATAACGGTCACACCGTTTACATATTATACTAAATATAAATATATCGTGCCGTCATGTGTTTCCGATAATCATGTGTTTCCGATAGTTAATTTGGTCACGTGAGTTTTCTACAAAATGAAGTCATTTTCTTATACTTCTGACACTTAACGTACGGAGTCTCCTTTCGATTTTATAAATCTGCACTACCCTATAGTTATGTTGTTTGCAAAGATTTAAATCACAAAATTACTGAAGAGACTAACAAAATACTATTTTTTACTATTACTTTAATAAAAGTCATTAAAATTGCTTAAAATCTTAATTAGAATATAACAATATTTATTAACATTTGGTAAAATATACATCTGATGCCGTATTTTCATGCTAAAATTATTACGAGACTTTGAAAAGTTTTTCTTAGAATCAAAGCTAAAGATCGCTATAAAGTAAGCTTTGTCTTGAATTAAAACGTAACGTATAATCATACATTCAATGGTATTGTAGAACTTTTAAGTGTTGAAATGTAGTTATGGGGTAAATTAAATAACTGAACGATTTAAGTTGAAATAAAAACTTTAAAAACAATTGAAAACATTAATAGATATATATATTAGGTTAACATTTCATGTTTATTTTAATTATTATTGAAAAAATTTGCTGATGAATCATACTATCGGAAACACGTGACGCTGATATATAATGGTCAAATGCGGCATCAAGTTTATTTATATCTAAGAACTGCATATACTTCTGATTTTTCATTGATTTAGTATCGGTGATTTTCGATGTCTGAGGTTAAAAATTATAAAGTTTTAAAACTGGTGACTAAAGAGACAGTCATTAGAGGCGGCGTTTAGTGTTAGACTATCGGAAACCCATGACGCCAGGATATATATACAAGATTCTGTGATCTTTCATGTGATAGTAATCATGAATTAACAGCTTACTGCCTAATTACTGCCGAAATATACATATCTCTTACTATACAATTTTTAAAGTTCCGAAACCTTCACAATGAAACTGACCTAAAATGAGCAAGAAACTACATGGGACAAACTGTGGTTAATGATAAATAAAATCTGAGAAAATTCGGAATGAACATTAACTTCGTTAGATAGCATAAAACGGTGTATCTCATCAAAACATTATTGTTCAAACATTGAAAAACTTGAAAAGGGTGCATTTAAATTCTTACTATTATTGTTGGATCCGTGTCTACCATTTTGGCAGATTTTTATGATTTTTGCCGTAAAATTCGGACTACTGCAAGTTTTCTTTTTGGAATTTCTCTCTGCGCATGTCATGTAAAAGTTTATCTTCCGGTAATAAAGGTTATGTGAGAGGATCGAAGGGGATACATTTTATTTACGGGGAATTATTTTAAACCGAAATAATTATTCCAAATAACAAATTGCTTTGTTTATTAGAAAAAAGTTCCCATCATTATTTTTATTGCGATTGAGCATTATCTTTACTAATTAACTTTGTTTTATTAATGTTTTTATTGATATGTGATTAATTGTAAACTTTACCGAAAATTACTCTCCCTTTCGATTTTATCATTGATTGCTCAATGACAATTATTAGGTAGAGTCTATAACATAACCCAGTCACGGTTTCCGGAAATTTTATTTCCGATTTGTTTTTCTTAATACAACACGTATTTGATCTTCGATCCCGATGCCATAAACTCTTGCCATGCTTACGCCATGATGACTGTGCGTCAAAATTTGTTTATATAAACGCTTTTGCGATATCTTATAGAATTATGGTTTTGAATCCGTTATAAACGATATTTAAAAGCGGAGGTATTAAATGGTCGTTACTTCATGATTTTTAAATTATGGTACAGTGACTAGGCCTATTTACATAATTTTATGTGATTAAGACCATGTAATAATTAATCTATGTAACGTATGTACATGTATATATATAGACTTGATAGAACTATAATTCGTATAGTCTCATAATATTGAAAGTAATTAAATATTCCATGAACAAGTGTGAGACATGTTAATAAAAGAGCAAGAGAACATTGTAAATAAAAGTAATCATCAAAATATCTCAAAATTTAATATAATTATCTTTATATGTATCAATTCATTGTTTACTAGTCATAATGACTGAAATATATATCAAGCCATTCCATTAAAAACATAACCCGGTCACTGAGAAACATCACCCGGTCACCGAGAAACATAACCTAGTCACTTAGAAACATAACCCGGTCACTGAGAAACATAACCCGGTCACTGTATACCATAACCCAGTCCCTGAGAAACACAACCCAGTCACTAAGAAACATACCCCAGTCATTAAGAAACCAGGTCACTGAACAACATAACCCAGTCACTGAGAAACATAACCCGGTCCCTGTATAACATACCCCAGTCATTGAGAAACATAACCCGGTCACTGTATAACATAACCATCCTGAGAACAATAACCCAGTCACTAAACAACATAACCCAGTCACAGAGAAACTTAACCCGGTCCCTGTATAACATAACCCAGTCACTGAGAAACATAAGCCGGTCACCGTATAACATAACCCAGTCTCTGAGAAACATAACCCACTGAACTGAACTACATATACATTAACTAGATATCATATACACTGAACTGTATAACATAACCGAGTCACTGAGAAACATAACCCGGTCCCTGTATAACATAACCGAGTCACTGAAAAACATAACCCGGTCCTTGTATAACATAACCGAGTCACTGAGAAACATAACCCGGTACCTGTATAACATAACCGAGTCACTGAGAAACATAACCCGGTCCCTGTATAACATAACCCAGTCCCTGAGAAACATAACCCGGTCCCTGTATAACATAACCCAGTCCCTGAGAAACATAACCCGGTCCCTGTATAACATAACCGAGTCACTGAGAAACATAACCCGGTCCCTGTATAACATAACCCAGTCACTGAAAAACATAACCTGGTCCCTGTATAACATAACCCGGTCACTGAGAAACATAACCCGGTCTCTGTATAAAATAACCGAGTCACTGAGAAACATAACCCGGTCCCTGTATAACATAACCGAGTCACTGAGAAACATGAACCGGTCCCTGTATAACATAACCGAGTCACTGAGAAACATAACCCGGTACCTGTATAACATAACCGAGTCACTGTAAAACATAACCCAGTCCCTGTATAACATGACCCGGTCACTGAGAAACATAAACTGGTCCCTGTATAACATAACCGGCTCACTGAGAAACATAACCCGGTCACTGAACAACATAACCCAGTCACTGAGAAACATGACCCGGTCCCTGTATAACATTACCGAGTCACTGAGAAACATAAACCGGTCCCTGTATAACATAACCGAGTCACTGAGAAACATAACCCGGTCCCTGTATAACATAACCCAGTCACTGAAAAACATAACCTGGTCCCTGTATAACATAACCCGGTCACTGAGAAACATAACCCGGTCTCTGTATAAAATAACCTAGTCACTGAGAAACATAACCCGGTCCTTGTATAACATAACCGAGTCACTGAGAAACATGAACCGGTCCCTGTATAACATAACCGAGTCACTGAGAAACATAACCCGGTCCTTGTATAACATAACCGAGTCACTGAGAAACATAAACCGGTCCCTGTATAACATAACCGAGTCACTGAGAAACATAACCCGGTCCTTGTATAACATAACCGAGTCACTGAGAAACATGAACCGGTCCCTGTATAACGTAACCGAGTCACTGAGAAACATAACCTGGTCACTGAACAACATAACCCAGTCACTGAGAAACATAACCCGGTCCCTGTATAACATAACCCAGTCACTTAGAAACATAACCCGGTACCTGTATAACATAACCCGGTCACTGAGAAACATAACCCAATCCCTGTATAATATAACCGGTCACTGAGAACCTGTATGACATCACTGTAAAACATAACCTAGACACTGTTCAACATAACCTGGTCACTGAAGAAATTGATCTGGTCACTGAGAAATGTTTCGGGTTCTGTTTCTTAGTGACAGGGTTATGTTAATATACAGGTTATGTTCATTGTTCCTTGACTGGATTACGGTATGTTAATTTGGTAGAGACCGGGACATGTTTCTTAGTGCAGGGTTATGTTTACTATATTAGTGACCGGGTTATGTTTCTCAGTGCAGGGTAATGTTTCTTAGTGACCGGGCTATGTTTATCAGTGACTGGGCACTGTTGTTCACTAGCGACTATGTTGTTCAGCAACTGGGTTATTGTTTTCAGCTAGTGACAGTGTTTTGTTTCTCAGTGACTTGATTATGCTTCCAAATGACCAGGTTATATATTGTTTCTCAGTAACTGGGTTATGTTCAGTGTCTATGTGTTTAATGACCTGGTTATGTTTATTGATCATGAAGAAGAGGTTTTTTTTTTCAGTGTCTCGGTTATATATGTTGTTCAGGGACTAGGTTATGTTATTAATAACTGAATGGGTTGAATTTCTCATTGACTGGGTTATGTTTTTCAGAGAATAAGTTATGTTTATAAAGGACAAGGTTATTCATCTCGCCAACGGAGTTATATTTTTCTGTTTTGTTGTCACTGACCAGGGTATGTTATAGAGTAACTGGGTTATATGTTATACAGTGACTGAGTAATGTTTCTTAGTAACAGGGTTATATTATACAGTGACTTGGTTATGTCATTCACTGTGACTGGTTTATGTTGTTCAGTGACCGGGATATGTTATACAGCGACCGGGTTATGTCCTTCAGTGAGTGGATTATTATGTTGTTCAGTGACCGGGTTATGTAATACAATGACCAGGTTACATGTATGTTGTTCAGTGACTGCTTTATGTTGTTCAGTGACCGAGTTATGTTATAGAGTAACCAGGATATGTTCTTCAATTGCCGAGCTATGTTATACAGTGACCGGGTTATGTTGTCCAGTGACTAGCCGGGCTATGTTATACAGTGACCGGGTTATGTTGTCCAGTGACTAGGTTATGTTATACAGTGATCGGGTTATGTTTCTCAGTGACCAGGTTATGTTGTCCAGTGACTGGGATATGTTTCAAAGTGACTAAGGTTATGTTGTTCAGTGACTGCGTTATGTTATACAGTGACCGGGTAATGTTTCTCCATGACTGTGTTTTGTTATACAGGGACCAGGTTATGTTTCTTAGAGACTGGGTTATGTTATACAGGGACTGAGTTATGTTTCTCCATGACTGGTTTATGTTATACAAGGACTGGGTTATGTTTCTCCAAGACTGGGTTATGTTATACAAGGACTGGGTTATGTTATACAGGGACTGAGTTATGTTTCTCCATGACTGGGTTATCTTATACAAGGACTGGGTTATGTTATACAAGGCCTGGGTTATGTTTCTCCAAGACTGGGTTATGTTATACAAGGACTGGGTTATGTTATACAGGGACTGAGTAATGTTTCTCCATGACTGGGTTATATGTTATACAAGGACTGGGTTATGTTTCTCCATGGCTGCATGGGTTATGTTATACAGGGACTGAGTTATGTTTCTCAGTGACTAGGTTATGTTATACAAGGACTGGGTTATGTTTCTCCATGGCTGGGTTATGTTATACAAGGACTGGGTTATGTTATACAAGGACTGGGTTATGTTTCTCGATGACTAGGTTATGTTATACAAGGACTGGGTTATGTTATACAAGGACTGGGTTATGTTATACAAGGACTGGGTTATGTTATACAGAGACTGGGTTATGTTTCTCCATGACTGGGTTATCTTATACAAGGACTGGGTTATGTTATACAAGGACTGGGTTATGTTATACAGGGACTGAGTTATGTTTCTCCATGACTAGGTTATGTTATACAAGGACTGGGTTATGTTTCTCCATGGCTGGGTTATGTTATACAAGGACTGAGTTATGTTTCTCCATGACTAGGTTATGTTATACAAGGACTGGATTATGTTATACAAGGACTGGGTTATATTTCTCCATGACTAGGTTATGTTATACAAGGACTGGGTTATCTTATACAAGGACTGGGTTATGTTATACAAGGCCTGGGTTATGTTTCTCCAAGACTGGGTTATGTTATACAAGGACTGGGTTATGTTATACAGGGACTGAGTAATGTTTCTCCATGACTGGGTTATATGTTATACAAGGACTGGGTTATGTTTCTCCATGGCTGCATGGGTTATGTTATACAGGGACTGAGTTATGTTTCTCAGTGACTGGGATATGTTATGCAAGGACCGGGTTATGTTTTTCAGTGACGGGGTTATGTTTCTCAATGACTTAGTTATGTTATACAGTGACCGGGTTTTGTTTCTCAAAGACTGAGTTTATGTTGTTTTGGTTACGTTAATGAGTGACTGTGTTGAATTTCTTATTGACTGGGTTATAGGAATGAGTTATATTGTTTATAAAGAACCTAATTATACATTTCAACATATGTTGTTCCGTGATTGGGTTTTGTTTCTTAGTTACGAGGCTATGTTGTTCAATGACCTGTTTATGTTTATCGGAGACCCTAAGTGTTTCTTTTTCTCAGTGACTGGGCTATGTTGTTAATTAAAGAATTATTTATGTTGTTTAGTGACCAGGTTAGTGCAGTCGTTATGACTTGTAAACAATGAATTGTTATGATTAAATAGAGATATAATAAATTTGAATATATTTTAATTACTTTTTTATATACAGTCCTCTTGCTCTTTTATTAACAGGTCTTACTTGCTCGCGGAATATTAATTTATATGAAGTACATGTATAATAAGACTATCTATCAGCTGTCTACTTTATAATAATTTTAAATTATTACATAGTTTTATAATTACAAATGTGTAATTATTTACTTTTAATTTAATAATCAGTAATTATTAATAACCATTAAATACCTCCGCCTTTAGATGGCGTTCATATCGAATGCAAAAGCATAATTCTAACAGATATCGACAAAGCGTCTAGATTTAAATTGTCTATAATATGAGTGCATCGGGATCGAAGATCGAATGTGTGTTGTATAAAGAAAACAAATCGGAAATAATATTTCCGGAAACCGTGACTGGGTTATGTTATAGACTCTACCCAATTTATTACAACAAATCCACGTTTCCGGATTGCTCGCATGAAAAACCAGATTATGGAGTGATTATAATGTATTATTGACTAAGTTAAAGAACATAAACATGGCATTAAGAGTTGATGTAAATAAAGGCCCCTTTTCTTTGACACATGATCGTAAGTACCACGATGTACTCTGATATTTTTTGCGCTCATTTTATTTTTATTAAAATATATATTTTAAATATGCGCAACAGGTACCCTAACGTTTTATGTGTAAAAACTATAATATTGAAGTGAACTTTCTTTTTTGAGAATTTTTTTTAAAATTATGAATTGCAATTAATTATTTTGAAAAATTTGGAAAAGATTTGTAAAAAGTTTAAATGGTCAAACAAAAACAAAAAATTAAACAATTCATTGTCACTAAGAGCGAAAGTATTTAAACCAAAATTTACTTTGCTCCTCAGGTAGTAGAATCCACAAAGTAGATTAGCCCCTATTGTGCTGACAGAATAATCAGAGATAAAATTATCTTCCTACCCACTCTTAATCCCATGAGCAAACTTTTATAAGACACATAAGTATTTACTAAAGAATTACGGTGACATAATACTCTAGACGGTGAGTGTTTTATTTATAGACCACCACTACAAAATGATGGTCTTCTGTCATCTGCATGGTGATATGATTTAATATCATATGTTTTTAGAGACTGTATAAATATTAATAGCCATAACTTTACTATCACTTAGAGTTACTGAGAGTCCAAGCCCCTTTAACAAATACAATGAAAAAGTTCAAGCAATATTTATTGTGGGAAAATAGAAAATAGTTGGCATTTTTATTCATATTGGGTGTACTTAAACTATACATGATTCATTCAAAAATGATTGACACAATTTCCTCAGACCCATGTGTGCACAATCTAAATAATACAATGTAATGAAGAAACTTTGGAGTACAAATAGTTTCTGAATGAATAGTCTTTGAAAAGCAATTTAAATCTTCTATTTAACAAAAGGGTTTCAAGCTAAATCAAACATTAAATCAAATTTATTTAAAAAGTACATTTCTATTCATTTTCATACCAAATTCAACAACTAAATATGTTTTTAATAGAAGGTTAAAATATCAGTTTTAATAAAATAGACATACAAAAGGGCTTGTTATTAAAAAGGACAATATTTTATGTCTCTATATCATTGGCATATAATAACCTAATGAGGATACTTGTAGCTATATCATAATACATATTTTAAACCATTTTTTATGATGATATTTTGATTTAGAAAGGACAATTTTTCATGTCTCTATATCATTGGCAAATACATGTAATAACCTATAAATATATATAGCTATATCATAATACATATTTTAAACAATTTTTTATGATGATATTTTGATATAGATTTTGAATGACTGACTATTGATATATTTGCAATTTTCACTCCAAATGATTTTCTGACACAAATAATATCCTACACATGAGAGAGAGAGAGAGAGAGAGAGAGAGATTTTATTGAACTATGTGCTTTCCTTTTGTTATAGCATGCTTAGAAAATTTATAGCCTGAAGCCAGATAGGGCCTCTATTAATGAAAACCATTTAACATATTATCTTTCTGTGCAGAAATTCAGCAACATCATTATTTTCCTTAATTACACATTGATCATGAAAAAAAATATTGATTAGAATGACCTATTTTTTTGTCTTCCTTCAATCAATATTTTATGTAAAATTAATTGATACCCCATATCAGATTCAGGGCTCATGTCAAAATGTGTGTTAATAAATACACCATTCCAAAAGGCCAATCAAATCAATACCCTGCAATGATCTGGGCTTTGTCTGTAGATGCTTAAACAAAAATCAGATATCCACTTTATTGTTTAGGTGGTATTTAAAGGACCTTAAGCAGCACACTGGCAGTCTTATCTTTAGACTTTCAATGTCAATATTCTACCAGAAAGACATTTACGATTTCTTTGGAATTTCATTAAACAATAACTAAAAGCAATCCTTTTGTTTGACTGATTTCACATTTTAAAATCTGTTTAAACTTTATCAAACCATAGTCTCTTTTGGTCGGAGAAAAATCTATTTTATTTTGTCTTTGATTTTGCAGAACAGAAAAAAAAAATACTGTTGTTACTAAGCAGTTTAATGAATTTCAAAACCTTTATCTTCTGTTCACTTGCGATATACATTTGTACAATCCAGGTGTAAAATTGATGTTGGGATAATAAAAAAGAAACTCCCCCTTTTTTTGTTCAAACAGATTATTAAAACATTAACTTCCACTGTCCAATGATGTGTATAGATGGGCTCCATTATTTAAAAGGCTAGTTAGCAGCATTTATTCAGAAGTCAATATTTGAGAAAGGAATAAAGTCATTTTTCCTCTTCGGAATGAAAAACAGAGGGCGAGCTAGTTCAAACAATTTACAGACTTTCCTCGTTTAAATAACATTGACCAATTCCCTTCATTTACCTGGCATTTAATCAAACAATGTATTCTATTTTCTTGTTGGCAAGCGAACTGTTTTGAAGCAACGCTAGCTTGTGTGCAGTGAAGGAGATTCGATACTTTTTAAACGTGGAATTAACTTTCTTTCTACTTTAGTGCGTTCAATCGGAATATATTTGGATTTAATTTTTTAGGTGCTTATTTATTCATAGCTGGGTTAATCACCAAACTGAAGTGAAGGAATACACATAGCCTGGAAATAAAAATGGCATTTGTTTTAGCCCCATCTGACTGTAAGTAAAAAAAAAAAAGATAATTTAAGAAAAATGATAAGAATTTTTTTTTCAACATTTAAATGATAGTTAAATGGTTGCTAGGTTGAAAAGAACAACCTTTTGCTCTGTTATTCTGAGGGGCTATTGTATATGATGCAGAGATATTCATGAAGAAGGTCTTGGGCATGTTACTTAAGTTCAAGAACTACATGTATATGCACTTGAGTAAAGTAACAAAAATAACATTTTTTTTTTTACATCATTTGCATATAAAACAATTCTCAAAAAGGAAACCTCAAATGGTTTTGTGTAGACTCATCACTCTCTACGCCGTGAAAGAGAGTTCCATATTCAGAAGAAAAGTTTGTATTCTGTATCCAAGAATATTTTGGGATTTTTTAAATTTTCTACTTAAAATCAATGAACATTTTTAACATAGTCAAATAATATGAATTATAATTTACACATTTTTTATTGAATAAATTCAATAAGGATTGGAAGAAAACAGGCCATATTCATAATAATACAGAGTTCTGGCCCTTTAGCAGAGCAATGAAATAACCATTTCTTTCTAAAAATGCCAGCATTATATAGTGTTTAAATATACATTGTGTCAATTGAATTTTAACAGTTTAAAAAAGGGTATATGAATTCCAAATAGCTAATGGAGCATTGAAATACAGTTACAGAGAAACATTTTTTTTTGTATGCAGTAATTTGTTTCAATGATGTATGAAGTATGAAATTGTTTTAACTTCTCAGTGGGTGCAGTTTTCCTTAGAAAAGACTCCATGCAATATTGAAAAAAAATAACCGCCTGTTTAAAAACCCTGAGCCATTGTGAAATATCACAGACCTTAATCAGATGTGCCAAGTTTGAGTATTTAGCTTGACTCAATTTTTCTCCCTTTACTACAGTTTGAAACTTAATCTCTCTTATGTTTGTCGAATTTGGCAACTATACCATGTTTATCAATTAAGATTTTCCAGAATGTCCCAGTGCTAGTAAATTAGGAATAACAAATGCATATAAAGATTTGCCTATAACTTTTCAAAATTAAAAAAAAAGCTAAAGATGTAGTAGAATACAGGTAATCAATGAAATTTTACCGAAACTCTCCAGAAATCTATGCATGTATTTTCAAACTCTTTGCAGATATTACTAGGGTAGCTAAATCAAGTGCAAATTAATGAAACTTTATTTCAATTGTATATTTTAAGAGTCTCTTTGTAGTCTTTGATGTAAAAGATGTTTTTGAACACTTAGTTTAAGTTTGACATGAAGGTTAACAAGTACTTCATAAACATGTATATTACATAATCCCGTGCACCCCTGAAATATTTTCTCCTTGATCTCTGCCCATGCTTTATCTTCTCAGTGTTTCAGGTAAACAAATATAATATTTAAATGTCTAAAATAAAAAAAAATCTGAATAATTTCAAATGCCTCCCAACAAATTCCTCTTAAATTTTACGGGTATTTTTCTTTGATGTACTTATTAATAAATGTTGATAGACTGACGGTTATATCGAAGCTATTAGAATCAGAGGACTTATTAAATAATTAAAAGTTTTGAAATTAAATGTTTAAATCAATATTTTTATACAAACGACAGTGAGGTCTGAGGCCATATCACTTGAATGTTATCCCTCGATTTAAACGCTGGGGAAAATCCAGTTTAATTTAAGGCACCATAGCAGCAAGTGCTCAACAATCAAATCAATATTTAGTTTTTCGTATACCGGTAGATAAAAATTCTGTAGGATTTTCTCAAATGCGCATTGATAAGCTAACAGTTGTGCATAAACTGAATTCGATTTTCAAATAGAATTGGATTCTCATTCATAACTAAATGCAATGAAATACTTGATGTAAGATATTGCGGATTTTAATATATTCCAAGACTTATTCTTCTACTATATCCCATAAACCTTCTCTATTGGAGCTGTCTGAAAGGGCCAGAGCGCCTAATGGAAGAGACGGAATTATTGCACCCCAACTCTGAACAAATCACTTTCCACCCGCTAAAGAACCCATGGCGTTGAATTGTCACCAGCTCTGAAAATGTCTGTGTCAGTTCTCTGGTCCGCCTAAGTGACAATATGGGGTCCATCGATTTCAGCATTATTTACCAATCCTATTTTGAAGCAGACTGCATTATCATTGGACTCAGACACTTTAAATCCTACATTTTCTGAACTACTTCCACATGTCATTTCCAAACGAAAAAATCTAGAGCAGATTTTTATTTATTTTACAAAACTAGAATCACTACTCTAAATTAATAGACACACAAAAAAGTTTATTAATTTACCGGTAATACATTCATATTTACTAACCAAATGAATTTTGATTTTCTGCAACAAAAGCTATGCAATGGGGGGGGGGGCATAAAAAGAATTTTTGCATAAGAGAGAGAGAGAGAGAGAGAGAGAGAGAGAGAGAGAGAGAGAGAGAGAGAGAGAGACCACATATAATACTTGAAGCTGACATCAAATGCTTTGAAATATGGAAGTTAAAAAACAAGATTCTCTTCAACACAGAATTTTGAAAAGGTACCTCACTACCTTAAATACAGCAAACTTTACACAAAACAAGCACTTTACAACCAATAAGAACTGTAGGGTAGAAGAATTGATTTTTACTCATCCTGCACGTGTTATGCTGTCAAAATCTTTCATGGGCCTTGCATTTTGATCCCTGTGAAAAATTGATTTGTACGATGCATTGATATTTAATGCGAGCTAGAGTAGCTTGAACAATGGCTCGATCTGCTTCTATATTGAGATATTTGAAGTCGACAAACATTTTGCAGAAATTTTTAGCTAACTGAACTACAAATCCAGTTAACCGGATGGTAGTTGTTTAAAGGTTTTTGAAGTTGTTGGATATCGGTTCTGTTGTTCACATAGCATGTGACTTGTACTAAATTTTCCTCTCTTAGAGAAAAAAAAATCTCATTTGTTTTTCAAAACAGTTAATTATGTGTTGCAGCAATTTCTGACATCTTAATTGATCATGCCTAATGTTTGACTAATTACACTGCTTTGGCTGACCAATTCACTTTGATTTTATTATGACTACTTTTAGATTTGTGCGACTCTTTAATATGGTAGCTATGCAGTCAATGGGTGACATTTTCATTTCCTGCCACTAAACTGTACAATTAAGACTCTTCAGAAATAATCTGTTCCTATAATATTGATCAGCAAACTAAGCATGAGTCAAACTAGAGGGGAACAATTGGAATGTTGAACCATTTCAGATTTCATCTGAAACTTGTTCCCTTTCGTCAAAAGAGGGTTGTACTAAATAACATTAAAGTCATTTTTATTGATATTGGACTCTCTGGCCCACATTTTGGAAGTGTTTATGTGTAGATAATTCAAACAATAGAAAAATTTAACTGGTAAAATGACAAGTGAAATTGAAAGCTTTAAAAAAAATCTCAATTACATACTAAGGTATTCAGACGGAACCCCTGCAATGCCATTATCAATTTATGAGAGTGTAAATGTTTAAAGGGGGTAGTTTTTAAAAACCAATAAAAAAATCATCCATGAAAATATATTAAAAATACTATTGACATTTGATATTAAAAAGTGTTTTCCTTTTTTTCATCAGCCGAAATATTTCAACAAAACTTTATGTTAGTTCTAGTTAAGAGTTGTCCCCCTTTATGACACAGCTTTCCAGTGCTTTACTTGGGATTAAGGGATTTTCAGGATATTGATTACATAATCTGGACCATTGACACGTCATTAAATGTTTACCTGGATCACCTAGAATTAATATTGTGTCGGAGTTTTATACCTATTTTATGCTTTATTACAACCTCTACATGCAGAGTTAAGTTATAGTATAGGCGAATCCGTAGTAACAGGATGATCCCTCTTCATTTTCGTTGAAGGAGGGGGGATTCTAGGGTGGATTTTTTTTATTGCCCCCTTCTAATTTTTACTATCGATGATAATTTTTTAAAGGCTCTTGTCGATTTTAGTTCTCTGTTCCGTTGCCTTAACACCCCCCCCCCGAAAAAAACCACAATTTATGTATGCAATATACCCTCATTCTTACGAATGCCCCCCCCCCCCCCCCCACATTTTTAGGTGTGTGACTCGCACCTGTATGAGTAATAATATTTTTAACGTAACACTTTAACCCACCCACCCCCATCCTCCCGCAACGATTAGTTTTACAATTCAAAGACACTGATAAATCATTAATGAAATGCGTTGCGTATGCACACAAATCATAAGGAAAATTTAATAAGCAATAACCAACGGTGAGATGACTTTAAATTCACGTTTCTTAATGTATATTTAGCTCCATAAAGGAGGCAATTTAAAAATAAGTTAAAAATGATAGGTTCTTGGATTGAGTTTTGTCCGCCCCAAGCAGCGATTGTATCATCAATAGAAGTGTGGAACTTTAAAAATCAATATTGGTATCCAGGTATTTTCAGCCCCCATGTCAAGAACAACCGATACTCTTTTCCCTTATTAATTCACCTTGATACAGTTTAAAAAAAAAAAAAAACAAATAATCCCAGGTATTTGTTATTCTCCATGTCTTAATTACAGTATAAGTAATCAATTAAGAGGCATTGATAGCGTCGTCACTGTATAGTAGAGGTGATGATATTTAAAGTGTATAGGGTTTTTTGGACAGGTGTAAACTTGCCCCAGACCTCTACAGGTAAATTGTTGTATACAACAACTCGTCACCCCCGAGTGTAAATAAGTGGGTAACTACAGTGATACTGATATAGATGCCCGACCCTCGTTACCTCACTCTGCGAACAGAACCAACTTCCGTGGTACCCTGTCTTACGAGTGCACACTTTTGCTAGTTGGATTGATTTTTTCCCGCAGTGCACTTTTTTGATTGGAGATTCATAGATGTGTGTTGTTGGTTTCTGATATTAAACGGGTGGATTTAGATAACCAACAAACCTGGTATGTAGTGTAATGTTCTCTTGTATTTTCTCTCTTTTTTTTTTATTTATTATAATCATAGTTGATCTAAATCAATTTAAGGAATAAAGATTGATGAATTTTCTGCCATAGGATAGGTGATATATCGTGGTACACGTGTGTTAACTTAACGTCTTTAAACAGTACATAGATACCATATAACGGGGCCCGGTTTTCATACATATGTTTAGTGTACTGTCTATTCATCAATCATTCAGATAAATATATTCAAAATTTTTGTTTCAAAAGAAAGAATTTACATGTATCTTATCTTAAAATCCTGTCAATGGTCTTAGTAAAATTGAAATACATGCGGTCTATTTGTAAGGTGAAAAGTAAATACGCCTTTGATGTAAAGTAACAACTTTTATTTTCGGCAAATTGGGATCAATAAACCGATAAAATGTGTGTAACGATTAATTTAACTTGGCCACCTACTAATAGATTCAATTGTTTACGTGTGTGATGTTTGTTGTTTGCACCACTACACGCTCTGACGTCACAGGTGCGTGAAGACTCACTAGTGCACCGCTTGGTGGAGCTGCGGCGGCTCGAACGCCACCACATGGATGGAATTCTGGGTAATATGGCCGTAACCGCAGTGTACTTTGACTTTTTTGGCACAGTAGCAAGAGTCTGTTAGTTTTTAGCGCATTTGTGACACTTTCTCTCCTTTGGTTGGTTCAGAATGACTGCATGTTGTGAATGGGCAATTGCACGTCAAAATACTAGTCTACTTGTTCAATCTCATGTAGTATTAACCTTTGTAATTTTGTTCGTAGAAGCACGTAGATTTTTTTAACATTTTCATGCTGAGGCAATCTCAGAGTCAACACTGGTTCCTTCAGTTTAAAAAATCTTTAGTTTAAAATTTTGTTCAATTAAAACAAAATAACGCCAACTTGTCTATACGTCTATCCAATGTTTAACAATTGATTCTGTTTTAGAATTAGATTCGATAAATATTTAATTTAACTGCCCCAGCCACATGACAACAGGCTTAAAACCTTAACTTCTTTTGGGGCAATATGACGGCTTGGTGCTCTCACGTATACTTAACCTGTCTGTATATTTACACAAACCTTAGATAGCCAGGATACATCGGTAGCTGACCGTCCATTCAAATCCAATCAGTATCTACACATATCTGGAATATTGTTCTTTTTTCTATTCTAGATCCACGTGGGGGAGAAATAAATAGTTATAGGAGACCCACATGCGTGGCCCATGCGAGTTTGAGAGAGAGAAACAAAAATTCCCCCTTGTCCTTAAGATTGATCTGTAAATCGATTTTAGATTAAACAATTTACACCTTTGATAAGATTGTTACACCAGGTATCTGCACACTGAAGTGCAACATTTTGCTGTGTTTTAAACACATTTATGGCTGTACAAGGACCCTTGACAATGTACAACAACCTCAGGATTAGTGAGCGTAGTGGGAAAGGGACATTTGTGTGGTGTAATGATGCTATTTGTACAAACACATCAGCCAAACTAATTCAAACTGTGTAAATTGTTTGAGAAAATTTCGTTCGTTCTGCTAACAATATTTTCGTTAAGTGTCAAATTTGATAGACAATGTTCGTCTCCCCCACGCTATCGAGAACTTTTTCCCGATTCGTGCAGTGTTCTGATAAATCATCATCTACAGAAATATTAGGAAATGTGTATGCGCGACGGGTGCCTCAATGGTCTTCAGTATATTCTCACAGTAACCCTAAATTGCAGACAAGTAGCAGACATTAGAGTACTTATAACCATCCAGGACTTTAACGGGACTGATCAATATCAGAATTGAGTTAATATTCATATAATGGAGACGTATCTTGTTTAAAAACTCGTCTGTATCTTATCGTCCAAAATCTACACTGCATACACATGCTGTTTCAGCTGGTGTACAAGAGCCCGTACAGGCCCTTAAAGCATGCACGTCTTTAAAAAAAAAGGTTGGGGGCCTTTTTGTATAATGGTTACCTCAAAAGGATGTATCTGTATAAATTTGAGGAGGAAAAATTTGATGTCTCCGTCAAAAAAAAAAAAAAATAGATGGAGAGGGTACATTAGGGTACAAAAGGCCATATCCCATCTATTCATTGCCTGCATGTTTTATATTGAAGCAGATCCCACGTTATTATAGGACATTCAAAATATTCAAACACTTTTTCAATAACCATACTTGAATACACACGTTTGCAATATCAAATGCATGATTAAGAACTCGCACAATCCAAATGAATGCATATATTGAATTTGCATCTATTATTTATGAATAAATGGTTTCCCTCAAACATTTCAGTACCATTACTTGGCATAGGCGCATATGTTTACTTATATATATTCTTGAATGTTCTGACATCAATTCCATGCAGGCTGATTTGACTATAATCTATCTGACAAGTAAAGCAAAAGCTCAAGAAAGTTAAGATTGAATGAATATCAATCAGAATTAATTATTCACGAGGAAATCCCATTTTCTTATCTTTTAAAACCATTTTATTTTGCTTCTGAAACCAATAAAACTTAATTGCTTTCGATAAAATGGCCAGGTGTCTTACGCAATGACGAGCTTTTGAATAATTTATTGCAGCTAAAGGTTTTAAAATGGATTGTTTATAAAAATAAGTGCCATACTGGGCGACATATAGTTTAAGACGTTTAAGGCAATGCTTTTGCTTCATATGGAGAGAAATTAAAGCAAGTTTTGTTTTACGGAGCTTCCGCCTACAATATTAATATTTCATTTGATATGGTTGTGCCAGGGGCTTTGAATGGAACTGATTTTTGGAACAGAAAACGACAAAAGAAAAATTTCAAACGAAAATGTAAAGTCATTAAATTAAAGAAAAAAAATAGTACAGATAATTAATTTGTAGCGTTCACCATTTTTTTTATATTTTTTTCCCAGCGAGACCACGTGACTTGAAAACCTCCAACAACACCTCGACCGATAACCCCTTGTATCAGGACTTCCGGTTCAAAGGTTATCCATCTGAGGGATTTTTCAACCCCCACAACCCACAGTACAAGAGAAATTCAGCCGCTGAAATGAACGGAACGGACACAAGCAGATATTTCGGCAAAACACAACATTTTGATACAGGTAATGCTTCTTATATTGTTTTACTATGGCCACAAGCAAAATGTTATAAAAGGGACTAAGGGTTCTGTTGGATCAATTGTTTTGTTGATTTTGAATCATGCTTTTTGAACGGTTGCTGACAATTTTGATTCATTTTAGATAATTATGGTGAGTAATTGACCAATAGAAGAAAAAAAAAAACCCCAGCATGTCGTTGATTTAGAATAGTTAAAAATATTAACCCAAATTTAGCAATGTAACGTATACAAGTATATTTACAAGCTTATGCTTCCACACTATAACCTATATGTACATGTAAGATGCAAGGAAGTAAAGAAACAATGAGATAGTAGTAATAACCAAAATACATAGATACAACAGCTTTCCATTTGTACACCTTTTACCGCATGCAACACAGTAGGAATTATGATGGAAGTGTATCTTGCCAGTTTTCCCCAAAACTAACCTTTATAATCCAAACATAACGAGACCTGTGAAAAACCTAGAAAAACTAAGACAGCCAGATCCGCCCTACTATTGAAATTTGCAAAAGAACTGCTAGGGTACTACTAATTGGACAGATTTACTCTTGAAGATTTTAATGAAAAATAGTACTAGAATACTGTATGGTCTGATGAAATGTTTGGGGCGGGAACAACGATTTCATTAACAATTCAGTAACTAGTACTGTTTTGTTTCCCACCCCCTTCGATGGTGTTGCCATGCAGTTGAAAAAAAAAACTTGATTCGATTTCATTTTTGATATGAGTTAACTGAGAAGGCCCAAACAAGAACATTTTATTGTTAAGATTTTGAGTAAGGTCCACTAACAACGCAGTGTACTGTTTGTATCTTTCAAAACGTTTCACATAACCAGGTTTTGAGCGCGCCAAAACTGACAGGCCTTCTGCCAGACCGCGGGCAACGCCACCTATGAGGTCCAGTTCTGGAATGGACAATGGTAGTGCATTGTTACCATGGTCACCAAAAAAAACTACGTCATAACTTCGTGTTACGATTCTTCTCTTTTTTTATGACCCAATGGTCACATACCGTACTTCTGATCACTTGATAAATTGAACGGAACAAGAAACCATGCATACATATTTGGTTGTAAACGTTCAAAAACTCTGCTCCTTTGAAAATTGTGGAATCAATAATTCAAAACCCGGCATTCAAAGAGGGCACTCGGGATTGTAAAACAGATTTACACGAGTGGCTTCTTCATAAGGTCTTTGTATATGCATTATAAATTGATTATAAAGAGAAGAATCAACTACTTTCACGTTCTTACCTAAAGCGAGAGCTGTATCTAACCAGCCTAGTTACCCACGATTGAATGGAAAGCCACATTAACCCTTTCTACTTGACGGCTGTTTTGAAGTTGAAGAAATGTTAACAAAGTTGAAGAATGTGCTAACTTGATACTTGATTTCTAGCATTTTTTGGATTGTGTGTACCTCATCTTACTTTAGTTGGAGTGAAACTAGGGAAAATTCAAGTGATCACACACTTCCTCTTTCAGCAAGAAAGGTTGAGCCGGTCGCACCGAAGCCACAGGCGCCGGAAATTGTAACATACCACCCCGGTGATGGTAATAGAAGCTAGCTTCTTATAGACCTGTTACGAGTCTTCATAATGCAAAACGTTTTGTTACATGAGTTTTGATTGGCTATTTCTTTTTTAGTTACTTTTGGCAGCTATTTTTCATTTGCGTTTAATTCTTCGGGATTTGCATCTGTCAATGTAATGTTTATGATATACAAGTAAATATGTTTTGTTGAAAATGTTTCTGTTAATTTTCATAGAGATGTATAATTTATTCAAAATTTTGAAAAGTGGCAAACGTTTTGACTTTTAAGTATCCAAAAACAACTACCCCTTTTAAAAAGCACCTCTCCAATTATTAAAGTGACTGTGTGAGCTTCTTTGAGTTTCCTTATTTTCAGTACTAAATGCACTGTATATATAATTTGTTATGAATATATAAACGTTAAAAATATTAATCTTGCAGGAATGTGCACTTGGCTAAGTAGCGTTCTAACATGAAGTTTTGTTGATTAAACCCTATTAAAATTACATTTGATTTAATATCTCCTCTCTGAAAAATTGAAACGATAATAAAATAATGCATTTATGTAAAAGAAAACCCAATTGTATCATTAAGAGAATACCAACATTTCGTAATTTTTCGATTTTTAAGTAAAAGTTCATTTTATTTTGATAAATATTTATATATTTTTTTTTTCAAAAGTGCATGTTTTTTAGTGGGTTTGTTCGAAACAACCTTACAGATTTTTATATTTTAATAGCACGGCCAAAAATAGACGAGGGCCACAAAAGTCTACAATACGGATCTAACGATCCGCGAATCGCTGAATCCCAACAAGTTCGACCCGGACCAATGAGAGGAATGGATTTTGACAGAGGGTAAATCAATATACAATTTTTCTATTTTACGCGGGAAGGTTCCATTTGCATTGTGACGTCATGATTCTGTAATGAAGTAAAACCTCATTGTGACGTCATCATATCTTCATTCGCTTTTCTGTTGTTAGCGAAAACGATCGTGATAGATTGCGAAAAGAAATGGTCGAAACTGAACAGGATAGACAGAGGATCAGATATCAAGAACAACTGAGAATGAGGGATAGGGATGATGAGAGGAAGAGGGTAAGTAACATTACGTCACTGCATATTTTATACAGGGAACTTAATAGTGGTACCGTAGTTGTCAGTCAAAATGATATGCCTTGATATGCGAAATTCAATGTGTTATAAAACAATTGTTTACTGGTTTTAACAGCACGAGGATATGTTGGAGCAAAGAAGACAGGTTGTTATAAATATACGTAAACTCATCTTCTTTCTTTGAGATCTGCTATTTTTTGGTATATATATCGCCAATATCTTTTTTTCTATTTCTTCTCTTGTATTGAGTAGTTTCTCATAGGTGTTGAGTGATTGTATCTGAACTTTGCCATTTGTTATCTTTCAAGTCTTTGTTTAAAAAAATTCTGTTGTTTCAAGGTACGTGTGAATTTAATGGGTGTTGAAGAATCTCATTTTGATTTTGAGACCGCATTTTACCACAGGTCCACAACTGCACTGTTTTCTTGGTAGTTCTCGCTGATTTCTGTTAATCAAATAGGCAATGTTACAGAAACAAATGTTTATAATAAGGAAAAACAAACAAACTCTCGATTTTCCGGATGTCATCGGGAGTATTTATTTCGGATCATGTCTTCTAGAAGTGGTCTTGTAGGAAACCGAGCAACCAATAAATTGTCACTTATTGCATGGGGTTTGAAGTTCTAATTGCCAATTAATTTTATATATTACACAACTCAAAAATGTTCTGTCATGACAAACGCTGCCTGAACATTCTAACAAATCTCACAGGTATACGTAACGAATGGCAACGCTTTGATAGAGAGGAGACTGCTGTGTGTATAACCAGCATAACCAATCGAACATATCTCTTTAGGTTTCCTGTTAAAAATTACACCATGCGCAGTGCTGTGTTAATCTGTTCATATTCTCATTAATTGAGTTTTTATCACTTATATTTCATTTATCTCATGCTTTGTTAGTCTTAACATGCTCTTCATCATTATGAATTTTAGGACATGGAAATGTTAAAAAATTACAATCCATGGGGTCGTCCCGGGGGTGGAGCGCCGATGGTAAGTCAAGCGGAACTCTTATACGTCCATATTTGTACATATAGGTGTAGCGTAGCTTCTCGTGTGTTGATTATACGGTTATCATAACAGGCTCTGGAAAATTTAGATCTCATCTAAAAAAATGACCTAAACTAAAGAAGTTAGATTTTTAATTTCTTCTTATCAACGTAAAGGGCTCTTCATACAATCGTCCTTGGTATAAAATTATGTTTCCAACTACATATTAGTACTTATATTATCATTTTGGTGCGAATACTCAGTAGATGATGAGTTATATAGATTGACTCTCTGCGAGAGAGAGAAAGAAAGAGAGAGAGAGAGAAATTACTTTTGCTGTAAGTCAAACCAGAGCCTGTTAAGTCTAAGTAGATTGTAAACGATTATTCTTTTCTAGTTTTGAAACGTAATCTACAAAATGTTTTTAAATATTTTAGTAGTGAAATTCATATTTATATAAATAGTTGAACAACACACATGCTGGCAAGCTTTGAGCCTTATCACATTTTATAATAACCCTCACGCACTAATATCTTCTCCCCTATATCTAACGAAGTAAGTCCCATCAAACCCAAGTCCCCAACATATGATTGTTGCGTGTACATTCACTCTGACAACACATTGCAGGCCGATACCAGAAAGCAGAAATTTACCGAATACCAACTCGAACCCTCGGAGAATACTGAGTACAAAGATAAATGGGTAAGCAACTGTAGAGTCAGATATTACGTCCATTTCTTAAGTACATGGCAAAAAGAGCAGTCACAGAGGTAGGAAAGGGAGGGCCATGGCCCACAATTTGATAAAGGGGGGGGGGTGTCAGTATTATTATAACCTTGCTCATAAAGAGTCATATTGCAATGCTATTGTTCGATATGCGCTTAGATTTCTATTAATAAATTATTTGATTTGCTTAGTGCCAGAACACAATTAGAAATCACAAAACTTAAATATTAATTTAGTGTGCAACTATGATGTATATTTTGATTTGTCTGCAAGAGTAGAAATTAACTTAGTCTGTTAAAGGGGCATGGTCACGATTTTGGTCAAACTCTATTTTTCTGTTTTTATTTTTTATAATGCTCTAGGAATGCATTTCTTATGATGAAATGCAATTTGAGAGTCAGTCGTTGAGTTATAAGCAAGATACAGGGCTCTCAATTCTTTGTCATGTAAACAAGGCTCGTGCCCTGTTTTTGTTTACATTTGTTCAATATACCAGTAAAAAATCTTTTTCAAGCTGATTTGTCTATCTTTTTATTCATTTTAAGCATAAATAAACAGTTCCTTACGTTTAACACATTCATTTTAGGTCTAAAACTGGAATTTTCACTTCAACAATTTCACTTTCACTTCAAAATGTAAACAAAGGCTTTGTTTACATAGCAAAGAATTGTAAGCTCTGTAACTCGCTTATAACTCAACGAATGACACTCAGATTTTGGTTGCCTATTTAAAATGCCTTACTAAAGCATTGTAAACATTAAAATTGTAAAAATAATTTTTGACCAAAATCGTGACCATGCCCCTTTAATATGATATTATCATGTATGTTATCTCCACCAATAGTATGATATTATCATGTATGTTATCTCCACCAATAGTATGATATTATCATGTATGTTATCTCCACCAATAGTATTACGTGTCGTGGGTTTATGATAATGTTGTGTATTTTGGGTATATCCATATCCAATGTAACACATGGTGTGTCTATATAAAGCGTATTCTACTATACTAAAAACAGGAGCCAGCTTACCCAGAGTTAGAAAAGATTGATTTTAGGAAAGAAATAGCCCAGGTATCACTCTAGATGTAATCAAACATTCGGTGACAGCATATTTATAACGAAATCACTAACAGCATGCTTATTCTAGACAGTCTAATAGTAGAATCCATGCAGTCCTATACAAAAAAAGATCATCCAAAGCTAGCAGGAATCCGACCCTGCAGTGGTTACTTTAAGAGATCTGTCAATCATGCTAAACTGATTCATTTTGTCAAAGCTCGGGGAGATAAAAAGATAATTATAAAACTTAATTGTACAGGACTGCAGTGGAACTCATTAAAGCTGTAGCCATTTTAATATTTTTTATTGGGAGACGGTGCTCTGTAACGTTCGGGTCTTTTGTTATTTTTTTTTTCATTCAGATCATTTTAATAATCGACTGTTCATTCTTTGCATGCTGAGCGTGGGGTCTTTTACCTTGATTTAGTTATTTAACATAGAATTCAGACACATGCAAAAATGTTAGAGTCCGAGTCTGAATAGAACTATCAAGTTGATGGATACCATTATTAATTCCGTTTATTTAAAGCAAAACACTTTAAGCATGTCAAATGGATTGACACATGTATATTGCATGGTTCAAAAATGTCCGAAAGTTGGTTATCCAAACAAGTCAAAAGCAACTACGAGAACATAAAAAAAAACAACCAAGAATAGAAAAACGTACAACATATCAAAGTCTTAACAACTGTTTTAATAGTTCCTCATTGAGTATTAGATGATTTATACTAAAGCTGTGTAATGGGTTTAGCCATGGTTTATAGTTGCGCAATGTAACAGGGATTGTAAGGCGATTGTTTGGGATAAGCGGGGATGGTAACTAACCAATGAAGTCTATTTATGTGTTGTTTTTCAGCCGGCAGAAAACGAAAAAATGATTGACATGAGCCCATTCATAAAAGTAATGCTTAGTTTCTTAACACAAGAGTTGTGGGTTTTGTTTGTGATTTACTGAGCTTTTCAAGAAAATAACCTTTAACATCTTTAAATCAACTTCAAAGATGAAAGTTTCCAGTTTAGTATGTTTGGTTTTACTTCTTTCAGTCAAGTAGAGAACTAACTCTATCATGTCACTAGACTTTACTAATGTTACGTTTATTAACCGTATATATTTTGTTTTGTAGTGATATTTCTATTCTAATACTGTGTGGTAAAAAAGAGAACCTTCGAAATAATGATCTTAACATACAATGTAATAAATGACTAGCAATAGGCTTAGTAGCAATTATCTAGATCTAATAAAATCTTAAATATAATACATTTATTAATTACTAGTATTATTAAATATTCAAAATCACGAGGTATTTGTTTTATGTTTGTAAAATGGTATGTTGTCATCAGCGAATAATAATTGGCCACTTGATCTGATCACTCTTCTTGTTGTGACCTATGACCTCTTTGGTTGTCGTCTGCTGTTTGTTTTCTTCTTTCTGTTCTGTATATCATTTCCATCAAGGTTCTTTGCTCTATTCTTGAGTTTTGCAAACCAGACATCGTTACTTTTGCTCTTTCTCTGTCCTATTTATTACTGTCATTTTCTTTCTGTCTTGCTCATTCTTCTGTCTTCTTCCTTTCCTGCTTTCTTGCACAGAGAGACCAGTGTGATAATGATAACAATCACAATAAGTTCAAAGAGAACTGGAAACTATTCGCTTATGACGACAATCCTAACCATCTCCGGGTTCATCCCGGCAGAGCCACGGTCATGCATGAACTCCTCCATAAATTTCAGGATAGAGTTGGCTATGACCCGTCCGGCCCGAGAGATCGCACCAGGTTCGAACAGATGAAGCGTGATCCTGGTGAGTACAATTTTCTTGACAACTCTATAAAAATGCAATATATAGTGTGCTCATTTTATTCTGTTTATTGTACATGTAAAAATGTCTAATCGATGAAATTTAGACCATACATGAAGCTTAAGTTGATTTGTTTCAAATCTAGCGCTCAATGCCGACTCTCCAAAGAATAAATCTCCCTTTGAATCGACAAACGGTCAAATTCAACAAGATGGGATGGTACCTAGCATCCCGATTGGCGTAAGCTTTACCAAACAAAGTCTCGTTATTACTAGTTTAAAAAGAAAGCGTAAATTTACCGCACTCCAAAACAATGTTAAGCTGTAAAATTAATTCAAAATAAACTTAATGTATATGTATCTACTATTTGATAAGTTTGAATCTTTATTCCAACAACATTTCTTCTTTCTCTGTCAAACTCTTCTTCTCTGTTTTCTTTTCATTCTATCTTTCTTTCTTTTCCTCTCTCTATCACAGCCCAACGGATCTATTGTTGACCGTCTCGGCACCCCAGGGGGCGGTGCTCCCCTTAGAACTGTTTCCGGAAATCACGTGAAAACTCACTTGAATACTGCCAAAATTATCCATTTTCAGGAACGGAGCAGACCGGAAGTAGAAAATGTTATACGATACGAAAAAAGTCCGCACGATAAGCAGGAATACGCCACCGATCTGAGTAATACTTGTCACCCTTCTCTGTTGTTTGACTTCGTGCGCTTATAAGAAAAAAAAACTCACTGCATGAACCACAAACAACAAAAACAAATGCAAACAATAACATTTTAAAAATGCTTTTAATTTGAAATTGATATAGTGTGCTTCTCAAAAACCACTACATAAACAACAAAAAAGAATAAAACCCTAAAAAGGAAACAACAACAAAATGCAAACAATATCTTTTCAACGCTTTTGAAATTTTAATCTTTTAAAAAGCGGTTTGATTCATCATGATAACTGCATGTCTGCATATTTTTCTTCTTTCAAAATGTCATATACTTTTTTTTAACACTTTGCTTTTTATTTTTGCATGTTAACTGGCGTGAATTTTCTTTAGCTATAGCAAATAATACAAAGAGTTAAATTTTAGAATATACTGATCTGCAGCTACAGTGAAAGTCAAAAAGAGTCTAATGAAAGTGTGTTGCAAACACGTTGCCATGCGTAAAAGGGTTACACAAAATCCTCGAATTCTGACCTCCATGAAATGCAATATATAATGATTCCACAGTATTAGCATCCAATCACAAAGATTCAACAATCAATGAATAAACAATACGATCTTTTTATGAATTCCAAATATTGTTATTTTTTTCTACAACAATTAATTATTTCATGAACTGCAACCTTTAATCCGACAAAAACAACAAGTTAAACTTATAGGAATTGTAACAAAGTTTTATAGTATATTTAATAAAAATATTTTTCAGAAATGCAACAAAAACAAGAGTCTCTCCGAAACCAAGAGGAAAAATTGAATACTCTTAAACAGGAGCTGGATCATGTAAGTCTTATACTTCAACGATAGTCTAGAAAGAAACGTTGCAGCATTTACTTTATTCACAAAGTTAAAATAAAATAATTTACTCGAATATGCTAATTTTTACAGTTAAAAGCAGCGGCAACAGATAGGAGACCAGGTAACCATAGGCGCATCTCAATAATTGTTCCTGCTTCTTGCTTTACACTTGCACTTTCTGTAATGCTTTTCTTTTGTAGCTGCCATTTAACTATTTCCTCCTCACCTCGCTAACTAGCACTGATTTCAGCATAACACGCTGTTTATATCCAGTCTTACTCTTACCTTTCAGCCTTACTTACCGTTTCCATTTAGCACTGTTTACTGTCTCCATCATGTGACTAGCTCTGTTGGTTTCTCTTTTAACTATATCTACACTATCCTTCTTTCTCTCTCTACTCTTTCAGTGTGCCACCTTTCCGTTTGGTAAACCTGGAGGTGGTGCCCCTAATTTGTCAAAATCTGGCAAGTATCTTGTCCAACATCCTCTTATTTCAATACCTTTTTATTCTCTCTTTATATATCTCCACGGTCAATTCTTTTGAAATTTCTTATTTCATTGATTTGAAGCATCTTTTGCATGCATTTTCTGCTTATTTCTTCTTCTTTCTTTTTTACTAAAAGCATATTTTACACACTTATTGCTTGCATTTTCTTTAGTCTTTAGATATCTGGTTTTTTCCTGTAGTTTTCTTTGAACAAACTCTCATTATTTTATTTTGCACCCTCTTCTATATGCATGTTCTAATATTTATTATTTCCCCCTTTTTTCACGTATTAAAGGAAATCACTTGCGTTTAAAAAGAAAACTTTACAATAGTATGGACGCAATCGAACTTATGAAAGTTCAAGCCAGAGGTATGGCCATAACAGTTAAACGCAATCACTGATTTTTTTTTGTAGAATACTAATAACTATATCACATCAGCAAATATCTTAAGCTCATAACAAAATGTATTTAAATGTGAATTGAATTAAATATCTTAATATCAAAATTTATATTTACATGGAGTGTTATTAGATTAAAAACTTGCCCGCTTCATAACTTTTTCTTTTATTCTATTCACAGATTCCTTCCAAGAAAGAAGACAGGTAAATACATCTATACATATACATACAATATCACAAACTGGTATTGGGGGTTAATATTAGCAATTAACCTTTTGGGGACACATTTCTACTTTCTCTTTACCTTTCCTTCTTTCATAGCTCTAACTTTCTCACCAAATGTATCTTCTTTTACTTTTCTCTCCTCTCTTTCTTGCCTAACACTCTCTGATTTAACAGTTTGATGAATATGATCCTTGGGGAAAAGGAATAGGGAACCCTCTACGAAATTCTGATGGTTATCTTAAGAATATCAGAAGGTCTTTCAGGAGTAGGAAGGTAGAGTGTGACTTGGTGTTCAACATTTAATATTTGTATCAATGTATGTTTCAAAAATAGTTTGGGAGTACGCATAATCAAAATAAATCTTTATGTTATACAAGTAACCAACGAGTTGTTTGTAAATCTAACAGCCCAAAAAGTATTTCTAGATTTCTTTGTGTTTTCATACATTCTAACTGATTCTTTTGCCTTTTTTGTGCAAATTTCAAATCACATTTGCCTGTGTTTTAGATATTCGCTTTGCTTCTGAGTTCATCGTCTGTGGTCGTATATGCATTTTATCTTAACCTGTTTGCATTTCAGTAAGAAAAATTAAAAAAAAAACATCGTTAGCAAAGAAAAGTTGTGTTATGGTAATTTTTAAACCGAAACTTTTCTTTTACTTCTTGTAGAACGGTTACGGCGATTCCTACGAAAGAGGAGGTAATCCACGCACAGGTTATTATTGTTTTGCAATTAACACTAATACGACAATCATTCTTTTACTTTAAAATCAAGGAGAAAAAAATGTATCAGAAATTATAATAAAAAGGTGAAAAAATAATGAAAAATACTTTGCAATTTAGCGTCAAATGAAAGATAAGTACATGAATTACATGACAAAAAATGTCAACGTTTAAAGAAAAATTAGCTGAAAATTTCAAATTATATATTTTTGCAAGTCGCTCTTGGTACGTAGTTCTTTAAACATTTTAAATTTGGACATGCAAGGGCAACATATATTTTCGTATATAAAAAATTACTAACTTAATCAGTTTTCAATTTTCTAGACTACAAAGGTAATTGAATTGGGGTCACAGATTGTCGTATTAAGCTTAGTCTTGTAACCAATCATTTTGTTTCTTCGTTACCATTTTTATTTATAGTTTTAATAAACATTGTACTTTTGTATATCAATTTTGTATTATTAATTTTCTATTTACTTTTTGGCATTATGTTATAAATTAGCACATATTTATATGACTTCTTTAGAGAACAGATTTTATTTCAAATGTAAAATGATAATAGCAGTTCATATACTTTTAAAATTCCCAACAATTAATCATTCTAAACTATGTTAGTGCCGTGTCGTGTTGATAAACTTTTGTTTCAACAATAAACATTAATTATATCCTAACCCAATAATGAAATTTAAGGAGGTAGAGATAATAATAATAATATTCTAGTATTATTGGCATGACCTCATTGCATGGGCTATCTTGTTGTAAACCTGCTCTAAATAATTCATGTCTGCATGGTACATGTAAAATAATCGATAGCCATCATTTTAACACAACTTACATGTATTCATTAATATTTTTTTCAATTTTCTAAAACCTGTATTAAATATTACGTCACTAATTTACAATAAGCTTATTTAAATAAAACAAATAACATTATGCTTACGGTAACTATTTATTTGTATCTAATAGCAAGAAAACTGTTCGTCCAACAAATGACAATTTCGATTATTAAAGAAGAATCAATGCCTAAAAAACATGTTCATGTTATTCAACTTTTATCTAATTTTGATAGCTCCAGACACATACAGGAGCTCAACAAACCCTTTCGAGGAGTATGATAACCTCGGCAGAACTGGAAAGCCTAGAAAGCCAAACATGGAAATGCATCCCATCTATCACCCATTCGGAAGATCCGGGGGAGGGGCACCAGTTAAAGATGATGCCGGGAAAGTTAATACAATCTTGCATGGCCATTCAGATGTAAGCCTTTAGGGATCTAAGATCTAATAATAACTATTTTGCAATACTATCTTATATTACTGACTCTGTTCTTGAATTGAATTGGAAATTTACAAAAGTTAAATATTTTAGATACATTAAAACTTATGGGGAATGTTTTTTTGATTTGAGATATGGGTTTAATTGTTTAAGGGAAACATTCATTGTCTGTTTGCTTTTACTAAATTGCTTGCGTGTATGAAGTCCTGTGTTTTAAGAAAGGATATACATCAATCTTAAATCACATGCTTTTTGCAGCGGCACTATTTAAGTAATAACGTAAGTATACTGCTAGATATCTCACATGGGCGTCACTTTCAGCATCTTCGTCAGTTAGTGACATCCTCTCGTATTTGTTACTTAATTGACAGCCAGAGATCATTTCCTGCTATTTTAATGTTTATTTGGACTTCTAATTTGAATTTACTAATTTAATACTTCTTCTGTCTCATGGATATAACATTTCTCACTGTATTTCAGTAATGTTTAAACGTTCTAATTTTTAAAGGATATAACATATAAAGAAAATATTTGTTTCATTCAGCGAAACTTTTCTTACTGTATTAGTACTTTTATCAAATCTAGCTTACTTTGTTGAACAGAACATATACTTTAATATAAAAAAAAACCTTCGCAATTCACGGATTGTTTTGTGCTGTTTTTTCAATATTGTTTGATTCCCCCTTGTTTGTGAGATTTCAAAGGAGTGATGTTTCAGTTTAATTTAAGTTTTCATTTTGATTTTATTTAAGACACCTCCAATTTGTGCAGTTTTCCCTTTGTTGTTGTGAACTTCATTCTGTTTAAAGTATAAATTACCGTTCCCCCTTTACGCATATTCATTAGCGTGAAGCTAAATAAAAGATCGATTTTTTTCTTCGTCTATTAAGTTGTTATTGTTTTAAAAGCATGCAACATAAATTACTAAGTTTGTATTGTAAACAGTTTTTTTTAAAATACAATGATTACTTTTTATTTAATAAATGCACAGTTGCATAATGTATGCATATATTATTGCATGGGTAATAGGTATATATCTATCTATATCTATGGTGCTAGATGGCAGGTCTATGCTCACATAAAGCATAAAATTTCAATAATGATACTTCTAATTAATTTTTTTTTAAAGGAAAAAAGAATTTGTATCAAAGTTATAATTAGCAATCATTAACAAACACATATAAATTATGATAAATAATTGATTTTAAATTGGTATATTACTTGGGCTAATTTGTGAATAAATCCCTTTTATTTGGTTGGTTTTTTAGCTTTCGGATTATGAAAAGAGGCAGAATGCGATCAAGGCAAAAATCTACTATGCGGAATTAGGTAACAATTATCTGGCATCCTTTAAACCTTGATATTTGTCCACGATTCTTTCATATTTTGTACTTAATCCTTTGCATTTTTTGTTCGTCCATCAGGTGAACAATTGGAAGTCCAGAACTATAAGAGGCAGAAAGAAAAGGAAGAAAAGAGGAGACCGGTATGACTAATTAACCTCAAACATGTGAAATAAACAAATACGGTGTAAACATGTGTATTTCTTTTCTTTTTATGAACTTGAATTCAAAATGAACTTGGAAAAATTATAATTATATAGAAAGATGTTACATTGCAAAACTTGTACAGTATTGTTAAGTATTGTTTTATTTTATTTTTTTGTAGAAATTTATAGTTTCTTTAAAAAAATAATGTTTCGATATTCTTCTTTGTTCTTTAACTGTTAATTTTTTGTTTGATGCTTGAATAACAATTTTCTTCATCTAGGACACATTTCTTTTATGATATTCGCCAAGAAGAGGGAAATACAAAACGAACCACAAAAAAAAAATCAAAGAACCTTTAATGTGTTTTGATATACTTTGTCTTACAGATCGGAGAACTTGCAGTATTAATTAATGATAAAGTTGTAGGCAAACCCCGGCGTAACCCTGTCACAGGACTGTTAGAGAACCACCATCTTGGTAACTCTGACGTATCCCTACAGGTAATTTGATTAGCTTTCTTAAAATATTAAGTCATGTGATATATTTGTTACAGCATGGTGAATTGGCCGTTATCATTGATGATAAATTAACTGGCAAACCCAGAAGGGACCCCATTACTGGGTCTCTAAAAAATCACCATTTGGGCAATTCTGACGTGTCCCTGCAGGTATACTATGAGGGTGTGATCTTTCCTTTGGCACACTTACGTAGACACTCTCTGGCAGAAAAAAAAACCTTTGTATTCAAACAACGTCTGGCTTTACTTATCACTAATATGTGTACAATACTAAAGTTAGACCAATAGACTGTAGATCTTTGTAGAATTTCAAATATTGAAATAAGAGTATCTTTTTAATATTAGTTTTGAATTAGAACTATTTTTACCAGTTATTTGCTTTTTTTAACTGATAATTTCTTCTGGGCGGTGAATTATTTCTGTAGAAATTAGCAGGAAATTAACATAGATCCGGTAAATCATACGTATATGTTTACGTGTATTAATCCTTCTAGATTTTAAGATATGTGATCTTGGATTTCGTAGTTTGTTCCATAACACTGTATATTTATCTTGAGGAAAATTCTGAATTAGATAGACAATATGACACTTGCTTATTCTCTTGTGTTGTCGCACTTATTCTGTATGTCTCTCAATAGTCGGAGTTTCTGAATCTTATATGTATTGACTTGTGTGAATATTAAAAAAAATCTATGTTGTAACATATGCTGGTTTTAACAATTCAATTAATTGTAACCTACTGTAACTACTATAACTATTGATTTATTGATGTTCATTATATAATGCTGTTTAATTCATAATGCTGGCATGGAAAGCAAAACCGAAAAAAGAATTATGCTAAATTTTGCTACATAATTATACACACATGGCATATTGACGGCGATACATAATATTCTATGTTCTCTTGTGAATGATATTCAACAGAAAATGGGAAGCCAGCCAAGGAACATCGCTGAACAGAAACAGTACCACGATTTCCTGGACAACATGAATGAAGAGAGATCCCGCAGGAACGCACTGGGGAAAATGAAGGACTTCCAAGAAGGAAAGAAAGTAAGAAAAATAATGTTGTCGGTGTTGCTATAGACGGAGTTGTCGCCTGCTGAGTTGTTGTTGTCGGTATTGTTGTTGTTATGGGCGTGGTTGTTCTCGATTCTCCTGATGCAAAGCTGCAAAGTCCTTTAACTATATAATCATGACAGAGAAACAGCACAATTGCTATAAAGTTACATGTATGTACCCGACACTTAAATTTGGCCGAAAATCAACTTGGACCAAGTCTCTTATAGCTACATGTATATCAAGTGATATTTCTTGAGTTAACTTGACTTTATATTTTATATAAAACCAAAGAGCAAATAAAATTTCTATATGCTTCCACTAATAAAAAATTAGTTCAATATAAAGCAGAGTGATTTGAAATTTTAAAATCTTTAATAAACTTCATTTGTTTATTTTTAGCATTATGACACGATGGATCAACTTTGGGGAAGACCCGGTGGAGGGGCACCCAAGGGGTACACCATGAGGAAGTTCAACCTGGATGAGATCATCCACCGCCCCACCCATGATGTAAGAGCTGTCCTACGTCCGCCATCACTCCCAGAACCGTCTCTATAAACTTTCTCTCTCTGTCTATCTTTCTCAAAACTTTTTACACTGTGCATTTCAGAAAAAAACAACACAAAAACATACATATTTGTTTTATCCATTTGTTTGTCAAGTTTGTATTTTGCACAAGAGTTATGTTTGGTTTATTGTTTGTAAACTTGTAAGAGTTTTGCTTTGCTATTTGCTTTCAGAAAAAATATAATAAAAAGATGCATCTTAAATACATAAAGCCTGGTGTCTTTACTTTATCCAAGAATTTTAAGAACTCAATTGAAGAAAGCTTTGAAATGAAATGAACAAATGGAGAAATTTCTTGATTTTTAAGCGAAAAAATTATAAAGGATGAAAAAAAGCTAATAAAATTCAAACAAATACACACCTAAAAGAATTTTATGTGTTACATATGGAAGATGAAACAAAAATGAATTATGGCCCTTGTAATGGTGTCTGTTTTAGCATGATGATGTAGTTAGTAGGTGTTTTGTAGTTGTATTTTACATGGTTGCACCTCTGTAATTTTAACAGAAAGCCACGGAAGAATATGTCAGAAAGCACGATTGGTCAGAGGTAGAACCCGAAAAGGTGGGTGCTTGTGTCACAGCTTGAGTAACAAATCAACGCAAAGCATTTTGTGGAATGCCGTAAAAAAAATGGCATTTGTGAAGTATATGTTGTGCCGGAGTTTATAATTTTTTCATCAGTAAAAAAATAACTGATTTTACAATCTATAAACTGAACTTGCGATACTGATCTTTGCATGTTGTAAGGTGTTTGTTTTAAACGACACTAACTGATGAATCCTCCATGTTTGTTTTAGTTCTTTTTAAAAGATGATGATGCGTATTATGCAACTCAAAGGTCCCCTCGACAGGTTAGATCTCTTCTGTGCTCATAGATCCCAGCTAGACAAATCGGTCCTTAGTTCACGTATTGCTAACCCTAGCTTAGCTTTCCCTCGCCCTCTGTGACTAACAACCAATGCAATGCATACTTAACGAACATTATTTAAATGCTGTACAACTTGATAATACTGCCATCAAAAATTCTTCAGCACGATCAAAATGATAAATAAATTAACTTCTTTTTCATCGTCATTTAAAGCCTGCATCTTTGCTACCTTTCTTTGAAAATGTCATTATCTTCTGCAAAATAATTTTCGTTCTGGCTAATTGCAAAGAAACTTTCATATTATTTGCAGACATTTTATTTTTTTCTCCCATAATAAATTTATATTTTATCATGTACACATTATTCCAATAAGTTTGATATCATTTCTTTTATTTCATAACCTTTATAACAAAACACTTTATCTTAACTGCATTGCATTGACGTCTTTCACTTACTCTTTTTTTTATTTATTAAATATGGTGTAAGTTTGTATTATAATTATAGAAAATTCGAATAATATTAAAAGAAAATAATAAAGTAGAAATTTAAAAAAATTTAACAGTTAAAAACTTAACATATATGAATTGAAGAATAGAAAAGCTTAGTATATTGCACACAGTACGATTCCAACATGACACCAAACCTTAGATGTATGTTGAAGATGTAGGGTACCTTTTACAGAACCCAATGCTATCCGCCAGAGATATTCAGGAGGGACGGTTATCCCCAGGTTCCATGCCTAAGAAATTTATAAAGAGCACTGTAACTAGTACTCATGCCAATATGTATGACTATCGGGAAGACTACCCTCAGGTGAGTGCCCAAATCACAGCCAGCCGCGGTTTCGTATTTGTCACGTGATCATTTGCATCGAAAGGTTTCGTATTTGTCACGTGATTATTTGCACAAAACCCAAAATTTTAAAACCCTAATACCTGATAAACACTACATTGACATATCTGGTGGAGGCGATATATTACATTCATGTAATTTGATATCTTTTTTTTTTCTTACCAAGTATGATAAGAACAAATTCCCCATTAATGACTAACAGAGAAATTGACAGTTATTGCGGTTGTAACAATTGATTAATCAACATCATAATTTTGAATTAACCAATCTACTTTTGGTAACAGAAAAATAATAAACCCTACTTGAAAGTTTTGCATTAGTGGCATAGTGCATGTTTTATTGCGACGAAGCATGTGACTTTAACCTTTAACCTATATTAATGCATGTTTTGTTCAGAAGCCTTATACAGCGTATTAGTCCCCTTAGGTATGGACAAAGCTTTGAACCCTCAGGTGACGGAAGCTTATATATGGTGAAAGGCAATGTGTGAATTTCTAATGTACAAAATCACACTCCTGAGTTGTTAAGCATATTTGATGTAGTCATTGCCATAAGACTCAATTAAGAAAGATGAAGTACAATTTTATATGTATACACTTGAAAGAAAGAAATTAAGACTATTTATCATTTTTCTAAACTAATATTTTTTTTTACCAAAAATAAATAATCGAATGTTTTTTGTATTAATATATTATGAAAATAAAGAGTAGAAATATTTATTTGAATTTTTATTTTCAGCACGGTTTATTTAAAGATGTGATACTTTTCTTAGTTACTCTGTGACTTGGTTTTTTTGCACGTGACATACAGCGTGAGAAACACAAATTCTGTAAAGAAGCTTTTTCTTTCCGTTTTGGTTATGGCATTATACAAATTAAATTTCAGACATCAGACTGATAAATAAATGGCTTTAATAAAGGTATTTGCGTGGGACTAATGATTGTATGTTATGTGAATTACAGAAAGATTACAGGGTCGGTGCCCCATACGCCACTGTGAACGAAGGTTAACGGAAGTGACGTGATTAGACATCCGTCTGACCGAATCCATAGCTGTGACAGTGAACTTTTTTTTTAGAAAACAGCCACTTCAATGCAGGAATTCATAACAATATCACTAGGAAGATCGTAGTTTGTATGAAACGGATGTAAATAGTTTTCGATTAGAATAACGACAAAACTGTTTAATTGTAATTTTGATCTTGCAGACTATCACGATTGTTACAGTTTAACAAACAAACAATGAACAATATTCTTCCTGTTTAGAATCTTTATTGCATGTATTTTATTAAGGAAATTGTTTTCTTAATAAAATACAATATTAGCATTTTTATCTTAAAGCGTTTGCAAAAATATTGCGATTTTCGCTCAAACGTTGCTGGTAGAAGGTATTCAATAATGTACATTAATATATTTCTGGTTGTGGATATGGGTAAATTTGCTTGTTAATACTCTCCAGCATATAAACTTCACATCATGTTATAGTAAAAGTATTAACTCGTGCTTTCTTGTATATAGATACACATGTGTAGGTATTAAACTTTCGTTGGACTTTCGTCGTATAAATGGCCATGTTTGGCTGTATGAGAGAATGAGCTACTGTTTCACAAATATTTATGTTTGTTATTCATAGTATTTATATCATTATTTAAGTCTTAATAATTTTTATCATTATGTTAAAAAATGTGAAAATGGATGTTTATGTGATTTTCAGGGTTTCAGATTTAGTACCTTTTTTTATCGTGTGTCCATTTTTTTAATTGAGTTTTTATTTTCAATTTTGAAAAGGCTCTAATCAAGCGAAGCTGTGATAAAATGTTTTCTGTTTCAATATAAGCATAGTTTTATGTATTTTATATTTGAAAAGAGAACAAAATTAGATTGTTTGATCGTGGTTTTTTCTTTTAAGTTTGTATCAGTCAAAATCGTTTAATTCATTGATATTTTTTCCATTTTCAAAACATTTCATTAAGCTTAAAGTAGGTACGAAAGCTTTAGAAAACTATTATTGTTATCAAGATCTACATTCTAGAAAAGGCGCTACTTTTAAAAAGATTGTTATTATATGTATAACACTTTTCCAAGGGCATATGTATTAATTCTGCTGGCTGTTTCTTTTCTTTTGTTATTTATTTTTTTTTCTGTGTGTAATTTTGTTCACAGAATGTCCATTTTTTACTGTTCTTTTATGTATATCCGTCCATTAATATAATCAAAGAATATATTTATTATTTCATAGAATATGTCTACATTATATATATAACTAGATATTCCTATGGAGCACACTGTTTTTCTTGTTACGTGAGCGCCGTAATAAAATTTATCAATGCCTCCGATTGCCTTTTTATTTAAATTTCAAAACGTATGATTTACCATATTGTAAGCGCTAGCTGGCATTCGATACAACATCCTTTAAGCGTATGCTGTGAAGTTTGAGATCTGTCAATTCCTACAAATACTTTTCATAACTTCAAAATGCCAGTCAATAATAGAAGCGTGTTTTTGTACCCTCAGTACCCTCAGTACTTTGATTTTTTATCACAAACAGCATTGTCAACCGTCTAGTGTTCTTCGTTTGGACTGATGTTATTTGATGGTACTTTAACTGAAGCACCGATAAAGGACATTTAGAATATTTCTAGATGAAATAAACAACGCCTCCCCGAGCTATATAAGTATTAGAATTTGAATTCACGGATGAAATAACTTAAAACCTATTCATAAACGACTTGGCTGTGCTACGATGTACATTGTAGCATCTTATCAAGGGTGTGTTAGATTACAGCAAGAAGAGACTCTTGGCGCATAAAGTATTACAAAGTATTACGTGTACAACTGCCTATGTATAAGCAAAATTATTATATAATTTATAAGGTCACATTCAGAAAATTATGATTACATGTATTCAAGGTTGTGAACAGCCTATATCAGACAGAATAAGTAGAGCTGACATAATTTTCACCAAACCGAGCCAATGCAGGTGTAGATAAATAAAAATCTTGGAATAAAGAAATATTAATAAACACTTAGGTATGTCACATTAAATAACATTTAATAAGTCACATCAGAAAACATTCAAGTATATTACATTAAATTTCATTAAGGTGTGTAACATCAAAAAACATTGGTGTTTGGCACATCAAATAACATTTAATAGGTCACATCATATAACGTTAAGGTATGTTAAATTTAATTTAAGGTATATTACATTAAATTTCATTAAGATGTGTAACATCAAAAAACATTGGTGGTTGGCACATCAAATAACATTTAATAAGTCACATCAGATAACATTAATTAAGGTATATTACATTAAATTTCATTAACATTAATTTTTGTCACATCAAATAACATTTAAAAAGGTTGCATACAACTGTAATACGTCTTATCACTAGTTTTCACAGTTGTAGAATAAGGAATCATGGAAACGGTAAACCTTGCATCCCCTGTTCACCAAATTGTCGATTTCTTGCTGTATGACTTCCCTATCCAAATGGTATATTGGTGGGAAGGGATGTAAAGGGACTCCGGGGCCGTTCTCCGGAGCTCTCCTCTTATTCATGCAACAGCCGCACCGTGGGTCGAGAGAACACGGCGAGGTCGCGGGGGGCGGGTGGTCATTTTTTCTATTATTCGAACCTTTTCCCCGTTTGGTTTTGGACAGTTGCCGTGCTCTTTGGGTACGTCCAGTATTGCTTTGGTTTAAGACGGGAAAATTTGTTGTCGAAGGCTCTTTTCTTATCCTGTTCTGTGTTTGTTTACTCTCCTTACAGGCATGTTTTGGTCTCTTTCCATTAGGATCAGGTGTACTTATGCAATGGTTGTCTTCTTTCGGTGGCACTGTTGTTCTTCGTGACGCTTCATCATTCACGATTTTTTCAGACTGATTTGGCGCGTTACTTGCTAAAAGGCTCTCCTTCGGTGCAGCACTTGTGAAGTTGTAATTTAGATGTAAATTCAGTTCCCTCTCGATTTCTGTCATTCGTTTCAGCAGTCTTTGATACACTGGAGTCAAGTCCAACACATGGGCACTAAAGTGTGTAGCGGATGTGTCCGTCCATGTAAATACATAGCACCAAATACATAGCAGAACTTTTATCGCCAGCCACATTCTGTTAGTACAAATAATGGTACTGTATATATGAAGTAAAAGTTTCCTCGTTCCGGCTGTCAGAATCGCTATAAATATAATAACGTTCATAAACAGGAAGAGATTTTTCCGTGTTCCGGATCAGCTGAAACAAATATCCTTTCATGCATCATCTCTCTGAATTTTACAAGTGCGTTTTTTGCGATAATATTTGCCTATGACAAAATAGAGCGTTATAAATGCTGAAAACGAATGAAATAATTTTGTTTAAATGCAAAATAATAATCTTAGTTATCCTACTTCCTCTAATATATTATGTCCAGTGTGTTTGATTTTGCGAAAGGTTGGTTATATACTGTTATAGATTCATATTCTCTGTTATGTTTTTTCCAAATAACATTAAAAGATTCCCTCGAATTAATATTGTTTTAAATATTTGTTTGTTAATTATGCATGTTTTAAAACATGTATAAATAAAAAATCGCTGAAACATAAAAAAGAACTTGTTCAAGTCCTTAATATGCACTTATCTCTTTATGTATCGACAACCTTAGTGACTTTCCCTTTTCTCACGGAAGTGTATACATGTGTACATGGAAAGCAGCTATTCACCTTTGCTCGCTGACAAGATCATCTCTTTCAATTATTTCCGAAAAGAAGAAGGAAATAAGTGCATGATACTCACTTTATTTATTGTGTTCTTCGGTTGTTCTCCTTTGTTGTCTAGTAATTGCACACCTTTTTATATTAAATCGATATACTTCCCTCATGCCGTCATGAATGCAATTAAATACACGCAGTCTAACGTTTTATGAAAATCTAAGAAATTGAAAACAGAAAAATGATTTATTAATATTTCCGGAAAAGTTTATTACCTTGATCACTATCACGATTAGCATGCCGTTTTCTACTACATTGTATACAATGTCAGATTGTAAGAGTAAATATAAATGATGTCTTCCTTGTTTTTTACATTTTCTAACTTTTCCTGTTTCTTACAGCATCTGCTTAAAAATCTTTGGCTTTTCTGTTGTCTCTATCATCAAGAAACTAAACAGTATTATTATACTTTCATGTTAAATACTGAAATCTGATTGGTTAAGACGCAGTTGACAATCCGTTCTCTTTCCCTCGGCGTTAGCAACACGCTTGGCAACGGGCCGACAGAACGAATTGTTACATGCGCGTAAATAATGCGCGTACGGTTCGTTGTAAAACTCGCGTCTTTTCTATATAAAAGCAGTAAAATTTGCTATAAAATTAAGACATTCAGTATAATAAAATAAATAGTGCCTGTTTGGGAGGGTACCAGTTGAAATTGACACCCCTCGAAAACCATTGTCAACCTCCGCTTCGCGTCGGTTGACAATGGTTTTCTCGGGATGTCAATTTCAACTGGTACCCTCCCAAACAGGCACTATTTATATATTGTCCATTTACAATTTTTGTCTATGTTTCTGATGTATAAAAACTTCTAAAACACCTACTGAACTTTTCTATTACCTGATGTAGGTTTTTTTAGGCTATACCATTACTTGGCATTAGCTTTTATTATACTTTCATGTTAAATACTGCAATCTGATTGGTTTAGACGCAGTTGACAATCCGTTCTCTCTCCCTCGCACGCTTAGCAACGGGCCGATAGAACGAATTGTTACATGCGCGTTAATTATGCGCGTACGGTTCGCCGTAGAATTCACGTCTTTTCTATATAAAAGCAGTAAAATTTGCTATAAAAATTAAGACATTCAGTATAATAAAATAAATAGTGCCTGTTTGGGAGGGTACCAGTTGAAATTGACACCCCTCGAAAACCATTGTCAACCTCCGCTTCGCGTCGGTTGACAATGGTTTTCTCGGGGTGTAAATTTCAACTGGTACCCTCCCAAACAGGCACTATTTATATAATATTGACATTTTCCAGTGTCTTTGTCTATGATAACACTACTAATTGATTTTGTATTGTATATTGGACTATTTTAATATTTAAACGTACTATTGCTGAAAATAATATGAATATAAGTAATAAGGAATCATTCTTTGAATATTATGAGGTGATCAAATACTGTCCGAAGTGATCAAATCTATCATAAAGCTTTCCGGGCCGTATTTGATCACCACATAATACAAAGACCTTAAATAAACCATAGCGTTACACGGGAACAGCTTCACATACCCTACCAATATTAACAAGCCCCTATACGTATTCTACCTTACTTAGAACTGTGCGGTTACTTGAGAAAATCTTTACTTACAAGTATATCATTGCATCAGGACATGTTTGCTGACAATAGTAATACTATACTTAGGGAACAACTTCCCTTTCTACACCACTGCTATTTAGGAGTATACTTACTTGCATTGCAATACCAAAATAAAGGAAGATGAGATTTTTATTTTTTATTTTTCTTAGGAACAGCTTTATTTACTGTTTAGAAATAATTAATCAATAAATAAACAGCAATTTAAATAGTTCACCGGGATATGAAGTTGGTTGGTCACGTGATCAGATCCTGTGAAGCCCGAAGGGCTTCTCAGTAGATTTGATCACGTACCAACCAACTTCATAGCCCGATGAACTTTTTAACATTGCTGTTTATTACTTATATTTACGTTTGAAAAAGACAAATCGTTCAGAACTGTTAAAATAACCGAGATTTTAGGTTTACAATAATCCAAGCGACAAGCGATAAGCGCGTGCTATGATCATCGTGACGTCACGAAAACGTTCATACAGAATTGAACGTTTTCGCTTTTCTCTAGGTTCACATAAGGAAGCATATTTGCAAATGTAAATATAGACAAATATTCGTTGATTTCGAGGGCCCTATTATCCACTTATTTTACGTTGCCATACCGTATAGTATTTGACAAGTATGTATACCAGAAAAGCATCTCTATGTCCACAAACTAAAGTAGATTAGAAAAGGATGACTGCACTTAAGGACATGCGATATTTGCGAGAAAATAAACTTTTAAATGGTCAACATTTAAACTGCAACTTTACGTAATTGCGTTAAATAAAAGTATGTTGTTACCAAGTACGAATTTGTTTTCATAGGCAGGGGTCATCACTATTTCTTGAATCTCCATACAATAATAAGGACGATCACTTTTATACTAACTTCATACATAGTGCATGCTTTTCTCTTGTTCTCCGTTTAACAGTAGTATTTGCATTATCAAAGTTATGTCAAAGGGAGATTAATAGACAAACCTGCGCTAATGAATTAAATGAGAAAAAACTGCTTCTTCTTACTTTCGCTTTCCTTGTTGTAACCAAGGGTTGATGCATTTTGAATATTATAATTCACCACGTGATTTCTCACCTCAGGTAACATTGTGAATACAAAATTTTATCACGTGACGTGTAAGGTAGCATGGTATGTGCTAACTAGGAAAATGTTTTCGAACACGTTAAATTGTCAAGCATTGATTTAAAGTCTTCTGTACTTACATGCGCGTGGTCTAATTGTTGAAACCATAGTAAATAGTATACTTGTACCATATAGAATAGATAGGGTTAAATGGTGAAAAAGAGATGATCACATACATTTTATACATGGCATTGTTATTCATGCTAGTCTAATTTTAGTACCATTTGATAATGTCAGCTCCACCTCTCATGCATATTAAGGGGGATGTGCGGCCATCTTTTACATTTGAGCATAAGAATGTAAATATTTCTTGAACTGGCTTGTTTTTGCCCGAAACTGACCAAAACTGTTGCCAAAGATATAGAAGCAATAAATATGAGATTCTTTATGTTGTTTTGTATGCAAATTGTGCATACAAGAACAGGACAATGTCTTTTAAATCACTTAAAACAGCTGTCGAACTGCGCAGCTACAGACTTATTTTGAAGATTTAAAAATCTGAAAAAATCTGAAAGGGGTTTATTGGTGTTCTCTCTACAACTATTTGTTGAGAAAAAGGTTGAATTTTGCACATAAATGTAGAAACTTTGTCTCAAAATAGGGTACCCTATTTTTATCAGTCCGCATGGTATCTATTTTTAGAGCAAGAAAAGCCCAGGCTATACTTAGAACTCCCGTGTCTATGGAGGCACATTGACGTAATATTTTTATCGATAAAAATAAATGTCAATTCAAAACAATCTGGACTGAATGTGACAGACATCTCTATACCAGTTCCAATTGTTTTGTTTTAGTTCTATGAGTATGAATTAAATTAAATTCTTTTTAGAAGTAGGATAGGGGTTCAAAATATTAATTGCCTTAAAGAAAAAATATACATATATTTTTCAATGAAATTATAACTCTAATGTACCTCCATAGACACAGACAAAAAATATCTCGTGCAAATTGTTGGTTTTTGAGACTCATTTTAAGAATGGAGTGCCCTCTTTTGAGACAAAATTACAGCTAAAATAACCAAGCTTTCACCTTTTTCTCAACAAATGGTTGTAGAGTAATCACTGATGACCTCCTTTCATATTTTTAAATCTTAAATTTAAGTCTGTAGCTGCCCAGTTCAAAGTGATTTAAATGCATTGTTCTGCCTTTGTATGCGTAATTTGCATACAAAAAACATGTTAAACGTTATATTTATTGCTTTTGTATCGTTTGACAACAGTTTGAATAAGATTTGGACAGAAACAAGCCAGTTCAAGAAATGTTTACATTTTTCTTCTCAAATGTAAAAGATGGCCGCACATTCACCTTAATACATGTAGCAGTCTTATGTTTGATCAAGGGCTGATTAGCGAAAATGCTCCTGTTTTCGAAAGTTGTAAGGAGAAAAACATAGAATGAGCTTATTGTATCACAGTCTAAAATTTTAATTCATGTTGAAAATTGACTAGACTCTTTAATGAATTTAACGAAAGTGATATTAAGTTGAGAAATAAACGCAACAGGGTCCAAAACCCGGCGCTAAGTGCAGTCATCCTTAAATTTCTTGCAATTGAATAAAGACAATTCTGCATTCTTTAGCCATATTTGATTTGTGATATTCAATCTTACTCACAATACCTTGATGACATATCCTCGTTATAAACCGTGGCCTTTTTAAAATACGTAAGTATGTGTGACTATCGATAGATGCAACAACAAAAAAATATTTAAAAAAAACCACAAAACAAATCAACGTTTTAGACTGAATACCGATAATTCTAAAGATACAACCGTTGATGCAACTGATTCTTGTGGGTTTTTTTAAGCGAAGAGCCCATATGGTGACATTACAAATCTGATTAATGACCCCATTGCATGTTTTGTTGATTAAAGATAGTGTATACTGAACTGGCGTCAACGGAGGGGTAATAGTTCTGTTCTGCAATCATCATTAACAAAGCGGAAATCGTACAAACAGCATGTAATTTCTTCATCAATATGCATCAATCAATTTCACATATTTCGATCGATCGGTGATTTTATCATCTTTATTGCCAAAATAAATCTTTGCAATGATTTGTGAAATGACGTAGAATATCCAAGCATGTAAGAAAGGATGATTTAACCAATAACGTTAATTTTCTATTTTTGTTTGAATGTCCAAACACACATATGGGCTAATGAATAGCAGCCAATCATTTAATCTGCTTGGTTTTTCATTTGAGCGTCAGATGTTCAATGAAAGCACTTGTTTATATATAGAAAAGGCATGACGAAATCAATGATACTAAACATTGCAAAAACATCAATCACTTAGTTCCATAATATATGCAGACTGAATAAACTCCAATGGCAGCTATAACATCATCATCATCTTCATCATCATCATCATCATCAAAAATTATCATCATAAATATAATTACACACTCGCCTCCTATTTCCATCCATTAAACAGCCACAAACAACCAATCACCATTACCTGACCAACACACAACAGCATCTTCACCACCATCAACAACAAAAATTACACACAATCAACAACCAATTAAACACAATTACCTTACCAACACACAACAGCATCTTCACTACCATAAACAACAAAAATTACACACAATTAAAAACCAACCAAACCCAATTTCCTTACCAACACACAACAGCATCTTCACCACCACCAACAACAAAAATTACACACAATCAACAAAACACCAAACACAATTGCCCTACCAACACAAAACAGTATCTTCACCACCACCAACAACAAAAATTATACACAATCAACAACCAACTAAACCCAATTGCCCTACCAACACAAAACAGCATCTTCACCACCATCAACAACAAAAATTACAAACAATTAACAACCAACCAAACCCAATTTCCTTACCAACACACAACAGCATCTTCACCACCATCAACAACAAAAATTACACACAATCAACAACAAACCAAACACAATTACCTTACCAACATACAACAGCATCTTCACCACCACCAACCCACCAACAACAAAAATTACACACAATCAACAACCAACCAAACCCAATTACCTTACCAACACACAACAGCATCTTCACCACGAACAACAACAAAAATTACACACAATCAACAACCCACCAAACACAATTACCCTACCAACACCAACAACAACAAACACCACACACAATCAACAACCAACCACACCCAATTACCTTACCAACATACAACAGCAACCTCCACCACCAACAACAACAAAACACCACACACAATCAACCACTCACACTGTTAACGAACAATAAACAACAACTATACCATCAACCCCATTAACGGACACAACAAGAACAACAATTGCAATTATCCTTGCACCATAACCGTTAACAACCAACAGCCACTACCAAAACAAAAATCACCTCAAACAACAACACAAGAAAAAGATTACAACCATCACCATTAACACCAAACAAAAGCAAACGACAATAACCATATTCACTACTTACCTTTTAGAAACAGTATAAATAACCTTAAAAACTAAAACAGACTGTCAAAAATTACTTAACGACCACCAGTAAACCCCCCCCCCCAAAAAAAATATTTTTAAACAACTTATTACTTCAGTTTTGAGAAACAACTGCGACAATCATTACAACAAACGACAATATCACCACCACCGACACAGTGATAACTTATATTTCTGACTGATTCAAACATTTTTTTAAGGAGGCCAATTTGGGTTTTTGTTGTTTATTTATTTATTTATTTATTGGCGTAAAAACTACCATTTCAAAACTCTTTATTTTTTAACCATATGTAATTTACAACAACTTATTTGCGAAGTTTCAAAAAAAATCTACCATTTGGTTCTAGGGGCCATCTCAAAATACAGGTACATTTATTATAATTGTCATTTTACATACTTCAAAGCAGATTTAAAAATTACTACAATAGCGATTTTCCAAAAATTGTAAAATGTGATTACTAATATCATTTTCTGCCTCATATGTAAGAAATACTAAATTTTACCGTCTGGTTTTTAGTGAGGACCATTTCAAAATATCAATATTCACCAAATTTTGCTATATATTTGGAGAAATACAAATTTACATTGGTACAATGTATTCATTTAAAAATTAGGGAAAATAACCATGTGTATAACATTATTATGTGTGTAAAATTTCATAGGGGGTACAGTTTTTACTTTTTCCGATATGTTTTTTCTTATAAAGTAATTCCTACAAAGCTTCATTTTATCATAACGTCATAAAAGCACAGTGGCAACGCTCACCAACCGAACAACGAAAATCGTTTGAAAACTAAAATTTTCCTTTAAAAATCTTAATATTTTTATCTGTATTTTGTTTATTGTGTTCAATTTAATAAATGGTATTGAAAAAAAATTATAGAAGGTATAAAATCACTGTATTTTACTAGAATGCGCAAAAACTTGTGCAATGAAAACTTAAGTCGGCCTCCTTAAGTTAATGTATTACTCGATTTAGAATTTTTTTAAAGACTCAAAAAGAAGATATAAATTTTGATACTTTAAGAGCAGAAATGTATTAACTTGCATACAATGTTAATGACAAATATAAAATAAACATGCTAAAGTTTAGGTGAACATAAGGTAAGATTTTCCAAAATTCCGATCACTCTGTAAACGGACTAGGAGTAAGAAATTATATATATATATATTCTTCATGTCATCTGAAGCCAACGCACTTAGTTCCACAGTCATCTACCTCTACATTACATTAAACCATAAAGTTCCTATTATTTGGTTAGTAATCGTTGCGCAATTTGCTGATACCGTTTGGAATATCAGGGAATGAATGGAGATTTCGTTGTGCGCCTTTGAGTATGATAATTGTTTTACATTCAGTTGACTGCGGGGGCCATTATGCGTGTAATGGGGATATCTCCGTAACGGTTAGGATGTTGATACGGCTCCGGTTTAACATCTTTTCAGCGAGTTGGTAAAATATTCACAAGTCTTTTGTCGAGACCGCTGCTTTTCTGAATACACGCCACTGAAAATGATCCAACGGTTTAGACAAAACGTTTCTTCAATTTCAAACAATCAATTTGTAGTAATCGTCGCCATATAAAATCGATCGGAATAAAACACACGTCTGCATGCACTCTCATCGTTAAACGATAACAGACGTTTCTACCTTGTGGTCAAATGCAAAATTGTAACAATTTCAAGTTAGATAAATCTCCGTATTAAGTGACTGTTCTATTTTCGGTTCATGTAAATGCTATTTCAGTTTGCGGTTTCTCAAAATAACTGGATTGGTTATAGTTTTTATTTAAAAGTATTTATAAAAATACTCTGCGGTGATCTAAACTGGCAGGGACTAAGTTAAACTGGTGTGATTTCTGCGCGTGATGTCGGTGCATTGAAATCAGAAAAGATGGTATCTCTTCCTCTCCCTACCCATTGTCATATATTCGCATTCCCTCAAACGTGTATCTCGCCGAGCATTTTGTCAAATCAAATATTCGATCGCACTCGATATATTAGGAGGCTTGTCCCTTTTTGCAGTAGACGTTTGGCCTTCGGGGAATAAAGAGTATCATTTGAACAAAAATAACCTTACATTCAATACATTGTAATTGGAGGCATTAATTTCGTTTGTTTGTTAACGTTATATGGTCAAGGAGAGGAGAGGACAAGAGTATTTACTTAAATCACGCTTCCAATTCCGTAAAACGCTTTGTCATTATCGGTGTCACTAGCCGAGTACTTGGTGGAGAAATGTTCTTGGTCCCAGAGTCAATTCAGACATATTGTTTTGCAGAGGAGAAAATGCATTTATATTAAAGGAATATTGTGTTTTTTCATCATACTTGGTTATTCTTGTGGTGAACAAATTACTGGATTAAGACGACGTCATGTTAACGTGACGTCAGTGATGACAGATGAGATTTTCATACATGCCTAAAATGTTTCCCGCTGGCCGGCGCTATACATATGGCGATATCCGGCGCTTCACGTGCGCTGACGTTTCGTCGGACATCAGAAGGGACGGGGGGAGTGATCGATTTGTAAGTAAACAGGCTCAAATGATCAAATGTCAAAATTTGTTCTGTCTATAAGCATTGTTGTTCTATGTGGTACCCTGCAGCCCTCTCCATCTCGTGATGTGTCCTGCGGTATAGGGGTACATGCAACTGAAGGAATATTTTTGTGGAAAGATTAAAAGAGAATTGCATTACTAGTGCCTTACTAACACTACATTGCTTTTAGAAGAAATCAAATTATTTTCTATGTGGCGTAATTGAAATGATTAAAATTGCTTGAGGATAGAAAATCTTATGAAATCAAAAACTTCATCTAGTTGATAGAAGACACAAATTTAAGGACTACTAAAAATGAAATCACTCTGCTATTAGATGAATTACATAAAAAAGTTTTATAAAATAGACTTTGATATATATATTGTCCAATCAGATTGCATCGATTATATAATACAATATACTAGTATAGCGGTTCTTATAAGAGACAAGCTAAATGGCGTATTAATTGCAATCTCCATAGAAACGTCGTTTGGCCCTGCTTTTCAAGAAAACTTATTGTTGTTTGAATATCATACACTATTCGAAAAAAATTCCGTAACAAATAAAACTGGCTGCAAAAAGCGATTCTGTCCATTACTTCCGGTTAATTCTGATTTTAATCTCCTTTGACAGTCAATGGAACAAGCCCTTTTCTGTGATCCGGGGCTGTGTTTGACGGAATTTATTTTTTGCCATCTTAGTGGGGAAAAAATGCGTTATTCCTGAAACTAATTGTCTTGCCGAGCTAAACCGCTCCTCGATCACTTGGACGAAAAATTCTGATTTCATTTCAAATGAAGCTCAAGTTGGCCATGTTAAATATAAACAATCAAATCAATAAAACTCCCCATGCTTTGGAATTTGTTCTTCGGTTCTCCAGATGTCTCGTTCTGTCTTATCGGTCGTGCACTGAGGTGTATTTACCTTTTATGCAATATTGTCAGACCCTTCAGTTGCAGCTTCCCTCTGATTCCTGTTGGGAAAAAAACATTTATCACAAACCTCAGTTAGCTAGATGTCTTTTTTTGCATCTATGACATTTATTTGGAGTGATTTATATCTGCTTGGTGTGAATCTTGTGATTGGGACAACTTAATACGTGATGTTTACACCCTCACCATCAATTACCACAGCATTGTTATGATTTACATGTAGTAATGTACAGTTTACAAGAACCGAGAAATAATCTTTCTATAATAGATATACTTAAAATTCAGATTTTAAAAAACCCAAACATCTCAAGGACAAATTTTCCAACGTCGGTTTGCAATGCTTTTTGCAAATATACATGTATTTTATATAACGATAATAAAATGTTTGACTTTAAAGTGTATGTGGCCGGTTTTTTTTCATTTTTAATTCCGTTCACCATAAAGATTGAGGCAGGTTTCGTCATTTACAAAACTATGATAAACATTTACAAAACTATGTATATCCTTACCCCTACCCACCAATCTCCTGGCAAACAAAAAGAGCCTTGACATAGTTCCATTTTAGTCTTTTCAATTTGGAATATAAATGAAACATCTAAATGCATATTTTATCAGCAGATTACGTAATTTTCCATTTTGTTCTTTTTTTTTTTTTGATTTCGCTGGCATTAACAACTTCTTACCTCCGGAGCACACGAGTACTGCAACTTCAGATTGCATGTCGTGAGGGAAATTTTTATCAATCACTCCATTTTTCATGTTGGAAGATACAAGGCTTGTTGTATTATATGATACATTGAAAACTTCATTCATCTGATCACCTGCTTATTTATGTCATACATATTCCAAACCAAAACGTGACACACCTTAAAAAGATTTTTTTGCTAACTAAAAGTTGAATCTCTCTTTGGGAGGTTATCTGATGTTTTATATTATTACTTTCGCCTTTTATGAGCTTTTGCATTTAGCTTCATGAATTAATGTATGTCATTATCTTTGATCAGAACTTTGCAACACCTCAGTTCTATCCGGTATCCTTTTGGAATAAGCGCAGTATGAATGTCGTTTTCAAAGAAGGTGCGAGTTAAGGTAAAAATTGGAATTTGAATATCCAAAAAGGGACAAACAATACATCGTGCTATGATATAATCTGATATATAGATGTTTGCTTAAAAATATCTCAATTCTGACATTTGACATCTTGCATACTTTTACAATCACTAAAACAATGAAAGTTCTGAAAATTACAAAATTTTCTATGGTTAAGATAAAAAAAAAAACCCACCGCAAATTGAAATCCACAATGCAATAAACATAATAGGTTGAAGAGATCACCGTACATACAAATTGTTGTCAGTGTGTTTGAAACCCGATTTTGTTCTAATTGACGCTTGGTTAACCACAATTTTGAATAAAATACATATTAACACATTCTAATATTTTATTTCATTTGTTTCATTTCTTATGCTGTGGTATCATTATTATTCATGGGCATTAATTTTCGCTGATTTAATGAAAGTCACAGTTTCAAGGATACGTAAATTCGTGGCAAATTATTCTACATGTACATATAGAATGGTTTAATAGAAATTGCACTTAGTTTTGTGAATCAGGTCAACAACGAACTCCGCGAAAATTAGTATTCAACGAATATTGATGAAAAATAAGCCCAGAATAAATTTGCAGATTGATTTTCACACACTGTTACTACTCATTATCGTAGCTAAATGATTTTTACTCTTACCTGTATTCACCTGAAATCAGACAATACAGATAACGATAAAAATATACTTAGTATTTGTAAAAATTAGCTTTACGGTGGCCATAAAAATGCTTTTATAAACACACAAAACTGAGCATGAACGCGTATAAAACATTTGCTTAGGTTTAATAATTTACAAAGCTAACTAAACAGGCCTATCTAATATCATATCAAATTTGCTTCAATTATTAATTCCGTTTCTATTTTCATCCGAGGGAAATGGAAATAACTAAAGGTATAAGAACTGATAGAGGAGGCTTCATGTAACAAATATGTTTAATAACAAAAACCTTAATTAAGTTGTGTAAAAACCTTTAGTTAAACAAATCTTTCGAACATTTGAAGCATAGAAGAATGGGAGCATTCGGCCAATAACGCCGTCGTCTGTATGTCTGTATGTCTCTCTTTGGAAAACAAACTATATGTGACACGCATGGACGCATGGGGTTTGATATCTGACTGATATTTTTATTATAATCAAATCATTGTTCATGAATGTGTTGGACCCATTAATAAACAATAAATTAACTATAAACTTTTACTTTTCTTTTCTTTCACAATTTTGAGTTTTACGTCTTGCATAGATTGCAATAGATGAAAGCGTCAGCTAGTGATCTGCAGGTCTTGAGTTCGAAACCCGCTGGGGCGTTTACAATTTTTTAACTTTCTAAAAAAATCTCATTGTCAAATATTGTGCATTTTCAAAATTTCAAAACGCTGATTATATTATGGTTATGATGTTTTTTTATCCATATTACCACCTTAAGGTGTCCCATATATACCATCTTAATCCTCAGAATTCGGAATGCATCTTCTCGTCTATTAGTCTGTAATGGTATAGAGACTATCCACAAAATTTTCAAATTCTGCATCAAAGTCTGTTCTCCAACCGCCCACCTACTGTTAGAGTGACCCAGCTAGCCTGACAGCACATCCTATATAACGAGTTGTAACAATTAAATCTCCCTTAAATTGGAGGAAAATTGTTGGTGACAAATAGCCCTGTCCAGTAAATGAAGACAAATGCAACCTTATCCTTACCGATCTGAAAAATCATTTCTCACTGTCGAGTGTCAAATTGCTGCAAATTGTCCTATAAGCTGCTTCGAAAAAAATGATTCTTCTAGCGACGGCGTTTCAAATTTCTCGACAATTTTTTAAGATTAGCAGTCTATCTCAATCGTAGCTCATAGCGATGACAAAGAGCAGTGATGATTTGAGAAATCTATTGCCTTTAATGATTCACTGTACGTTAAAATAGGTACATGGACAGCTAAGAATCATATAGTTGATTTGTTCTAGTACTCATATAAGTCAATTAAAAAAAGAACAAGAACTAAGGGTGTTGTCAGAAAAAGTGGTGGAAGTGTCATGTTGTAAATTTGAATTTACTCAGTGGCAGCTCATACAAAATTTACTAGATGACAAATTCTGTAAATGTATTTACTGTCACCAAGTGAATTCAAAATTTACAATATGACAGAAGCAGTGCCTCCCCTACGCTAGGACCAGAATGCTGATAGCATGTTTTGAGATAAATTTGTAATATTTTTTTAAAATTATCATTGCTTGAAACACTTCTAAATTATTTATTATAAACATAAATCTAAGCTAGCTCTCTCTCTCTCTCTCTCTCTCTCTCTCTCTCTCTCTCTCTCTCTCTCTCTCTCCGATTATAAGAGAAGTAAGAATATACAGATTATTGATGGACACAGTTCAGTCAATGAATCTATTGTTTGAATTCAGTATCATTTGCAAGCAGCCATGATTTCCTTTTCTTTGGCATGCACCAGTTTTGGCCAATCAATTCACGAAAGAGCGATTTATTATTCCTCAAAGTATCATCTGATGCATACGAAATGCCAAGAATGAATGACAATTCTCATGCAAATGAAAATACAAATGTTGACATCCGTCCCGTAGACGGTCGATCTAAACATTAAATCAAGTGATGCACTTTTAGTTTTTCAGAGCCTTGGGACCAAGGAGAGAGAGAGAGAGAGAGAGAGAGAGAGAGAGAAAGAGAGAGAGAGAGAGAGAGAGAGAGAGAGAGAGAGAGAGAGAGAGAGAGAGTTAATATCCAGCATCAAGCGATTAAGCACTTCAAACGCTATTTTAAAAACGAATCTTGCAAGTTGACATATTTTCTGATTTCATCTTGTGGTTGGATAAAAGCGTTCGGATTAAAAACCTGATGAAATACAGTAACACCGAAAACCACTCGAACAATGTAATTAGAACAAACGGAATTGGTTCCTATCAGGTTTACAGAACTCTGAAATAGTGGATTCCTAAAAGGTTGTTTTGGTTTCAGACTAGACCATTGATCGTATTCAGCACTGATGGGTGGGAACATATGCACCGAATTGGTTGTTGTATCTTTTATTCATATCAAGTATCACATCTATATAACTAAGCATGCTTTTATAGCCATGTCAATATATTGATAGTTATCCGGATCTACTCTCTGTGTATTCATCCGCCCCCTCCTCCGTTCTCATTGGTTCTTGTAGAACAATACTCCGTTGCTCGTCTGTCCTTCTAATGCACTTCAATTATTAAAAAATGGCACCAGTTGTAGTTTTACCCCCCAAAGGTTTACTTTTTTTGATTGGTTATCAGTGTCGAATTCTCTGACGGCATTTGATGTGTTCTGCGATCCTGTGCAATGTTTTGGTACAAAATTCCTCGAGTCTGTACGTCTAAGCAAAACAGGGAGATAAATCTAGCTAGATAATAGAAATCTTCCCTAAATTTGATTATAACATGAATGGAACGTATACTCTTGTAGGATGCATACCATTGATATAGATGATTTATCAAATATTGCTTGACAATTTCCGCTCATATGGGGACTTCACAACTTCCGGTGAAGGTAATCAGATCCGAATGTTCGATCAGCACTCCTTCATGTCATTGGACAATAAAGGATGTCCATGATATTAGATGGCCTAGGTCAATTGAATGCTTCTAAGTGGTGGATTCGAACAGGTATCGGAAGGATCAGCCCTACCGCCCTAACAGTCCCATAAAATCGTTGACAATATCGATCAGTTTGCGGGTTTATTCATAAAAATAAAACCCAAACTCAATGGTAGAATCTTTGCATGCTTAGAAAAAAGGGTAATAAACCTTTATATAAAAAGAAACGTTCGAGGAAATATATTTCTTAAACCTTGGTTTTATTGGGAAATATTTCATATCTTACCTAATTAGTCATATCACATGTAAAGATATTTCAACTTTATGAGAAATTTTACAACACAAACACGTTACGTCAGCATTTGCAAATTTCGAAAAAGTCAAACAGAAAACTGGAAAGGTTTGATATGTGTTATATTTACTTCGAATTTTGGTAAGGATATTTTAAGCTTTAATGTTTAAAATGAAGGCAATTTTGATAAATCGAACACCATTTGACCATACATAGCTCAAGTGTGTTCAAATGCGTTGCTTTCAAATAGCATCATGCCTACAGCTTATCATTATGTTCCTATGTAAATTGTTCGCGGTCTGCCATGTCTGCTAATGCCGACCTCTTTACCTAAAGGCTGCTTGTAGGTGGTCAATTTATCAATCCGTGTCTGGAAATGGAAAGCATTGAGGAGATCATGTCTGAGAATGGAGCCATAGTTGTCGATATTGGGCGAATATTCTTGATAAATTCCACTTTACGATCATTAAGAATAACAGAAATAGTCCAATATATCTTATAGTAACAGGATACATGCACTTTCTCTACACGTTTTCGCTTTTATTCTACAAGATATTTATATACTCGACTTTCAAGTACATGTACATTGCATCATGACTATTTTTTTCCCCAAGGTTTGGAAGTAAAATATTCAACGGATATTCTACTGCAATTGTAAAATCCTTATTCTTTTATGACCTTCATTAACTTTAACAGAAAATGTTGATCATAAATATCTCATTTCTGTTGCTTTTGAAATGGGTGATTGGTAAAGAATGATCTACATGTACGTCACATAATACTTTCTCAAATTGTTCAAATCAAGCTTTAATTTCGTCGATTACGATTTCTTTCAAATGAGAATGTTTCAGATAAATTTTTTTAAAACTCTACGTAATACAGCTAACAGGTTCTAAATTTGCTACAAACTGACATTCTCTCTCCTTAACCAAAACAATGACTCCATTTTATTTCTTTTATATGTAAAATCTACAAATATGAAATAAAATATAGGATTAATGATTGGCATATTTCTGGAAATAACCCATCACATAAAACTTAGATCAGTATTATATAAATACAGAGTAATTTCTTTAAAGTGAAACAAGTGTGAAAATGATTTGTTTGCTTGTCTATAAAACTCTTTATAATAAAGAATTATTTCTCTGTATTAATTATATCCAATATATGATTGTTAATTAAATAATTTAGAATTAACCATTGACAATAAGTATTTGCAACATGTTTTATGTAAAGTGATATTTGTTTTTGAAAAATGCAAGATGAGCCATTTCTCCGTATTAACTATATTCAATATATGCATGTTAAGTTATTCAGTATTGCAACCTGTTTTATATGCAATGTGATATTTGTTTCTGAAAAATGCCAGATGAGTCGGACGAAAAAGCATGAAAATATGACAGACCGGAATACTAAACTTCCAAATTCAAAGTAAGGTGACAGATATATGTATTCTGAAGCAGACAGACAAAGCATTTTATAAAAGATGAAATAATCCACAGTGCTATAACTTCTTGCTAACTGCTTCAGGGAGGGGGGGCATAAAGGGTGAATTTTTGCCAGTCCAGCATCCAATTTATATAACAATTCATAATCTGCTTAAACTAAATCTTACGTCACTAATCACGTGATATTTTGTTCAACTTATTACCCATCGGATCTACCTTAAAATTTTGAGTTTGATATTATTGGTCATTTACACTATGATCTAGTGAAGAAAAAATCCAGACATTTTATAGCTTTAAAATTTGAAAAATTTTCCGATATCTTTAAAAAGAGCTGGAAATTAATATAGTCTAAATGTGAGCCGGCCATCCAGCCCTCCTAAATTCATGTCTGTTTTGATTGATTGTATTGGACAACAATGGTTCTTATCATTTACGAGTCGAAACTTACTCTTTTTGGGGGACAACATGCACTGACTGTAACCTCCTTTTTGGTTGAAAAATACATCGATTCAGTAAAGAAACGGTTTTTTTTTCATTATAATCTACTTAGTGTTTAATCAGCAATTGTAGTCAAAATATCAATCTAAGAACTTCATTTCTTCTTTATTGTCACGTAAATGAAAAATATATCAAATAGTACAGGGACCCACATGTTTGTGTGGTAATATACATGTAAGGTATCCAACCCATAATGTCTAGACTAATAATTACATTTTATTTTATTTAGGAGCATGTTTTTATTAAAAATCGATCGACGTAAAATAATTAACATCTTTTGAAATTACATCTGTGGTTGTCTTGCGCTTGGCTATTAATGAAAATATGGTTTTTGGTACATTAGATGTTTTCTCAATACATGTATAAGCTTTGGGCACTAAACCTTTCAATGTCTATAAGAATTTACGGCCAAGATGCAAAATCTGCAAGAAATCCATTTTTAACAAGGGCTAAAAAAAAAAGAACACTTCAAATTCATAAAACATTTCAAATTTGTTATTTATTAAAGTAGAAAACTGCAAATACTCTCTTTAATTTAGCATCAATTAGATTTCCTACCGAGTAACTGTCAAAATTGATCAGAATGCGGTCATTATTGATCGAATCCATGAACGACATTTCTGTGATAACTAGTTGAAAGCATAGACGTTAATATTTCTAGAGTTATTAATACACTTTAAGCATCAGTATCAGAATAAATTAAAAGGAACATGAAAAGACGAGAATATGTTCAATCGAGTACATCAGTCTCGAGGACTCACCCTTTAATTCGAGGTGATTCGGGGGTGGTGTAATTAATGTACTTTATATTACAATTTTCCCAATTAGAGGGAGAACATCCCAGTAAAACCGGATCTTGTCTTATCATAAATGTCAAATTATTGGCAACAGACCGCATCAAAATAGGCCTGATTGGGGCAAGCTATCTCGAGAATACATTTTATTCAGAAGAGGATACACTTTTATCAAACCTTTATACGGCAAGGCGCAACCTTCTCAAAATGCCTCTGCCAATATTTGTCAAGAAAAGAAAGGGAAAAAAATTAACTTCGTTGCATTTGCGTCACTGGGTCTTCCAACCAGTACAGGTCCGTTTTTTGCTGCATTAAGGGAAATGGGACAAATAAGATGAGACAAGAGCAGAACGTTTGAGCAGGATTGTTTGAGATTTATATCCCCAAGCTACGCTTTTTAGCCTGTCTTTATAGTCACAAGCACGCCTGCTCCTTCAATCTCTGTTGAAAAAAAAACCTCATCTAACAATCTGCTGGACAATGACGCCAGAAAAACAATGTAAACCTAAACTCCGATAACGAACCTGAAAAAAATTAACTTCCATAGGAATTTTATGCTACATACATCTCTTCAGATAATAACTCAATAAAAAAGGCGTTTAATGTCGGACAAACCTCTCTGATGATCCAAATATAGAGAAATTTCCAACCATATCCAGACGGATTAATTTTACTAGCACTGTTTTTTTTAAAGTAAAACTTTTTTCATGTCTCTCTGGCAAGATAATAGATTAATGTAGAATATAAACGTTGCGTTTCTTTATTCTATGTTTTAAGATAATTGGAACATTGCAATTAATCTGACAATACTGGAGAGCATTATAACAAAATGACGATGAAAAATACAGGCAGTAGCTGGTTTATCGAATTTCTGGGACCTCAAAATATTTGATTAATTTAGATTAAACCTACTTATAATGTTCATACATCGTACTAAAATTCTCGAACAGCACTCTTTAAAACGTAAATGTTTGAAGAATATTAATATACTGTATTTGAAGTTTGATACCGTTAACAGCTAGCTAAACGCAAAATCATGAATAATGAAGGCAATGCCCAGGAAAGGTGAAGGTCAGGTTGTTACAACGCAATAATATTAAGTTTATATGAAATGTCAATTTCTAAGAAAATGAACTAATGTACTATAGTTTACTTTACAGTATCCCGCAATCAAAGCTCCACTGTTTGTAATAAAAAAATAATGTCACAGTACGTTTTGTCATAAAAATGTTTTATTTTTACCACTGTGTTCATGCATTTCTTCCATCTATATTCAAATGCTGTCCAGTTTCGTAGAGTACATTGATTCTATTACAGTGTTGTGAGTGTATCGTATATCTGATAAATACCCAGAGATATTGCGTTCCACTTTATTTCATATCACGCATCATTTTTATATCGTCTGTTCCAGATAAGGGGTCTCTTGATATTGAACGCTTTTTTACGGCCAAAACAACACATATTTCATAGTTTGTGCATTATATTTATGACCTCCTGTTCCCTAATTCAAATCAATACGGCACCAAACCCTGAGCATCAGATGATTATTAAAATATAGCAAAAAAGTGGCTTTACATTTCCCTTGTGGAAAAATACATCTGCTCAATTGTTTATGCTTCGGTGTAATGCGATTTATAGGAAGCTGCCTCTGACGATGATCTGACAATACTGTGACATTATCCTCTTGATTAAACACATATACTTGTAAACATGTACCTGCAATCATCGATTATTGCAACGTACGTCTACCTAAGATAACAGATTTTCATCTGAGCACCATCATAATGATGTTCGATAAAACAAAACAAAAAATCATTCGAGCTTCCTCCCTACATGTAACTTCTTTTGCCTTTCAGTCAAAACAACATTATCGACCTTAAAATAACCAACTGTCCTTTCATTTGCAATCAAATTACTAACTGGGTTGATAATTATTTAGTAGAAAGAAAGTAAAAAGTCTTTCTGAGTGGTTTTTCTTCATCACTCAGACATACTACCTCAGGTGTTCCCCAGGGATTTGTTCTTGGACCATTTCGATTTTATTATATATTAATGGCATGTCTTATGATGTATCAAACAATATTCGTATTTTTGCGGATGACATCTTTTTATATGTTTTTGTTGACAATGACACACAGGCTGTAACAAATTCACTTGTTTCTGATCTTGACAAAACATGTAAATGGTCTGACATATGGGCAGCTGATTTTAATCCCAGTAAACCCCAAAACCTTGATTTTGTCAACTTAAATAGGTAAAATATATCTCATCCTCCTGTATAGTTTGGTGTCCATGGTCCATTTATACAAAAAGTTGATAGTCACATCCATTTAGGTGTAAATCTTTAATATGATGGATATCAATTCTATTCATGAAAAAGCTTGTAAGCTAAACTTATTGGAACTTGTTAAATATACGTTGAGTAGATGCTCTCTTAAAAAAATATGCTTCTCATTTATAAGACCAGTTATAGAATATGCTGACAGAGTTTGGGACAACTGTTCAGATGGAGAAGTTAAACTTCTAGAAGATATTTAAGTAACAGCCGCAAGGATTATATCAGGTCCAAGAATTAACTCATCCAGTCTGCTCTATATGATGATTTGGGTATTGATCTACTATCAGATAAAAGAAAGGTTCACAAACTCACACTATTTTATAAAATGGTCAATTGACTTGCCTCAAAATACCTACAGGATTTACTTATACCATGTGTACTACCTCAAAACAATTACTCGCTAAGACACCAAGATGATTTTAAATTCGGTTTACCTCAGATAAAAACAACTGCTTTTATACACAGTTTTTTTTTTACCTTCAGCCATAAAATTATGGAATGAACTACCTCTTCAAATTAGAGTTTTACCAACTGTGTTGTAAAAAAGCTATAAAAACATATTTTTAGAAAGCCAAATTAACTTCATGATTTTGGAAACAGAAATGAAAAAATGCAAGCAATTTAAATACTGACCTATTCAACCATTTTTTGCATGAAAATTCCATTTGTGATATGTGTGGTTATGTATCTGAAAATGTTTATCATTATTTCTTTGTCTGTCCACATTATGATTTTTATACAGTCAATAAGCAACTTGCATTTAAATATCCCCATTCCCTTCGACTTATTGTTATTAATTATTATTTTTTTTTTAGTTTTTTTTTCACATTTATTTTGTTATTTCATTGTACCATCACTGTTTGTCAAATTGACTGTTTAAGGAGAGGGCTCAAAAAGGCAGATTGCCTGCTGCCCAATCCTAATTATGTAATATTTTTTAAAACATAATAAAATATTGTTTTAAGTAACGTTAAACTGTCCTAGTATCAGGATTAATGCAACCAGTGGTTGCTTGTGACGTATTAGATACAATTTTTTCCTGCACAAATGCAAAACCGGATGAACTCTGACAAACATGCTCCTTTATTTATAAGGTATGGTTAATCGACTCCACAATACAGAGAGGAATAGAGGAACCGTTTTCGCAATATTGACCCAAACGTTGTCTGGAAAATATCCCTTGTCATATAGTGGTACAATGGACATTTTTTTTTTAGTTTTCCTTTTTCCATATTATCGGTAAAAAAATTAAACTTATTGAATATAAATTTCTCTAAAATCTTGTAATGGCTTTTCAAATCTGCACGACTTTCTAAACATAGGTAATTACAGATTACAAAGGTCACCAAGACAAGGCATCACTTTTATGAGGCATCACCTTTATGAGATCACCTTTATCATATTTATATGAAAATCATAATGATTGATCTTGAATATTCATGGATACTGTTTTGACACAATATCATATATCATATGTTAAAAAAATCTATGACAATCATATATTCATTTTATACGGTATTATAAGATACAATGTTTATCAATAAAATAATACAAAATACGATATTGCATCCTATAATACAATATTTATAATATAATACTGTAATAAATAATGATGCAATATGATATTGTAACATATGATATGACATTGTATCACACAATACAATATCATAATATATAATATACATAGGATACAATATAGTATTATATGATACAATATCATATCACATAATACATCACAATATTGTTACATATGATATGATATTGTATAATATAATATGATTTTGTATTGTATGATATTGAATCATATTTGAAACATATGATATTGTATCAGATGATACAATATAATTTGATACAACATTATATCATATCATATGATACAATATCATGTGAAATAGTAATATATTATATAATACAATATCATAGTAAACAATATCGTATCATGATACAATATTATATATCACAATATCATAAAATAAAATTTAATGTGATATGATAATATATTAATTATTATAATATTAAACAATATCGTATCATATGATACGATATTCTTTATTATAAAAAATTGTATCATTATATATTGCAATATCATATGAAACAATATAATGTGATAAAATAATATATAATACATACTCATTATACAAATATTGTATTATAATATACAATACTATACATAACAATATCATGATACAATATCATATCATTATATACAAAGAATTTGATACAATGTCATATTGTATCATATAATTTTTTACAATATAGTATGATATAATATTGTATCATATAAAAAACAATAGTGTATCATATCATACAATTTATATCATAGAAATCATGTGATATTATTTAACAACAAACACATCTATCAAGCAGGTTTGAGTGAGGTAGGAGATATTTTTTAGCATCCTTGATAATGGAGATTAGGCTCTGCATCTGAAGCTACCTCTGCGATTCATTTATATTATTGTTAAATCAACTATGCAAGCTATTATCTATAAAACATGCTACCTGTTCTTAAAAAAAATTAAACCTCCTCCGGCATCCTAAACCTATAGCTCAGATTCAGCATTCAAGCCAGACAGGTCATCAGTATCATAAGACACACCATCCATGCAAGTTTGGTGAAGTTAGGACCAGTAATAACTAAGATATAATCATCAGAGGGCACCTGCTCCAAAAACTTTAACCAGCTATATAAAACCTTAACCTCTTCCAACATCCGAAACCTATGGCTCAGATTCAGCATTCAAGCCTGTCAGGTGCATCAGTATCATAAGACGCACTATCCATGAAAGTTTGGTAAAGTAAAGACCAGTAGTAAAATAGAAATTGCTATGGGTTGCACCTGCACCAAAAACTTTTACCTGCATCAAAAATCTTAACCTCCTTCAGCATCTTAAATTCATGGCCCAGATTCAGCATCCAAGTATCTCAAGTCCATTAGTAGGTCCAGATGCATCATCCATGCAAGTTTGGTGAAGATAGGACAAGTAATAACATAGATACAGGACTGCAACAAAAACTTTAACCAGGTCCGGACGCCGACGCTGACGGTATAGCGTAAGCTCTCCCCAACTTCGTCTCGGTGAGCTAAAAATTACTCCATACCCTATTCAAAGCATTGCCTAGATTTGTGAATTACAGGTAGATTAAGCAAACGAAGGTCTTGGTCACGACCCTGGCTGGTGGGAAATGGGTACTGTTTATATTATATAAAAAAAATAATGCCGTATATTATAATCCACAATTTTTATTATCATGGGAAAAGCTATATAAATAGTCACGCGCTAAACTATCAATTACTACATTTAACAAGCAAAAAATAGCTAACGAATGGACAAATAAGTACGGTTAAGCTTAAATGCGTATATAACCGTTGTTTTTCAATGTTATGTTTTTACAAAGTCTTTCGATATCGTTTTCTTTTTTGGATGTTTGAAGCTTCGCCTTGCCTTCATATTTCGCATCTTCGCTAGCCAAGGGTTTTCGGTCCACTCTGCTCCCCGGGTCTATGGGGAGCAAAGTGGACCGAAAACCCTTGGCTAACGAAGATGCATATTTCGATACATCGACTACAAATGCATTCATTTTGGCTACTGATTCTATAAAGATGTCCGATTGACAAGATGCTTATAATAGATAAATACATGCCATCAACATGTAACTGCATCTAGGTTAATATAAGAAATTATAATTTTAGTTACATAAACGTAAAATATTAAAAAAATTATTGAAAATCAATAACAGCATAGCACAATCGGTTAGCTGGGCCTTTTATAATTTTTCCCTTTCTAAAAATTTTTAAACGTTAAATTTTGGTCAAATATTATATTTTGAAAATTCTAAAAAGGTGAACGTATTTTGGTTATACAAGTAATGTACTTTTAACTACATCGATCCCATACCACATTGAGCGATTGGTCTAAATCATCTATACGATATAGAAATAAAAAAAAAACTTGTTGGACCATAACTAAGCATTATTAATAGAAAAAGCTAGAAAATGTTCCTCATTCTCAGCGAGATAACTCGCTCCAAAACCTGATGTTATATTGATCGTTATTAAGCAGCACTCTTAATTGAATCTCATATTTACTTGGTAAATACTTCAGTGTTCAGTTGTATATATTGAATACAAACTCTGTACTATTACCATAACACTCCAAGCTTGCCATAAGCATTTATTTTATTCATTAATCTTCCCAATTTTCCTTAAGTAGAAACCAGCAGGCCTGGATGAAAATATAAACATGAATTAACAGCCAAACTTATTACTTTTTCTACAATGTGTACAGAATATATTTAATCTTTTCCCCGATTCGTGCGTTGTATCAGTTCATTTAAGTGTATTTTCTGGAAAATGGACAATGCAAGGTCTGCCATCAGAAACATTATTTTGAAAAAAAAAACCTCCATTAACCCATAGGACACCAAGTACAAAATTCTCGTGTAGAGCAGCAGACTATGATAGACTGCACTCCATACACCAACTTTTTTCTCTCCAAAATCATTTAATTTAAAATACTTCCAATCTGTTGATCATACATGCATCACCACTATCTTGAGTTTCATTCTCTATTCCCAGGGATTGTTTATTTGCATACACCCTCCCCTCCCCAAGATATATAAACTTTTGGCTCGATACTTCCTCAGCATTCTGCACCTAGTTGCCATTACACCTCTAAAATACTGCACAAAATAAAATAACAAGAAAGATACAAATCAATAAAAACATAACTTACTCAGAGTTCATAAGACCCATAATTATTTTTCCAACACTTTTTGAAGCAATTTTATGCACCAAAATCACAGCACATTAAATATAAATGTCTTTACAACAATACTTAGAAACATTCTAAATGTTTGTAAAAGGAGAGGTATTAAATTAACAAAACTTTTTTTTTCATGACAGCACACATCAGAATTTAAGCTCCTCCACAGAGGACAATTCATGCAGTAAGCACTTTTCCAAGATTTTTTTCTGTGTGTGCATTTTCAGTCACTTTTTTAAGACTGGGTAAAGCACTTTACATATTCTGTAAGAACTCTGTCATTTATCTATTGGACAAGTCAATCACAAAACACCAAATAAAAGCATTATTTTCCAAAATTTATTCAAGCACATGAAGTCAACTTCATACAAGATCTGCTCTGTGAGCACTCTACCTCATTTGTGAGTATGGGTAATATCCCTCAATGCCATTTCACTTAACCAAATGACAACAGTCATAAACAACATTAATATTGTATACTAATTGTTTCAAACAAAGGCATAACATTTATTAACATCTGTGTCAAGTGAACATTATCTTTTTTTTTTTAAAAACATGTTTAATAACATGTGGGGACCAACAGTGACATGATCCTGCAAAATAAACAGATGTTTCACAATGTACCAATAAAGGGCAAATCATACTGAGAGAAAAGTCTATTAGGAGAAATAAAAATTTGTTATTGTTCCATCGCAGTGCTTCACCCTTCGTACTCCTCATTATCAGCTCCCTCCTCCTCTTCCTCGCCCCCATTCTGGTCCTCAGGGTTGTACCCTCCGTACCCTGTGTACTGGTCTACATCCTCTTCCTTAACAATAGGGACCCCGTCCTCACCGAAGTCTTGATCTGTCCCTTCATCTCGCTTGCTTTCCCGGTCTCGCTTGCGATCGCGACTTCTGCTCCTTCTGGTTCTCTTTCTTTCACGAGATCGGCTTCTTTTCCTTTCTCTTGATCGACTCCTTCTGGTCCTCTTGCGTTCCTTTTCCTCTCCTGTAACCATTTCAGTAATTTCATGTTTATATATTCATGCATTTTCATATATCATAGCAAGAAGGATTATTCTCCCTTTACATAGCTATTTGCAATTTAACATTCCATTTTCTTTTTGATAAGCATTGATTACATGACATAAAACTCCTTTACGTTTACTTTATGAGCTAACAGATATCAGAATATAAAACTGCTTGACTTGATATAGATGTGAATGAAACTGTTAATGAAGGAGTCCCCTACCTGGCTCTTCTCTTCTGGGCCTTTCTCTATCTCTGCTTCTGCTTCTCCTTGGTGGTCTTTCTCTGCTTCGACTCCTCCTCGTTCGTTCTCGACTTCTACTTCGCCGGCGACTGCGATCCCTGGTAGGAGATTCTTCTCTGCCACGGTATGAACTACTGCTGTAAAATCCAACAAAAATACACATTTTCAATACTTTGAAAAAAGCATAAGATTTTCATGTTTATCTTGAATACAGACCAGTGTAATTATGTAATATCAGAAAATTTGAAGAAATTAAGATTTAAATATAAGTATTAAATGCAATTATTAATACATAAATCACTATTATACAATCAACTTGCTCTTTTTTTTTTTTTAATAAATTGAAACCAACAAACCAAAGAAAACTTTACTTTTTTGTTACAAGGTTGCAGCCAAATATCAAACTTTGAATTTTGATTGACTCAGATCATTACCGAAATTGTGCCACATAAAATCTGAGAAAGATGCCGATTGTTTCAACATGATAAAGATCCTTCTGATATCACAGAAAGAGGATGTTATTTACCTGAACTCGTCTCGTCCAGAAAAGCGAGTGTTTTCATCGGGCCCACCTTTCCTGGTTCCTCCTAATCCGCCTCCTACATAAGGTACAAAAATCAGACTTGAGAATGGTATTAATATAATTATTGCAGAGATGAAGAAAAAAATTCACTGCCTAGTTCAGTCAACATACAACTAGAGGACATTGAAAGAACTTCATGTGAATGGTGATGTAAAGATAAGAATAAGACGTGATGATAAGAGCCATCTTGTCAGTCTAATGTTCTGGAAAACATGAAATATTGTGTATTTATAAAGAAATTATCTTTTATATTTGCTACATCACATTGCAATTGCAAAAACTGGATATCTAGTCAAAGACCAGTTCTATAAATATAAACCAATGTTTTATGAGTTACTTGAGGACAGCTGATAACCCACCCATCCATTCCCCTTGCTACAAACAGACACACTGAAAAAACTATCTGAATTGAAATTCAATGAAGAGTTGTAGCAGTGCAGCTTGCTTCTAAAAAAAATCAGTGATTGTATATTCATGAAATTGTTTTAAAATTGAAGTTAAACAAAAACTGTGAATGTTACATGTTTCCCTTCTGCAATATGGTAAGTGGGGAGGTGTTCATAAGATTGCCAAATCAAAACATCATTCGAGAGCAGGTTATTTGGAAATTGCAAGGAAATAGAGTCTGTCAAATGTAACTGATCTTTCTCCAATTTATGATGTCTATGAAGTTTTTTTTAGCTTCCAAAATAGACCTTGTAAAATTAACCAATGTTAAGAGTTAACACACATCTTGTCAATTGCTTGAGGTTTATGATGTGTGCTATAGAAACCTCAATCTGCTGTACAGAACATATCACATCACTGGTTTCAAAAGTCTCTCCTCTGTTCCTTGCCATTGGAAGATAACTTCAATTTGCTTATTTGCTTGGATTTGAAAAGAGGAAATTGTCTTGGGAATACTTTTTTACCCACAAAGCCAAATTGATCCTCCAGTTAAACACAAAAGATTAATCAGTACAGGAAAAAGATGAAGTCCCCTTACACCGGACATCAACATGTTTTCTGGAAATTCCATGCCGATAGCTCTTGGAACGATGGAATGAAGATATCCCAAAAGTTCTCAAAAAAGATTATCCAAGTTTCAGTTGCAAACAAAGTGTATTTTAAGGAGTGCAGGATTTTGGGCTGATTATCAGACAGGGCATAAAACAATTCTAGGAAGATCATATAATAAGACACAGGATACAAAGAGACTTGGAACCTGGTAATGTGGTTACAAAATGGAGAAGATTGGCTTGACAGTGAAATAAATGTTCAACGTCATAAACAAAATAACAAATCTCCTTATAATCTTAGTAGAGATGATGAAAATTTACTTCAACACGAAAGCATGCAATGCTTTCTGCATCAAAGCTATCTGCACTTTGTTATTTCAAAGTGATGTGAGAATTGAAGACATTTTTCATTTGATCAAATTCCAATGCTACATATTAAAAGGATAATCTAAATTAAGTTACAATGGGTCTGAACATTGTTGTTCATGCAACTGGAATTGAAGATTGATTGGAGAAGTTTAGTCAAATCTCTGAAAATGAGCCAGTCAGTGGGCATGTTAATGTTCCCTAAAAAGGTAGGTGGTTATATTTCTAGAAGTTAATTAGTGAGCATAAATTGCACTTATTGCAGTATTATATAGAGTAGTGTTTGGTTGGCAATTCTTGCTTGGCTTTCTTGTACCTACCTAATCTTCTTGGCCTCCAACCTTTGACTGTTCTTCCTCTTTCCACATCAACCAAAACACGTCTTCCGTCAATTTTCTTTCCATCTGCATGTTTGTATGCAGCTAAACAAGAAAAAAGCTGCAAGTCATCTGAACTAAGCTATCTCTACAGATTCTGCGGGAAAACTTATCATAATTACAGATCAGACTACACCACTGCAATCCATGTTAATACACAATGTCATGGTTGTCCAGAATTTGATTGAAATACATGTATTTGCAATGGTAATTTTTGTCTGTAGTACATAAATAATCTGACTTAATTGTCTCACATGTAACTCAGTTGCTTACAATCATTCATTTTTTTTTTGTTATAGAGATATCTGGATGGATTTTATAAAACCTGCAACATGCTCTGCCAAATGATCTTTTTACTGTCTCTTGCTTTCAATGAAGTTGGATTCTGTTCTATTGCTTACTTGTACTATTAAACATGTGGGAATCCTATCTATTTAGTGTATTTCTGGGGGATTACAGTGCTGTAATTTGACCTTGATCAGCTGAAACTAAAAATATATATGTAGATATTGTTTTTCAACAATGATTTTCTAATAAGCATTGTTTAATAACTGCCCTCCCTCCAACTTTACGTAGCTTAAAGAAAATCATTGATTTTTTACTACCTCCAATGATGCTGGACCTGCAAAGCATTAATTCTTAAAACTACAATACATATTTGCTGCGTATGGAAAGTGGTCAAAAGTCCTAGCAAAGGGTCACTAGATACCTACCCAAGGGTTATTTTTCTTCTAATTTTGAATTTGAAAAAAAATTGCCAAAAATTTATTTTGATTTCTTTTTTTCACAACATCTACAATTAATTATCAACATCCAAAAATTTTTCAATTCAGAAAATACCTGGTCACTTACGCAAATTCTGTAAAACTCTTCCCCATCTAAACTGATGCTTTTTCTGCTTTGAACACCCAAATGGCAGACATGAAGACATGTCTTCTTGGAAGGCAACCTCCATCTTACCTGATTATCTTTATTTTTTTTTTTATATCTTACCTGAGTTTAATTCTACATTTATTTTTTTTTCTTACCTGATTTTTCTGTTATTTTTTCATTTTAAAAACTTTTCCAATTTTTTAATGGCTTACCATTCCCCATTAAATAATAATGAATACAGATTGCATCTAGGCAGGGGCAAAATGAGGGGGGCTTATCAAAGATTTGGGAACTAGATGCCTTAAATCAAATATTTCGATTCTAAGAAATTTAATGAAAGATTAATTAAAAAATAATAATTTTAACATAAGGGGAAAAAATCATGCACCCTTTTGATCAAAGAACTTTTTGAAACTGTCCACATGGCTTGATATTGTACTGGGCTTGGGGACAAATGATTGTCTTACCACTCCCATACAAACCTATCATTGGCCAGCAATTAATTTCTCACGAGTCAGATTGGGTGAATCGAACAAGAAGGGTCTATTTGTACCCATTCTGTTCTCTCATTCTGAAGGAGAAATAAGAGACATTGGTTAGAATGTCAAGGAAATGTGTATTTTACAGAAAATTATATTTTTTAAAGGAAGTGATACACAATTTTTGATCGAAAAAAGGTAAAAACACATTTTCAAAGCCACAATACTTACCACCCAAAGAATAAAAAACAATTTGTTAATCATAGAAATAATATGGATAAAGTTTTCATTCGGTGAGCACCTGGTTTTTTTTTTTTGTTTCTTCTAGAAAAGAATACCCAATAAACATGACTCTTGGCTTTTCCCACAAACTAGAGATGATTATAATAAAAATCAAATAGAAATAACCCAATTCAATTCATCATTTATGAACCTATCTTTGCTCTATTCTTTTTGGTCTTTTTTTTTTTTTTTGCACAAATTCTGTAAAATTAGATCTTTATCTAATCTGAAGTAACACTTGTGATAAAACATTCCTGACACCCAATAAATCACAGACAAGTTTATATCAGTTGTGCAGATGAGGAGGAAACACAAGCAGTAACTCTGAAGAGTTGTTTACTTCAAGAGTTTGGTTAATGTCAGAACCAACAGTAAAATCGGTTTTAGTGCCTACAACTAAGTCACCAGCTCTGCTTTTGAATCTTATTGCAAGGAGGACCCAAAGAACACAAAATCCTGATAACATTGCAAGTCCCTGGCTTGTTTCAAGGAACACTCCTTTTTTTTTTTTAACTGCAACACTGACTGGAGTCTTCTGGGATTGTTCTCAGTTTAGTTCCATAATCAATCTGTCCAGATTTCCCAGAAGACCCCAAGACAGGAAGTAAAAGGTTGCCATGGTGATTGTTACTTACAATGCATATCCCTCTCATGTTCAAACTCTATAAATGCATATCCCCTTGGTTTTCCTGAAGTTTTATCTGACACCAATGAAATCTGAAAAATACAAAAAGAATTGATATATTTTTAAATGCTTTTCAAAACTTCCAGATAACCAAACCTTCATAAAATTTCTTTACTTGTTACAGCCCTTTTTTTGTATGCCAATTAAGGATTCATTTGGACCAATAATTGGCCATCAAATAATTGTCCACAATTCTATCATGTAACCCAAAGAATAACAACCACTGTAAGATCAATATTGTACTGTTGCATTCTTGGTACAGCTCTTTTATTAACAAGAAAAAAGATGTTTGGTAAGCGAGCTGATCTTTGCACTTCTGTAGTTGATGAAGTACAGTCTAATTATGCACACAACAAATTACCTATCTGAATCCTGTCTTGGAATCTCAGCAAAGAGATTCAAACACCACTAAAAGTGTTCTCACAGGGGAAAAATTGTTTATTGTGTTTCTGCATATGCTGTTCATTACTACTCAGGTCTGTACTTTCATTCCTGATTTTCAAAATCTCTCATTGAGGTGAGTTAACTTGTCTTAATGGATAAGGATGGTCTCATATTCTTGACATCAAAATAACAACCTCAATTACACTTCTGGGATGACACTTTTCGAGCAAATACAAAGTGTAGAAAGAATGTAAAACTATTTAACAATCAAAACCTCTTTACATACCTAATTCAAACCCAATTCTTTGATGTGTAAAACATGTTTTCTTTTTGTTGTCTTTAACATGAAATGCACTTCACTAAATAATTGTAGACTTATTCCACTGAGATAATAAATCTCTAGTATACAAGAGGACTTTATGGTAATCTAACAATTTTCAAGATAAATAACAAATTCCAACAGCATGCTGAAACTGGAATCAAACTGATTTTCCTCAATTCTCAATAATCAGCATGGCTCCATTTATCATTATTGATTTTGTAAATAGATCTGTCTACATAAAGGTCTGTTTGACCTAGCAGTAGAGTAAAATATAGCTGAATAAACAACAACAGATTAAAAAGGGGAAAAAAATTGAGGGTTGAAAAAAGACGTCATAGTAACAGAATGTCAAGCCCATCACACTAGCATACATTTATTCTCACGAATAATGTGCCGTATTTTTCCACAAAACACAAACCCATGGCACTGACTGTGTTTCTTGTCTGTAACATGTCTGCAGCACAGGCAGTATTTCTGATAAGTTATTCTCAGAATCCAACAACTGTCATACACAAGGATACACTTATCTCACCCTAATTAAAAATGGCAGGTCATATCTTATTGAATGTTTCATGAACTCAATACATCTTCAAATCCTCATAAAAAGATTAAAGAAAAGTACAGATTACCATCCGAAATCCATTTGGAACGCTTATTCCTATTTTTAGCATTAGTATATTTGCTCATCAATTTTTTTCTGGTTCGAATATAATCAGCAAATATAAATAATGACTGGGATCTTAATCAGCTCTCTACAATGTTGGAATTTCAGGCATGACCAGCGAAAATACAGTGCACAGACATCCCTTTCTAACTTCAGAGCTTCAAATTTTGCAGACATACATAACATGTAACCTTGCTAATCAACGCTGCTTCCCTTGGTTAAAAATTACTTTCTTTCTGCACAACGTCATCATCTTGCCATTATACAGTGGTAAGCAAAGGGAGGCCAAAAGTTAGAGGGAGAAAGAGGAATACTTCAATCTGATCTGATTTTATTTTCATCTGAGAGCTTTCATTGGGGCTATCGATAGAGATCAAACGAGGAATAATTCCCCCCCCTGATATACAGTTAGTTTATCCTTGTTTTACTCTACGTTTTGAAGTGGATTCTATATTTATGGTTTAGAAACTTCAGCAACCATTGGAGATCAAGTTGGAAAAACAGGAGATCCAAACTTTTGTTTTGACCTGTTTTATGTATTTCTCCCAACATCTTGATTCTATTTTGGAATATTTATGGATTGTTCTTTTAAATGTCTAGGATATTCTTACCATCAGCAAGTGGTTTAACCATCATATTTTCAGCTGAAGTACTTGAATGAAATTTCAATTAACTGGTGAAGTTTATGCACTTAAAAGATTAAAAACCTATTGAATGTTGTCAATGGATATCAATGATATGGCCCAGCTTTCGAAAACTGCAATCAGGAGTTGTCCCATTTTGTTGTTATAGCAACCACTTTCATCAGTTGTCCAATCTGTGCATTGCTGAAAACTCTGTACATGAACAGTCACTCTCATTTTGTGGGAACTGTTAAATGGTTCAGGGACTGGAATTTAAGCCAATTTTCTTGGAATGCGTTTCTGATGCATACAAACCGAGTGTCCATATGGTTTTGGGGTTCCGAAGAGGTTAGTTTTTTTCCTTTACTTTTCACCCTTACCTAACCTCTCTCTATAGTGAATACTAATTGTAATTGTCCTGACCCAAGTGTTGTGTCCAAAGCCATGATAATGGACGCAGGGGTTGCCACTTGACATTACCGTATTACAAAGATAAATAGCCTCATATTACACCATTTACTGGAGTTGACATTTAAAATAGTCGAGATGACAGCAAAATTTCATGGTTTTCCCATAAACAAATGTTGCACCAATTTAGATAATTAACTATTACAGCAAAAGCTAAAATATCCTTTTGAGGAATTCAAATTGTTTCAAGTAACAAACCATGAAGCAGTTCATCCTCCTCTTTAGTCCACCCAACCTAACAGTACATCTAGTTCCCACTTACATCAATTATCTTCTTTTTTTTCAAAACAGGACACTATTGTGCATGCAGTAATAAAATCTTTCACTTTTTCATATTTTTAAACACATATTTCTTCTAAAAGAAAACAACGAAATATATATCATTTTATTCATTTAAGGTTGTTGAAATGTTAACCTATTGCCTCACTGACCACCAAATCTCTAATTTCATCTTTTGTATAACAGAGACAGAGGAAATTCTGGTAAAGATAAGACTGTCAAAATGACAAGTTTCTTTCCTCAGTTAATCTTCTATCTGATTGGAAGGTGTGGGTGGGGGAAGGAAAAGAAAATTGCAGCTGCCATTAAACATCTGCAATCCATCTTTCTAAAGTTTCTGTGGAATAACCCTACACACACTTTTTTTCTTCTCTTTCCCTAGACCTAACATTTTCTTTTTCAGGTTTTCTTAACCAGTCTTCCCTTGATTGAAATGATTTTTATACAATCTGCGACAAAAACAATAAAGATTCACCAATAAACCAGATGATGAAATTACCATTATGACAGCCAGAGGAGTCTTTTTATCATTTGCAAGGATAAATCTGTCACAAAACTTGCACTGTCACACATATCACTTAAGAAATTCTTTGGCATCAAAAGGTATTTTCACAACAACTTCAATTAGAAAATGCATTTCAAACAGCCACTCAGTTACTTAGGATGATGTGGTTCATATCTGATTATTTGCTACTGATATTTAGATTGAAGCACTATATAGCTCTGCTGTTTTATTGAGTCTAATACACATTTTAATATGAGCCATATAAAAACCCAAAAGAAAAGTCTGTCATACAATATACATTATCCCCTGATAAACATACTAACTGTATCATTCTCACTTTTGAAGAGATAGAGCAAATATTAGCAAATGGACAATATACAGGGAAGATAATGAAGCTTAGGCATAATTTTGTATGCAATGCAGATTTTGCTGTGCACTTATACACAGTTTAGTAGACACCCACTTCTACCTTTTAAATGTTCAAGGAAAACCTGACTGTGCTCATCTTTAATTAAAAGATCACTAGTTTGAATCTGCCTGGGGCATTTGTTATCATTTACTGAAGTAAATTTATGGAATTTATGTTTTTTAATTGAAAATTTCATATTGTTTTGCCTATTTAAATTATATACTTCTTATGCATCATGCTATCTTGTATAATCAAGTAGTTTTCCCTGATTTGAGAAACTACATTATTTTCAAGGTGTAGTGAGCCACCTTAAGTTGTACTGTCTTTCCACAATGTGGTGTATTGTAAATAATTTTGATAAAGGGGTGAAATTTACTCTCTTGCCTCAGTAACAAATTGAGATTTTCACAGGCTGAATAAAATCTTAATACCAAGTGGTCACTAAAATTTATCAGGCATCATACCCTATCATAAAGAATTACTACTGATTTTCAAAGCACTTCTAGTATGTGTGCCCTAATTTAAACTAAAAATGCACAGTTAACCTTTTTCTTTAAAAAATATATATGTGTGTCTTCGAATCCTCTTTGGTATTGATGATGATGGAGCTCTACATTTTGTGGGGTATTCACATACATCTTCATTTACAATTCTAAACTGACACCTGGCATTTCAGCAAGCTTCCTTTTTTTCGCTGCTTTGCACTGATCTACTAGACTGCACTCAAGTCTGAGCCACTCAATTCTAAAAATATACCTTGGAAAAACAGATGATTTCTTCCTTAATTTTTTTTTTTTACAAGACTTTGCCATAAAGATGGGAAAAGGGTTTAAAACTGTCATTTTTACATGCCCTTTTGGCCTTCAGAGATAACAGGTTCTTCAACTTCTAAAACACAAAATCAATGGGCAATTTTTTTTTCAGCTTTTATAAAAGAACCTCTAACAGTCCATTTTTAATAAATTTAAAAAAACATTACACATAAGATAAATTATACATCTGATTTATATATCTAGTCAATCTAAAGCAGCATTCTTAAATGTATATCAACAAACACAACTACAGTACTTCTCTGTACAAAAAAATTCATGTAGTGACCTCCAACTAATAGAGTTCAGAAAATTGCTGAAACATGTTTGTAAACACAGAATGTTGTTTCTGCTGTAGGATGCTCTTAAATCAAATAGATGAAGGGTTCTGTCTCTATTTCTTAGGAAAAATTAAACTGTCTTAACTTTTTTACTCTTTACTTTAGATCAAAGTAACAGTTATTTGCCAAATCATCAAAATTACAGATAAAAGTTATCTACATTTTCTCCTAAAGGGATTTCAGAAGACAAATATTGTGAAATTCAGGAAGATTTGGATGTTGATTGGAAAGCTGCTGTCCCACTGATAAATACTTGAGTCTTTATTAGCAGCAAGTTGGAGCATAGGGCCATAATGTAGTCACTCTATATTTAAAAAACTTACCTGATTTCTATTCTGTTTTTAGATTAGACCCCAACCTTCCATACTCCATGGACTCATTTAAAATTGTGTGGATTGCAAGTTTTTCTTTGGTTCATGACCCAATGCATAATTATGTAAATTTGTGTGTAATGGGTACTCATAAATAGGACAAAAAAATGAGCAACCATGATTTTCTAATGTTTCAACACTATGCAAATTATATTTTATATTATGCAACATTGAGAGAGAGAGAGAGAGAGAGAGAGAGAGAGAGAGAGAGAAAATGAATATGTGTACTTACTTTTCGAATTGGTCCATACACTTCAAATTCTCTGCGTAGCTTGGACTCGCTTGAATCATAGTTCTGAAGAAAAAAAAAAGAAAATAATAAGAACATGTTTAATCATTTTCATACAAGTACATTGTATCTTTGCCTGGAATGACTATGTATACAAAACTGCTGAAACTATAAAAACTCTGGACACATGTATGTCACAGACAACAGTAATTTTGTCTGTAATTTAAAGTGATATGTGACATCTGTCGATATTAATGTGGATTAAAGTACATAATAATTAAAATAATTTCACCGGTTAAAAATTTTCAAATTTTACAATATTTATTCCAAAAAAATGTTTTAAAATTTTTTTGGAAAGGTAAAAATTTAAAATTCCCAGCAGGATTAAACTCATGACTTACATATCTGTAGTAAACCCTCTAACCCACTGCGCTATGCTGTTAGATAACACTGTTTAGAAAAGAACTTACTTATAAAAATATACTTGATTTTATTGTTTATTTCGATAAATAATACGTCACAACATGAAGGTGTCCCATAACACCTTAATCAGTTACTGGCAATGTTTGACCTTTCAGACAATAGCAGACGGTGTTTTTTATATTTTTCTTTATTCTTAAATCTTTGTTTTATGAGCCTTGAATAAAGTCTGCAAGAGGCTGATAAGGAATTACTGGAGATGGACATTAAGAATTTCATACAACATAAGAAGACCCTGCTCCATTTCAGCCCTATATAAAACGGCAGCATAGAATCAATGGCACTCAACTGATGGCCATGCAATGGCCACACCAATATGTTCCGATAATAATGGCCACATTGCATGCCCTGACAGGATCTGATAGTTCAGGCCAGATCAATGCTGGGGAGAAGTAAAAGATCATTTCTACTGTCATGCATAGCCAACAGTCCACTATTTCCCTATTTAACGGCCAACAAAGATAAGGAGAATGCAAACTCGTAATAGACTGTTTTCAAAATTCCTGTTTTAATCTCTCCTTTTTTGAAATTCCATAAGAATCAGATAATATCAGATTTTGCAAGGATAAAACAGAATCATAGATTTAAACTACTACATGTACTACTTTCCAGACAGACCACTATGCTAGAGTTGTTTTCAACATCCATTTGGGGGGGGGGGGGGGGGGATTCTCCTATACACATCTGGGAGATGTCATTGATTTTCATCCCAGTTTTAAAAACCAATAACCTAGATTTTATTGAGATATGACAAAATAACCAAGTTGGAAAATGAAAGATCATAATTCATCAATAGTCCTTTACTATTTGTATTTAACTGTCTTTATTCAATTAACTATTGATTATGAAATTAGTTGGGGGGAGGGGGTACCATTCTCTGCATTAACAGAAAAAGTGTTCATTGTATGAGACAAAGAGCCCAATAAATCTCTCGTGCAGAAAGCAACTGAACATCATACAACAGCATACTTTCCTAAAATAATTACTATACCATTCTGTGAAAAGCAAACATCCATTGTCATTTGGCTTTTGTTCTAGGCCTCCTAGGAGACAGTTTGAATGTACTCATGTAATGTAAATTAACACAATCAAACATAAAACTGTTAAAAATACTGGTATTCAATTATTCATCTATATGCGTTTAATACAGTGTACATTATCGGACTGCCCAAAACGAATGTAACTTGAACCGTTTTCAAAGTATATGTATATGCATGTTAAATTCCATTGGGAATCTTTTGGATATCTCTGACCTATGAGATTGAAATGGAGATACGATTTTATGCATAATTCATCAATTATATATCTCAGTACTGGTGTATCTGAAACTTGCCATTTATTTAAAAAAAAACAAAGACATCCATTAGCGACAGAGAGATCATAACTAACTCATTCAAACAATGGAAACTTTTGTCGATTCCATTTCTGATTCCAACGATTCCATTTATGTTCTTTGAGAAAGAATGAATGAGATTTGGAGAGAAACGAGATGTGCAAATGTCTGAATTCAAGCACAAAATACTTCAAAAGTTGACTAATTATAAAATAAGGAACTTTTTCTCTATGTTTATAAATAAATACATAACTTGGCAACATAATGGCAAAATATTTACCTTAACCATGTACACGTAACGGCTAAAGGATGAAGTAGTCTAGAATGAAGTTAAACATCCACATTCTCTCTCTCTCTCTCTCTCTCTCTGCTTCTAATTCTTAACTATGGTAAATTTATCTTCCTCAGTTAAAACTTTCTCAGCAACATACTCTTAATCATTCAGTAAGAGACTATCAGACCATGCAGAATAATACAGTGTCACCAATTGTTCTTTTCGTTCAAAACAATGCTCAACAAAAGATGTATTCCCTCATAATCTCAGCTCAATAAATTTCTGACAAATCTGCCATCTGCACTGCAGCATCAACACGTTAATAGGCAGCAATTAATTGGCGCATGTGATCAAGTGCCTCAATGATTTTTCACAAATATTCCAAGTGATTATCACCTGTACATGTCATACAGTGTGTATAGCTGCTCATTGGCTTATTATAACAACAGATAGGAAACTAGCAATGCGTTCCAGTATGTACAGTAGTAATGGATATTTTTTTCATGTGACTCCAAAATCAGTGTCATTTACACCGAGTAAACTGTTCATCACTAAGCTGTGAGAACTTGTGATCATGTGACACTTTCTGTAACGGAAAGCTATTCAATCACCGATTCCATTTGGAGATCTGTGTCAATGATTAAGTTACCTTGTGGAAAAGGAGGAATGGGAGTGCATTTAAGAATCACTGCCATAACAATAGGATAAAACCTTTTCATGGAATTGTCCTCGAACTCGAGACTCAGACTTCATTGATTTCCAAATGACATATCTTTGCTTTACGGCACTGCATATTAAGAGAGGAACCCAAAAAGAGTACTGATTAGTCGATTTAAATGTCCATTTTATCCCTGTCATTTAGTTTTAACAGATATCTCGATTAAGTAGAGAGTATCAAATGAAGAGAGAATCGGTGTATTAGAAAGACAATAATCAGATTTAAATCAGTGGGGATAACAAGATATTTCAGTGGTGTCATCTGGAAGGAAAAGTGTGGAAAAAGATACATCAACTGTGGCATATGCAGGCAATGACAACTTTACTCCTGATTGGATCCCCTTTTATTCCGCCTGGAAATTAATCACAATTCCAAGTTTAAACAGCAAAAATTAATTTGCAGCTGCAATCATAGGGGATTTGGTCTTCTCTCAATCTTCTCCACTTCAGTGAAGAAAGTATAACAGGGGAGAATTTACGGTAACGTTAGATCTGTCTTTGACAGTCAACGGCTGGTTATCATCCACTAAGGCTAGTGGTTGGAAGAAAGGATCAATTAGTGACCTCTTCAAACAAGGATGATTTGATCAATCTTGTGAAAAAAATAGTAATTTTTACCCAACTTCACAGCTTTACAAGAGTGCCAGTTGTTTTTGGATGTAAAATGTGCAAAGATTTCTTGAATTGAGACAGAAAAAATGTGGTTGCATTGCATTTCCCTCACTGTTAGATAGAACGGAGTTTGTTTAGATTAGAAATCACACAAGAAGTGATTTACATATGTTCACCTGTACTGGCCAATGAATGCTGGTATACTATCTGATGCCATGTTTCCATTCTCTAGTTCGGCAGGGGTATGTACAGATTTTTTAAAAAGTGTAATAATTTCTAAGATACATGCATTAAAAAAATATCAGAAGTTTTATCAGACAATTTGCTGCATGCAGTCAAAATTTCAATGAACTTGTTTTCTTTGGATAAGCAAATCCTAAATCATTCAATATCTGAAGTCATGTCACTATCGTAAAGGTTACAAAACCTTTGGAGCTGACGCCATGTATCTATGGTCATGCAAATGGGATAAACTGCTTGGTTAAGGTTAAAAACAAGAATAGTCTTAAATTTTGTGTAAAATATTCAAACTTTGGACATTACGTAACTAGCAAATTTCTTTTCTTCTGTCAATGTATAATGTAACCAAATTTTATCTATGTAATTTCATAAAAATCTACACATAGTGAAAACATACAGATAACATCATCAGCTACTAGGCCATGCAACGAAAAAATTAAAACTGAGAACATACGTGTTTCAGTGAATCAATACATTCATTATTCCAGCCCATCGCGGTCCTTTCTAATTAATAATACATAACTTATGAGAGTTGCTGATGACTATCAACAATCATTAAAATATGAAATATTCATGACGCTTTTGACGTAGTGTTGAACACAACAGTGGGTGTGATCAAATTTTAAAAATTATCCTCCATTTACCCGGTTTAAATCCTGTATCAATAATGTCCTCATCCGACAGTCACCAGCATTCTCACATTTTCTGCCCAAAAGAGTTTCAGAATCGATTTGTAGACATCGCAAAATTTCCTGACAACATATTTTATGCATCATGTATCATACAGTTCCCGAAAATTAAGACTGCATGTATTCATAATGCTGAGTTCAGAGCTGTTCCTTGCCCATATCAATATTTCATATTTTACTTTAAAAAAGGAATTTTCACTGACAGAGGAACAAAGCTTTTAATCAAGCTGCTAATTATTGCTTAGGTTGGGTTGTTGAACTCAAATGGATATCTTGTGTATAATATACAGACTAATTTGAAATAAAGTGCACTAATAGTAAATTGAAATGTATATATAGAAGCATTGTTTTAATTTTTTTCTGTTTCTTTAAATCAAAAAAGTTTTCTTTAAGAGAAACACTTCCTTAATGATATTTTGATGTTCTTTTTCAACTAGTTCAAGAGCTGTATAACAGCAATTTTGAAAGGAAATAAAACTGAGAATAGTTCAAAATATTTGAGGATAGGAAATATGCATTTTACATTTCTAAAATGCATATATACAGCAAATACTAAAATTTCAACCATCTCTTACTATAACAATTTATTCATCACCATCTTTTCCTAAATTTGACCATGAACTTGTGAAATTCGATCTATAAATCATTCAGTGAGGCAGACCCGAGATTATAAGCATTCAGTTAGCATACATGAAATCCCAAAAGTGAAACTATAAAACACAATGCTACAAAATGTACCGGTATCTATCAACATGCAGCTGTGTGACATTGACCTTTAGTATTTGTGTGACATTGACCTTTGGTATTTGTAGGTTTAGTATTTGACCTCACAATACATAGAATGCAAGGTCAAAATTAATATTGTAGCACTACTGGTACTGTACCAGTTATCGGCTAAGACCAGTTATCGGCTAAACTGAGGTTTCGGGGTAATGGCACGCGACTATCCGAGATTTTTTAATTCAGTCGTCTGTTTCGAATAAAGAAAAGTAAGTTTGCTTGAAAACTTTCTTGAATATGTTTTAAACATGAGCTTAAACGAGCATTGTTTACCGCTGATTTACATCTTTGCACTTTCAGCAGTGGGGGAAGTGACGTAATATAAGTTAAAAATAGAATATTAACTCATTGTGATACGTTATTATATCCCTTCTTTCATTTGACATATAATATCAATACATAATACATGTATAAACAAAAGGAATTCACTAAATTCCGAGAGATTAATAGCGCAGTTGAACGCCTGATTGCACAATTATGTATTGAATAGTCTAGTACGATATTGTGTATTACCGTATGATAACAAACGAATAATTCTATGAGTTTTGATTATGTGTCATTACCCCTACGACCTTTAGTCTGACCCCACAAGGGGAATAATTCAAATTACATTTTGCAGAGTATAAAATCAACATGTACAGGCCGGGATTTAACTATGTATTATCCTGAAGCCGATAACTGGTACAGTAAATCGTGAAGAACTCGGCAAATTTGGGGGGTGCTAAAAAGCACAAAAACAAGATGTTTTGGGTTCTAAATAATGATATAATCTAACAGATGGATAAATAAGAAGTTCACCATTTAAAGCATGTCAAGTGTTATCCAAAAATATCAAGATCGAAATAAGGAAATACGAAAAGAAGCCGATAACTGGTACAGTGCCAGTACATGTTTGAAAATGCTATTCATCATCAAAATTTTGACATACCTGCCACACATTGTCAATTTCAGAAGTTAATACTACTTAAAAGTTTTTTTTCACAAACAAAAGTTTTCATCAATATTTGTGAAATCAATTTTCATAGTTATTGTACACACTATAGAGGATATGAAAATCTGGGGACAATGTCTCTTCCAATACCAATACCGTCATGTTTCTTACTTTGATGTCATTTGATTTTCAGAATTTGCTCTGCAACAACAAAATCCATGAAAAATTGTTGCTAAAAACTTAATGATGAAACAATAGATGGACCTGTATTCACTAACCAATGAACCTGTTTACCTTAGACTTTTTCCATTTATAAATCATTATAAACTGTTAGATAGATAAATGTTGAAAGTTTACTCAATCCTTCATCACAGGAGGAGACTATATACATGTGTATATATGAGAAACCATTTGTTCAGGAGGAGACAACTGATTTATTAATAAGCTTTATATGTGTGTGTGCAAGGCTATCTAGCACACCCACTAAAACTGAAGGGTAATGTAAATAAACGTTTATACCAACCTCACAAAAACCTTATGCTACTACAGTATAAAGCAACAATGGAACTGTTTACAAGAACTGGCAGCAGCAGAAAACCTCCCCCAGAAGCTTTCCATATAAAAGACAAAAGCAATGACTATTTACACGGGTATTTTTAGCATCTCCTCGTAATAAAAAACGCCAATAAATCAGCAATCAGGTAATTGAGGAGGTAATCTCTGGAGGTGTTTTTTATTTTGCTGTAGGATTATTTTCATAAAAATTGATGCATCATGTATAAGTTATGTTCGTACTAATATGTGCAGGAAAGTAACTTCCTAAATCACGAACTTATCATCAAGGGTAAACACACTGCTGCATAATGACCTCTTATAATTGTACTTATAAAATCATGTAATTGTATTGCGACACTTGCAAGTCAAGGATCTGAAATTTAAATTAAGTGAATGACACACCATTGGAACATGTACATGTTTACAGAAGCTATATTAAACATACAGAGAAAAAGTCACTAACATGAATAGAAAGGTAAATTGATATCCAATTTTTTATTTTTCAGTTATAATTAAGTTTAAAAGTCTATTAAATTATAAAAACTCATGGAAATTTTGTACGAATCAGTTTTTGGGTGGGATTGCTTTCTTTTTCTTGGTCTGTTGCAGTTCATTTTGCTGTTGATTGGTAAAATGTAAGGTGTGTTCCAGTTAATTGTGGACAGGTGGGTGTTTGAATAGCAGTGACAGTCACAGTGTGAGATGCACCAATTTATTGAAATATAGCTGAATACCACTGTACTCACTAATCAATCTATCGAAGTATTAAGGCCATGTCATTCAGGTGAAACGAACAATAAAACCTATGTACTCATTCTTTTGCCTTGCAAACTTAAGCAGGGGTAATTACAATACTGAATTGAAATTGAGTGATTTATGCCTACAGTCCTACAATATAATTATTGTTACTCTGAGAGATGGTCAGGAGTCAATGTCCTGGAATCAGTAGACAAATTGTGACAGATTCGCATCTAATAATTCACCAATAGTCCCGAGCCTGCCGGGGATACTTGTGTACAGAAATGTGTCAAAAGCACCAGACAGCTTGCGAGATATGACACTAACCCCAATAACGATTTCAAATCAAGAAAACAGTATGAAGTGGATAGCAAGACTTCTGCCCATACCCAACACAGAGTTAGCAGATAATAAATACTCTTGGGGCAGCTTAACTTTGTCAGTTCTTGACTCTATACCAACAAATGCTATTGATTTTCGCACTGGTTCAACAATTCTTGGCTATTTAGCTTTTTTTTCTAATGTGACCCTAATAAAGCATATGGTTCATCATTGCTTTTACACTAAAAGATAAAATGTCAATCAAACATTTATTCCTGTATACTTCTTGCTATTGTTTGGCACTTGGAACATGGAAATATGTTAATAATATATACACGACAATTAAAGCATATATTCATGTAAACATTGGAGCTGAACACATAAGCCATATATTTATGGCTGTCTTTGTAAACTTCATGAAAGTCATTTTTAAATATAATGTAAGTACAGAATATTCACTACTTTTGGATATTGTTTGCTAATTAATGGGTTTTCATGAATTTTTATTTGAAAATCATCTGGTTTTCACTTGGTCAATTGTTATGCAAGCAAACGTTGAATAACAACAAAAGGTGTCACACTGAAAGCAACAAATGGATGGGTCCCAATCTAAACATCTCTAGCAAAGTTTTCCAGGAATGAAACTGTGTTGAAGACAAACATTCACACATTGTCCCAATAATCTCCTGGCAATTAATGTGTTGACCATTCATAAACCAAGTCCAATACTGTATATTCACCTGTGACAGTGTTCCCCAGGTAAACAGCCCCCTTGACAATCAATTGATCAACTTCAGCAACATTAGATCATACCCACCTATATCCATCTATATTGGTCATATTTGTTAAGATAACATCTCTGTCAACATGCGCCCATCATCTCTTGATGATCAATTTTTTCCCTCTGATAAAAAAAAATACTATAGTATCCCGATAAAAATATCCAGTTCGTAATGGGATTTAGTGAAAATTTTGCTATTTGCACTGTTTTCCAAATAAAAGATGAAAGACGTGCTCTCTATGTGGATAAATTTACTGAGATGTGACCCAACAACAAGATCTTTGTGACACTTCGTGTTAGCTTTCAATATCCGATTCCCAAGAGATTAACACTACTGCAATATTCATACAGTCTTTGCCTGAAGTTTCTATACTGAAGCATTTATCACTGAATAAATGTTAAAAAAAAAAAAAAATTTAAAGTAAAAAAAATTGTCTTTCCGATTCACTGGAGCAGTCGAAGTCTCAATAGAGAAATGGCGACTAAATAGACACAAGTGTTTGGCAGTCAGTCTGCCAAGAGAAGTGTCGTGCTTTTAAGACACAAGCTGTGGCTTCTCTGCAAATATGTGATAGCTTGGTGACTTATATTACAGCATAAATATTGAAAGGAACATTTTTTCTCATGACAAGGCATTCTCCATTTGGGTTTTTTGGTCATTAAAACTGCCTTCCTTTTTTTGCAATTATGGGATGTGCTTCTTGTTGATGTTGCTTTTGTGACTGTAGTGTTGTTTTCTCTGGGAATATCAACCGAATCAAATGATGTTTAGATACGCAAGCGCAAGAGAGGTGAGTGTTTCAAACACTGATATAAAAGGACTGTTTCTTTTTTGTTGTTGTTGTTGACATTTGGTTATCTCTGCCATAATCAGGCAATGACAACATGCAAATATTGATAATCATTTCTATCTGTTCAATTAAGAGTAGGATAAAATGTTTGATCTGGTTATATCGGATGCTTGCAAAACTAACAGAACTAATGAGTTAATGTTTGTACACTCATAGAATTTCGGACATTGATTTTAAATTGAGGCCGACACGATTGAAAACAATCCCAAAATAATCCTCAAAACTATGTCATATGTCAATGTTTTTAATGTACAATAAAAGTTAATCATTTTCAACAAGCAACCATTTAAAAAAATCACTCTTGTTTAATATGTGTATCAAATTTAAGTATATTTTTTCATCTAACTTAACCTTTGTGGTCTCAAACAAGTCTTTTATATTGAATGCATTTCGCAAGAATTTGAAATTTTAGTTAAACATTTTCAAATGTTTTTCATATCTATTGCACTCTTGCTCTCTATTCCTTAGAGAGCCTAGTAATCAAGTCAATTCAAGACAAAATTGCTCTACTGGGATCATTTCCATATGTACTTAGACACATCATGGAATATATACCACCAGAGCAATTGCTTTTCATAATGCCATGTTCACAGGATCATGTTGTTAATGCTTACATTCATTAGAACTTACCCAGTATTTACCATAGAGTATATAAAATTATTGTAAAAAACAAATTCATTCTTACATGACCTGATGGTTAAAAATGAATTGAAGTCTACTTTTATTGGTAAAAATATTGTTCCCAAAACTATTTTTCTAAACTAACTTTACCATTAATTGGAAGATCTGGCTACAAAACATTAAGATGTACAGTGACAACACACTAGCATAGATAAGCAAGAGCCCAAATTATTCCTATGACAATTTAATTGAGCAGAATTGAAAGTAAATCAATGCAAACAATTTGAACCCAGTATTCTAATGCATTTGTTGTGCAGATTCACTTGAAGCCTGAATAGGGCATCGCACTTTTGGCACATCAGAATGCACAGGATATCTATCTATTATTCATAACTAATTGAGTTCCTAATGCAACCAGTATTCAAGACATCTTTTATACCAGTGACTTAGAAGTGTTCATTGATAATGAATGAAAAATTAATTCCTCCTACAACTAGAGGTTTCATTTGATGAAGAGAACAAGTAATATTACTTAAATGAACTGTACAATGTCCTGCCTATAAATCTTTCTTGTTCTTCCCAACACTGTACTTTCAACAGCATATACTTGTTTTGATGCAAATCAAACTTCTCCCACTCTCAATAGTATTGAAAACTTTAACAGTAAAAATCACGCACTCAAAAGTGCATCTAATACATCAAGCAATACAATTCAAGATACTCAAATAAAAAACACCTAGATAACAGATATTCATAAAAATGTGTGCATAAGACATAAAATGCTGGGAGAATGCCTTACCAATGGTGGGAAAAGACATTTTCTGCTTTTTTTTTTTTTTTTTTTATTGTTATTACCCGCCTATTTTTCTGTACATTTGATCTCAACATTAAACATATATTCTAAAACCCTATTGTCCACTCCGATATAAACAGCATGTGCATAGCCATTCTTTTGTGCTTTTGTGGCAAACTATTTATCAAATTGACAAAACCGCTCACAAACTGTATCAGGCAATTGATTATCCAGCATCCTCAAATGTCAAGTGACATTCAACTTCTGTTTGTTTTGTTTTTTTTACCTTGTGGTTTTTTTTTATATAATCATTTTGGTAACATATTGCTGGTATAGTTTTATAAAGCTGTCATTGCTCTTTCTTTTCAAACTATCCTTGTAAATACGAACAGAGCAGCAATGTCTTCCTCCATGCATTACCCCTCAATCCCATGGATGGATGCAGAACCACGGCGTTTACATTCTCTCTAATTTTCACCATATGTTTGCTATACCTGGATTCTATACATCTGATTCAATGAATATGGATTGTTCATGGCAAAACTGCATGGAATATGTAGAATTGTATGAGCATAACCAGCAACCATAAGAAGTAATACAATTGTTCCCTTAATGTTATGTAATGAGATGGAATTTTAATATTTAATTAGATGTTCCTCCTCAGACAATTCCGTTATTATCTATTTATATACACAATCGATACTCTTAAATTTATCATCTCGCTGCCATTTGAAACAATATTTTCAAACTCCCTGACTATGCATCAATGATATTTGTTGCAATATGATAATTTACTGGTATATATGAAAACATTTTATAATTCCATTTTCCCCTCACTATAAGAATAGATCAATATCATGATAATTGATGTTTTTAGTTTTTTAGCCTTTTCCCTATTCCAAAATCATGGGGGCGTGTCTGAATCAGATACATCTTGGCTGCTATCTAAATTAACCTCAATGTAATAACACTTTCTGCTATCAGAGTTGTCTCTCTTGACAATAGCTAAAAATCGAATGAATAACTTCCATTATAAACAATTATGTTTCATTAAGAGATGACAGAATTATCATTGTAACAATACATCAAGGAAAAGTGCTCGCGTTAAAAACAAGTGGTCTGAGGGCCTGAACAGTCACCCGAGTATATTAAAACCCTGTAAAGGATTCGTAGAATGATATAAGCTTGCTGATCATAACCATTTACTTAGTTTGCCTGCAAGACCCCATGAATAGGGAGGAAATATTTACAACACAATACATTTTTACAATTTTATAAAATTTAGAGACCTGCCCTTGCACCAGAAATCTTGACATCAAGGTTAAGAATTTTAGAATTTTGGTAGAGGTCTCTAAGTCATCATGTTTGTCTGCTAGATACTCATGTCAGTATAATAGGACTTTTCAATATTGCATCAATCTTGGCAGTTATAAGCCCAAATGATAGACAATTAAATTCATCTTACATACATATGTTGCATATCAAATTTTGTCAATGTTTCAGAGATGAATAAAAGTTTACACTTGATGAAAGACAAGCATATCGCTAACAGAATATCAACAGAATCATTTTACATTGAATAAAATAATCGTGGAAATTACTTAATACTGAAACTTAAAAGAAACATTTGTAAATCTATTTTGCATGTGAATGTGCACATGCAAAATTACAATGGTTGTATAGTGTCAGTATATCTACTAATGGAAGATAAGCTGTGATTGAAGTTTTATCAATAGATTCTAATTAGTGCTGTGGTGAGAATTAATCTGGCTAATGACCCAAAAATAAGAGTCTTTCCATAAAAAATCCATTATACCACACCAGTCCTGGCTGATGTGTGAATCGACAATGCACAGCTTCCAAGCAAAGAGGGAAGATTTAAGAAGCGGGTTTTACTTACGATTCGAGCCACAAAAAGTGTCTTGTATGGATCTCCAGTGGCACTGGCTGCATTGCTAGGGTCCCCTAAGGAAAGAGAAAGGACAGTCATTAGGGATTATCTCAAAGTACATAATATATCAATTTTCTGGGATTGGTTTGGACTGGGTGTTGGATTAGCCACAGGTTGGTAGCAAGAATTGTCTATTATATTACTGTAATATGACGGAATGTCAAAATCAATTTCAGAACAATCTGTTTTCCAAAGGTTATGGAGTGTCTACATGTGGCAACATTATAACCATATCTGATAGTTCTCTCCAAGTCCAGGGCAGAAATATCCAATTTATCAATGTGCATAGAATGTAAAGAAATTCTCTTGTGGCCCCCAGCTCTAATCTGAGCTAACCATGGTCTAACTGATACTGATTTCACATGGACAACAATAGGGCTAAATTAACAGACATGGGACAATAATGCTTCCTTTCACTTCATCTTGATCCTTCAGATGCATTAATAACCAGTGTCTATTGTAGGTGGTACTTATATCTGTCATTTCTAATGAAAATATAACTAAACAAAGACCAAAAATTCTTCTTCCCCCTAAAAATCTGTCTCTGATTTAACATCGGCTAATAATGATATGAGGAATTCTCAAGCATGTACTCTCTCTCCGGGTGAAGGAGATGGCATGTGACAAGTGCAATGTGTGAGGAGTAAATAAGCTAGGGAGTTTTAGAGGCTTTTCATCTGTATGGATGTTTGGATCTCCTCATGGTTCAAGGTAACAGTCTCTATTTTTTTGATTGGTCAAATCCGCAATTTTTTTCTAACATACCTCCCCCTCCCTGTTTTACTATAATTTCCCCTTGCTTTAGGTGTTTGTTTTGATGCCTATCATTTCCCTTCATTTAATTATGCTACTGCCTTTACTTGCTGACATTCAACACACCTGCTGCAGCAGCAAAGGAACATTCTATTATTTTGTACAACTGTTCACAGAAGTTATCCTTCTTGCTGCATATCCTGGGAATCATAAATTGATTTTCCTGGGAGATATATAACCAATGGGTTCATTATACATAATTAACATCAAAGAGCACCAGCATAAACAAGTGCTCTGATGCAATGCAAATTGCTATAATGTTCAAGTCTCACCACAAAAAACTCCTCTATAGAGCTTAGTTGTTGTTATATTCAATACCATTTTCCTGTGAGTAGAGTAACATTTAATACATTCTAGAATAACATATGTTTAAAATTTAACCTATTTGATTGTTAGCATGAAAAATTCATCAACCCCTCGAACAGAGCATGACATTCAAGTATCTTCTCTTAAACAGATGCTTCAGATAGCTGACCTATAAAACAAGCAATGTGAGCACCAATATATGCACAGCCTCTTCATCATCTACAATGCGACCCTCAGATGGGGAATTTCTCTGCCAAATGAACTAATAGAAATGGACATAGCTCAACTCTTGCAATGCCATATTTCCCCTCAATATACTGACTGTTTAGTGGTATCCATGGCGACAACTAACGTCACGAGATGCCAAGTACCTATTAGAATTGATGAAATGAAGCTCTTTCTGCCTCCACTCTTTGACTAAGTCTACTTGTGGGTAGATTTACTTGTTTCGCTGAAAAACATGCTTCTCTGAACACCTGCTTAGTAACACTTTCCTAGGCAATCTGCATCTAGAATTTATTTCTAGAGGCACTGTCTACCAATTATCTTTTTGTAACCACCATGCTTCTTTCTGTGTTCAAAGAACGATACACAGCCAACCTGATGTTGAATGGCTCTACTCTTGCGTATTTGAAATGATACAAATAATGAGGGACGAGTTCTACGTGTGTATAAATATATATAGATCTTCACTGACTCCCAAGTATTGATCCATCAATACAGACAGGGAAGATTCTTCCACAAATTGATTACAAAAATACCATAAAAGCGTGATGTTGGAAATAGTAAATAGTCAGAAACAGTCGTAATTAGGTCTGTATCACATGCCAACTGGTCATTTTGACAACACAGTGGAATGGTCCAGAATATACCTGTCAAACGTAGACCATTAAGTTCCCTAGTGCCAAATATAGAGCATTGGTAATAGCATTGCATGATCATTTAACATAAATGAACAATTAAAAACTAACTGGTTAAAAGACTTCATGAAATTGGAAGAAGCGACTTGCAATGAATATCAGAGCTTTAGTTTAATACGAACAATACGCCTGAATAGTTTCAAATCAGCATGTCATTCTACTTCTTGTCAATCTGAGATCTGTCAGATAGACTATCAAATGTATGTCACCCAGTTTAATCTTCTTTGATTTAAAAATCACCCCTTGTATGCCTCTGTGTATGTGCATATTACCGAATATGTTATAATTACTAAAATCACTCATCCGAGAAGCACTGTTTGCAATCAATGCTTTAAACAACTTGAGAAGCATTCAAAGTTGCCAGAGATCTAAATTAATAATTAAACAACTATAGGTCTGAAATTTTTGTTAAAAAAACCTTGAAAAATGTTTCAAGGTAGACAATGATTCAGGATAAAAGTTGTGTCTTGGAAATCAAACCATTTACAAATGCAGCTTAATATCTGGAATATGATGTAGCAATCCCTTGCCATGTTCCCAAGCATTCATTCTAGTAACCCTGGACGTAGTAAGAAGCAGGAAAAGGTACAACTTTCTTCTCTCTCTCTCTCTCTCTCTCTCTCTCTCTCTCTCTCTCTCTCGGTACTCCAGCAAATTTTTAAAAAGTTATCATTTGCCCTAAAGAAAGACAGGACAGATATGCACCATTAGAATATAGTCCTGTACCCACTCCCCCATGTGCTGGAATTGATTTAGTATCTAGCATTGATGACATCAGCACTTCCTACAGTAAAGGAAGTAAAATCTGCAATATGGAGTGCCAAGAGAATAAATCAGATCCACAGAATGATGCACTTTATTGCACAATTTCTTTGATGATGAGGTTTTCTATTTTTAGTTGATAATTATCAACTGGGAGTGATAATTCATATTTTGTACGCAAATTGTGGAAATGCAGGTGAAATGATCAATATTACTGCAGCCTCTAGCTTAAATAGACACAGGCAAATCAAATCTGTACAATCTTTCAAATCAATGGCCATTAACTGATCCATGTAGAACACACAACATCTCCAAAGTAAAAAAAAAAGTGATGTAATCAAGTAAAGTGCAGCTAAAACCATTTTCTTCCAGCAATGCTGTTTTCATACCTAATCCTCCATTATATGACATGGGGAGTGACATTTCTCCCATATACAGTGTCAATATTGAAGAAAAAAGGGATTTACTATTAATTAACTGCCTTGATATGGATGGAAGCAAGCGCTAAATGGACTGTGAAGTTTTTAATCCCACCTTACAGTCTTTCGGGTTAACAACAACAAAAATCTCCACTGATTTTCTTCCCATTATGGCTGAAATAACCACGAATGGGTGGAGATGTAATCTACCTAACCTCGCAGACAGGTTCTCATCAATTTCATCTGCATGAAGGAGAGAACTACCTGTATTTCATTAAGATTGGAAACTCTGTGATGTGAAAAAAAAACAACCCCGGATTCATTACGACAAAGGAATAAATTGTGGCAGAAACTTAAAAACACTCAATTTCTCGACGTAATTCTTTTGAATGTGTGAGACAACTACCAAGAGCACTGAAACCATTAGGAAAGACCATTATAAATGGATTCCGAATTGGACTTTTACAAAGTGGATTGTTAATTCATAACCTGTAGTGCTTGAAAATGGAATTTATAAAAACAATCTGGAATCCAAGATTCGAAGAAATGTATATAATTATTGTGAAAAAAAAACCCCTGGATCTTTTCACAGTGGAGTCACACATTTGAGGACGGAAATAGTTCATTTCGGTACCAATAGATAGAACAATTTTTCTCTTCTCTGTTATTTTTTTTATGAGGTTTTGAATCAAATTAATTTACAAATTACAACAAAAAGACAATCGGTTGGAACATTTTTCTGCCATAGTATCAAATGTAGGCTTGACTAACATTGCCATGGTAACTGGATGTAAGAGATGAGAGGGATATCCACCATACAAATAGAACCCCAGGTAAAAAAAAAAATTGATTTTCTCAACAAATCTTGCATTCCAAACATCATGTACAGTGATTCTGATAAACAAGAGGGGAAAACGTCATTAACGGACATCTCAACTCCTAAACTAATCAGCAACAGGTAAAAAAGTGGAAATCAATGAAGACAATTTTGCCAGACCCCGATGTCTGTACAGCCATTCCCAGTATTGTAGCGAGGGCAAGGCCAAGTCTATTTGTTTACTTTCTTCAGGTCAAAACTGTACACCAATTCATTTCATGGTAGAAACCCAAAAAATTGGAATTGAATCCGATATTAAATTGTTGAAAGATACTGTTATCATTTATCTAAACATATATCATATAGATTAGATACATTATAAGCAAACTAACTTCCTCTGTTAATGATGATATTGTCTTCTTTATTTCCACTCTATATTCCTTTGGTAAAGTGAGACTGATATCAAAAGTAAGCTCCTGTAGGTTTTATGGCCCCTGGGCCAGGTTCTGTACTTAACAAAACAAAAATGATGTATCTTGTGCTATGATTTCTAGTATGAAACCTTTCTAATTTACCTTATACATTTAAAACACTCTACTGTTCAATTAATTTCTGAAATGTTGTGCATGCTTGAAAATGAAAAGCATCTTGATGCCCCAATATCCTCTTTCAATTATCTAAATTGACTTTCAAATTTTGAGAAAAAGTAATTATTCCTATTGATTGTTATGTTAATTGAAAAATACCCATGAATCCAATAATTGAATGCCACTCAAATAACACCGAGAATTAGCCTGCACTGAGTATTTCAAGGGAATACACAATATAACCCTAAATCTCTCTTAACATTTCACTTAATGAGAACTTGTAATCAATCCAGGAATTCCTTCATGGATACTTTTGTTTACATCTGAATAGCACTGAAAATTGACATTTTCATTGACTAGCTACAAAAGTCCTTATTTTATGCTTATGTCCACAAAGTTATAGTTGTGAACTACTAGTTCTATAACTTAAATCTTTTTTTCCTTTAAATGACTGTACTTGATAATCCAAGTAATTTTTTTTTAACATATAAACTAATTACAACTATGCAATTTTTGGGGGCAAAAAGAAACAAAATTATATAATAATTATGCTTATCTCTCCCTATTTAAAACCATCACGTTGAAACCACTCCTTATATTATCGATAATTATTTTACACACTGCCTTGGTACACTTTCATAGTATTTTATCCATAGCTGCTGTAAACTTTGCCTTTTGTACCAGAATTACAAGGAAAGGATTGGCCTAATCTTGATTTTAACTATTTTTTCCTTGCTCTCAAGTGACACACTGTATCCAATTACTCTCTCTTTCTTGACTTAACAACTGGTAGCAAGTCAATCTACTCAGCCTAAACACATGTCAGTGTGTATTGGGAATCAATAGAGGTTCTCCCCCAGGAAGGCAGATAGATATGATATGATCTGTATCAGGATTAATTCCTACCCCCAGAGAAACTTACACCTATTCTATTTTGTCAATTGCATCTCAATTCCAAAAGTTTCATAGATGCTGAATACTCACACAGGGCTAGATCCTGTTCCAATTTGTAAGCAATCTGCTCAGCTCTTTCCTTTCTCTGAAAACAAAGTAAGAGAACATTTTAGAGTTATTTCCCTTCCACTTTCCCCAGAAAGTTTCCTTCAGTAGGTCAACACCATTTTAAATAAGATATTTAAATTTAAAGAGAGCTTAAAAAAACCCTGAGCAAGTTAAAGTTTCACTTCCCAAACTCTCTGAACCATGTAATTACATATAAAAACAGCATGTTAAATAAATCTGGGACATGTGAATGGTTGGTTCGATGGTTATGGTAGTTCATGCCCTTGACAATGCACAAGAAGATAATAAGGTTGGTGTTAATCATTTTTAGGTGATAAATTTCATGTCATGCTTTTGTTTTGTTCTTTCACTTTCTTCAAATAATTCCATCCATTTTTACCCCACATGCGACCAGGACAGTCCTGGCCATCCCTTCTGGGTCAGTGATTACTGTTAAAAGTGACAAAACTATTGGTTTTTCTGAATGAGAAAGCCCTCATTTCTCAAAGTGATTTACCAATATTTGTGTTAGCCATTTAATGAGTAATTGAAACACTCTACACAAATCTGTTATTTTTCTCCTGTATTGATGCCAAAAAAATAATACTTTTTGTGCTGAAAATAAAAACTGTGACCTTTGTGTCGTCAGTTGTTTAACCTCCACCAATACTAAACCCTTGACAAAGACTGAACATAAGGCACTTGTTACACAGCTTACCTAATTCTACAAGCCTTGCCAAGAAAGATTTGTACCGGTATCAAAGTCATGACATTGGCTTAATCTACACCCTCTCGTCTAGGTTACCCACTTTTTCTTGATCCTCCCATCCTACACAAGTTGCCCAATAACCCCCTACCCCCCTGCACGGGTTATTCCATTCGAGCTTGTACACTGGACAATGTAAATAATGTACAACTCACACAGCAATAAAAAGTGGGGGAGGGAATATTTGTGCAGCACTGTCTAACAGCTACTTTCACAGTTACCAGTATAATAAAGCTTCATTAGCCAGTTGCATGTGGAAGACATTAGCTGGAGCAATCAATACTGTAAAGACTATGTTTTTATTAGGAATGTATGCTCCTGGCACTAATTAATCCCCTCAGTCCTACAGTAACTATTGCCAGAACCCTAATACACAACAATGTCTGGCTATTACGACGCCCTTCTTCTCAACAGAGCACAAATCATATTTCTAGTTTAGTTTTTATCCATCTCTTTCATTATTTATGCACATATGACTAAAATATTTTTTATTACTGTATGTATTCATACTTCAAATCAATCATGGGT